>VWZD01012918.1:495714-909945 GCA_013396695.1 Sakesphorus luctuosus
CTGGACAAGCCGTCAGCGAAGTGGCGATGAGGCGCAGGAAGACGGCGGTGGCGGCTGGCTGCTGCCTCGCCTTCCTCCTGGGCACCCTGCTCAACCTCCTCTTCATCCCTGGCTCCGAACACCCGCCGCCGCCCCGCGATGAGGTGCTCCCCTCCCCGCCCGGCGCCCCCCTGTACCCGCCGGAGGAGGAGATCGGCGGCGGCCAGGCCGCCTTGGTGCGGCAGATCCGCGAGCGCTACGAGGAGGTGCTGCGCTACCGGCAGCACCGGGCGGCGGCGGCGGCGGGGCGNGCGGGGCCGTGGGCAGGCGCCTCGGCCGAGCTCTCGCTGGAGGCGCCGCTGCTGGGCTGCCGCGACATCCGCGATGTCAGCGGCGTGCAGTACCTGGGATCGGGGTACACTAAGGCGGTCTACAAGGCGGTCCTCAACCGCACGCTGGCTGTGGCCCTCAAAGCTGTGGACTTCGGCGGGCACGACATCGCCCACTGCGTGCGGCAGTTCTCCGCCCTGGGGGACTGCTACCGCCTGGCTGCCTACAAGATCATCAAGGAGATGATCCTGCTGCAACGGCTGCGCCATGCCAACGTCCTGCAGGTACGCGGGCCGAGCGCGGGCGGGCGCGGAGCACCGCCGGGGCGGGTGGGTCGCGCCGCTTTTCCACCGTTTTCTTAGTCCGGCCGCGGACAACCTGTTGGAGCCACCGCCACCACTGCCGGCGTGCGCGGGGAGAGGGTCGGGACCTTGCCGGGAACTCCCGAGAATTTGCACATACGCTCTGTGTGTATGTATTTGCACACACACCCTGTTCCGTGGGGAGCCGCACCCCCGTCGAGAGGCACGGTGGGGGCTGGCAGTCGCCGAAACAGATGTCCCTATCGCTGGTGCGGCGGCTCCGCGCCTCCTCTCCTCATCACACATCGCGGAGAAGGCGGGAGGTGGTTCGATGGGTGCTTTCCTCTGACAGCAGCGGTGCTCACCCCCCGTCGACAAGTGAATTGCCCTGGCCGGGTCCGGGGACACGTCTGGGGAACTGTGCGGGATGCGGCGCGTTCCCCGTGCCGCCCGGCATCTCCCCCGCGGTGGCTGGCCCTGCGGCGCGATCTCTGATCCCTCTTCATTGTAAGCAAAATGAATCCTGAGGTGGGGAAGAGGGAGAAGGCTGAGGAAGAACTCAGAGTACTCCCCAAATGCGGGAAATAAAGACCAGCTTGAATGCAATACCTGCAGGCTCTGGACACACTCGGAGAGAAGGCGGCGGCAGGGTCACCCCTGGCAGCCTCTTCTGGAGCTCCCGGCGGGCGCTGCCTCGGCAGCGGCGCCTGCGGGATCCACGCAGCCCCGGCACATGGGTCAGCCCACGGGGTGCTCACCCGGGACAGGCCGGGTGTGAGTCCTGCTGGCCGGTGCACCGGCACCGCCGCACTTGCCAGAAGGGGCTGTATTGTAGGACTGTTACACATCAGCATGAATCTCAGCGGGTCCATTTGGATGTAAATGCTGGTATGGAAATTCCTATTGCGTTTCGCATAGCATGAGCATTGCAGTAGAATAAAAAATGAACGTTAGACCAGACGGTCTCACAGTAGGTGCTTTTTGAACTGAATCGAGTAAAGGAGTTTTGTGTTTCTTCTTCAGCTGCTGCAGCAGGAGTACCAGCTCCCCCACGAGAACTTCGAATCTCTGCGATCAAAGCTCTCGAGTTTCATATACTGTTCAGAGAATGGCTGGTCGTTATTTATCCATGCTAAGAAAATAGACATTAACCAGCCTTCCTTCCTTCCTTCTTTCCTTTCTGCCTTCCTTCCTAGGTCGATATTCTTTCCTCTGTGGTAACAGGTCTACCTGTAATGCATAGGGAGAACATCTTGCGAAACACAAAAACGTGCTCCTAGGGAGCATGTTAGTTGCTTCTCTTACACTATAGTGAATTCTTTATGGAAAAGCCTTGCTTGGGTGTAGCCATCGCTACTGGTTGTATTGACAGCAGGAAACACACCCTACAGTTGTAAGCTCTGAGAGGATGCTTCCCCCCCCCCTCCCGAGACTTATTTCTTTTTTTTCTCGATATAAGCGAGTTGGCCCGGTTGAACTTGAAGCGTGTGTTTTTAAAGTTGCGAGTCATTTTGGCTGGCACTAGTGTTTCTTTCCCGTGTTACTCATGTGTAGTTTTCTTCTCTGGAAGGATTAATTTGGAGCCATCCCCCTCACAAAATGGAAGGGGGGGGTGTTGTCTGTGCCCTCCAAGTGCGAGCAGGGGGATCTTCCAACAACGCTGTCGGAGCTGCCCACAGCCCCAGCCTCCTCACAGTAAACCTTGGGGGAGCCGCAGTCATTCACTCCTCCATTCTGGGATGTCAGGTGGACTCTGGAGGGGGAAGCGAAGGTGAGATGCGAGGTGTCTCGTGGCGGGGAAGCTGGAGCCAGGAGCAGCTCTAGGATGAGCAGGCGCTTCCACAAGTGCTGAGAGAAACACGCCCGGCCTCTGTGCTGGGAAAATGCTCTCTCATGGGCAAAAATCCCGTCTGTTAATTAGGGCTTCATTTTTACATGCCACCCAATTTAAAAATAGATTGCTCTTAAATCAGAAACATATTTTCAGTTTCGTTCTGATTTTGTCGTTGTGTTTTCTTTTGCCTGTCCTCCAGCGGCATCAACCCCAGGGAGGGACATTGCCAGGCTGGGAGCGGGAGACTCCCGAGAGTCTCCAGGCATCATCCCCCATTGTTGTTCAACACACCGCGTTCTAGAGGCGCACAGGGACGTATTGCTGTGGTCTGAGGGCCAGAGGTGTGATAAGGCATTACCTTGGAAGGAGACTGTAAAAATCGACCTGACAGGCTTTATCTGGCCACCGTCGGGGCAGCACTGTGAGTCAGGAGCGAGTCCCTGGTGTCATTCAGGAGTCGTATAGCTGATGCAGAAAATGGGCGCCGATGAACATGAATGAAATGGCTCTTGTTAAAATGTTAAAGGGGGCAGGATCGGACGACCTCATGACGGATTTGTAACTTGTTTTCAGCGGAAGCTGACCCAGGGCTTAAGGTTCACTGTCCAGGGTTTGCTGCCGAAGCAGATGAAGTCAGTTCAAAAGCCAGCATCTCCTCCCCTCGTCTGGCTTTTGACAGGCGCTTCAGCTCCCATTGGAGCAGGAGGACCTCAGTGGCTACGGATGCCAAGGGCACGACACCACATCTGTTGGGCCAGCAAGAGCCGGCAGCTTTGCTGCTTTTGCTTTTTGCCTCGTTTTTGCTCCTTTCCCCTCCTCCCGGGCGACTCCCGGCATACCCAAATACGAGTCGGCTGCTATAAATAGAAGGAAGGACATGCCACCCTCCTGCTAGCCTGCCGCGCCGAGGGAGGGCAAGGCTGGCGGGCAGCCCGCAGCAGCCCCAACTGGGGCAGGCGGGGGGAACCGGGAGGGTTTGGGCAGGGCGGCGGCTCCCTCCCGGTTGCTCTTCCCGGCTGCAGCCGGCAGGTCCCCGCAGCCCCCGCCCGCGGCTGAAGGCGAACCGGGGCTGCTTGAGGCAAATCTTCCTCCGCCTCCCCACGCTGCGGGTATGGGAGGGAGCGGCCCCGGGGACCCATCCACGCAGGCGGCCGGCAGCCGCCCTGCCTTGGGCTGGAACCGTTCCTACCTCTCCAGAGCATCCCCGGCCCCGGTCAGAGGCTAGTCGGGGTGAGTGCCTTCAGGAGTTTCTTTTGCTGGATATAAAGTTTTGTGTCGGTTCAGTCCTAGGAAAGGGGATTTTCCTGTAAATCTCTGGCAGCTGACAGCCTGAAGTGTAGTTTGTAAGATAACAGGCTTGTTCTTTACTGTCTCAGCAGTTCTCATTCGGGCCTGTCTCTTGTCAAAATTAGCTTTTTTTTTTTTGCCATCCTTTTTAAAAGACTTGATTATTGTACAATATATGATGGAGGGGAAAAGAGTTCTTTCCAGAAAGTACCAGTGCCTTCAGACAACATGCTGACATACCCACTGTGTGAAGGCCTGGGGAGGGAGCCAGATGTGTCAGCCCTGGCAGATGTGGTGAATCAAGTCTAGCAAAAGAAACGCGGAAAACCAACAAGAGGGAGAGTGGTTTCACATTAGGCAATGCTGAGGCAAGGGCAGCCTGCCTTCCTGTTTTTATTTCTGTGCTCTGCCCATCACTTGACGAAGGGCCAGCGCTGGGCCTTCGCCCCCCTTGCCCCCGCAGTCTGGGAGGCTCCCTGGGGCGGCAGTGGCTGGGAAGGGCAGGTGCAGGCTGCAGTGGAAATACGTTTGCTTTGGAGTGGGGAAGAGAGGGGTAGTTCATTAAAGTCGATTTTATAATGAAGGGCACTGGGGAAGAGGGGGAACTGGGTCACTGATTTATTGTAACAGAGGATTTAGTGGCCCGCTAATTGCCTTGCAGTCGCTCTGTGTCAAATGCGGTGCCCGATCTCTTCCTTTCCCTCCATGCTGTGGTTTCTTTTCTTGTAGAGTTCAGATGCTGCTGTCTAAATCCTGGCTTTCTGTGCATTTTAGTGGGGAAGATGATTTAGTGTGCTTTAATTCTTCCCTGCCCATATTTGAGGAATTAAAAAAAATCAAACCATTTGCAGTTAATTTCAAACAACGAGCACAATTGTAGTGACACAAAGGCAATGTTTGATTTACTGTAATAATGTTAATTATAGCCCTGGAATATCAGAATTAAGGGTGTTGCCATTCTTTCTTCGTTTGCATTGCTGAAGAGAAGGGGAGGGAAAGTCTGAAACTGCAGATGTTTGGAAAAGTCCAAGCTTATTTCTGTGACAGCTATTTATCAGCACTTCCAGTGTGAGTTCACAATGATTCGTTTAAGAAGGAGCTACCGCTTTCTTAAAAATACACACAAAAGGAAAAGGGTTGGCTTTGTCTGAGCCTGATGGAAGACACTAACTGCTAACAGCACCAGTGGTTTGTTTGCTGGCTGCCCAGACAAGTCCAGTTCACTTGGTGTATTTAGCTTTAGTGAAAAGTTAGAACATGTAGAGGAAATTTTTTAGACGGTGTCCGCGCTAAAAAAGTCACCATCCAGGTATCAAAAGCAGTTTCCGTGTGAAAGAGTTCAGTTAGTTCTATTGTATTTATAACTGATTTTTTAAAAATGGTCATGATTGCAATGAGAATATTTTGTCTCTTAGAAAATTCATTGATTAAACTGGTACTGCAAATAATACAACACTTGCTGCTGACAAATAGACTTAAGATGTGCTAGCCGATAGGTATTTTTAAATACCTATTTTTAAACAAGATTTTCTTTTCTTTACATGTGATAATTAACAAACATTTTTGCCCTGATGGTTTTCCTATACATATGCATAGCCAACAGAATAGGGCAGTTTCAATTTTAATGTGAGAATTAAAATAATAAAGCTTTGCATCCAGTTTGCTCATTCCAGGTGGAAGTAGACAATGTTTCCAAGTATGAAGAAAGTCAATACACAATTAATTTCCAATGCAAACACATTTGCATAGGAAGTGTATGGACTCTTGAAGGTCTGATCCTTCACCATCCTTCTTGCAGGAATCCACGGCTGTTTTCACAGAAGGTGAGGGAAAGGCGGGATCAAGTTGTAGGGGAAGCAGCTACTCAAGGACCTCTTCCCTGTTGCCAGCGGGTGGTCATTGAATCCCTTTTGTGGTGGCGGTGGTGCAGGGTTCCCAGCAGTAAGTCTTGATCTGTGTCTGGCTAGACTTTGATCATCACAGCTTTGGGAACTGCTGGCCTAAAAAAAGTGCTGCAATTGCTGATACCAGCTGGTGGATGTGTATATGGAGACTTTGTGATTCTGAATTTTGGGTGGGACAGCAGAGGTTCCCAGCTCTTGGGTATCAAACCTTTCAAAACCAAGTGCCTCCTGAGAATTAAAGTTTCAGGTTGGGGTCCAGCCATGCACACCACATACAGTCATCAGGAGGGCATTGCTGCAAGTTGGAGAGTCATTTTAGACTGGGAATGCTTTCTTATGCTTTTCTAAAATAGTTCAGTTGAGTTTCTCCTGGGACAGGTTGACTAAAGATGAATGAGGTCACCACATGGTGCAAGACCAGGCTGACATTGTCTGTTTAAATGGCATTTTGATCAGAGGGACTTCAGGTCTCAGTGAGTCTTGTCAGTGGCAGGAGAGGTTTGCATCTCTTGCTGGCCATCTCTGGAAATTGCTGCCACCACTGCTGTCCAGTAAGCAGTGATGAAGCTGCTTCTTTGTCCCAATCAGTCTATTGCTTGACATTGCCGTAGGTGCACCTTGGAGGAGATGAGGCATCTAAATCTCTTGGGCATCCTGCAAAACTGGTACTGGTGTTTTGATATCAGGTGTTGGGACTGGACATTCATGTGGGTGGAGAGAAAAAAGCAGGCAGTGCCACCTACTGATGGCTCGGTGGAGACAGCCCGTAGCTGCTAATAGATGTCCCCACAGCCCCAAGGAGCTCGGGTGGAGTGGAGAAGGGCAGCTAGAGCAGACAGATGCGGTTTGGCGAGGAAAGAAAAATTACACAAAGTGCTTCTTTATTGCGAGACTGTTTCCCAAAAGGCCCAGATGTTATCCTGCACTTTTAAGAGTGAAGAAAGGATCTGTTAACAAGAACTCCAGAGCTGCTGGAAGCATAGGGCTGATACAATTGCAAATCGACTCTTAACTGTTCGTGTCCCTGGAAGGCAAGATGCACATCTTGGTGCTGAAGTCAACAAATAACATTTTTCCCCATTGAATTGATTGGGATGGCAGAGAGTGTTCAACTTGCAAAGCTGCTGACAGGAAAAGCTTTCCATAAGGCACGTGCCATCACATAAGTTAAAAGTGCTACATTGTCCCTGCTTTTGAAAGTAGCATTCATAAAACTAATCCCAGTCATTTGTTGAATGATTTCTATAGTTGCTTCTCAGTTTTATGTGCCACGTAAATCATTCCAGAAGACTCTGGTTTGAATTTCTGCCTCCTTTATGGGAGCTGATGACTTGCAACCTCATCCAGTTTTTTTGAGGAGAGCCCAGTACTGCTTCTTCTATCCAGTGGCTTGGAGAGATCGCTGTTCACCACAAGATGCTGTGGGTATGATCAAGTTCTCCCTTGCTGTTTGCCTTTTTTCATGGGAGCAACAGTGAATGAACAAGGCCTTTCCACCCCGTCAGTATCCTGGCCTGGAATTAGTTATGACCAGGACAGAATTGTAAGGGGAAGCACATGGTTTCTATAACTTATCCTTTCACTCTTCACTGCCTGCCCACCCTCCCCTGCACCCTGCCCAGTGTGGGGTAGCTAGGTAGGTCTCTTCTCCCTGGAATCCAGTGATAAGACACATAGGAGTTGTTCAAAACTGCACCAGGGAAGGTTGAGAATTGCCATTAGAACAGATGGTCTAACACCGGAACAGGCTTCCTAGAGAGGTGGTTGATGCTCCAAGCCCATCAGTGTTTAAGAGGCATTTGGACAGTGCCCTTAATAACATGCTTTAAGTTTTGATCAGACCTGAAGCTATCAGGAAGTTGCACTAGTTGATCATTGCATGTCCCTTCCCACTGACCAGCTGAAATACCCTATCCTGTTCTGTCCTTGAATTGGATCATTGTGGCCCTTTTGTATATGCTCTGTCTTCTAATTGCAGCCATATTTGGAAAGGGCAGTCAGGTCTCTGGTGGTCGGCCAGGAAGGCAGGATGTGACCATGGAAGGGTATACCAACGCTGACACAGCTCTGCTCTTCTGGCCTTCTGCTTGCTGCTTGGACACAGAGAGCATTGGTGGATACAGCTGTCTGCTGGAGCCATGCTTGGAAGTGTTGCAGCCCTGGTTTGTAAAGTGTCTGTCTAAAATATGCAAGCTGGTTTTAAGATCCTTTTTTGTGGATTTTTGTGCCAATACAACTATCTGATGGTTCAGGTAGATGCTTCCTGGCATCTAACTTCTATTGCCATTTTTCATTTCTGTGATGGCCGTGAAAAACGTACCAAGAACTCGTTCTCACAGGCACTGTGCTAATACTAATATTGACTCTAGACTAATTTTGAAGGAGTTGTTATTTTTTATCACACTCAGCTGAACTGCTCAGCTTAGGCAATAGACACCAGACATGGGGTTTTTGTATTGTTTTAGACCAATTGTGGAACAACTTAGTTTGAATAGACATACATTTTTCTGCGACTGTGTAGCTGAGGGAGACTCTGAGCTTACTTTAAAGCTTGCCATGATAAAGTACAAAATTATATCACTTGGATAACTGAGCAGAATTACACAGATGGATTTATAATAATGAATTCAAGGCAAGCTTTTCTGAACATATGATGCACAGGAGTTATTTGACAGTTTTGTAATGTAAAATCACGTCATGACGAAGGGTTAAACTTGTGGTGCAGTGGAATTGAATGCAATGGCTGTCGATGGAGGTCAGGGGACCTTCTGATCTGTCTATTTACAAGATAATGAACTATACCTCCAGTGATATCAGCCTTTTTCCATTGCATTTGTGGTTGTATGAGTGATCTATTTGTCTTCACTGGAAGGCTTTACAAGAGTAGGCTGCTTGTGTGACTAAATATTTGCAGGGTTGGGTCTTGAGCTTGTGCAGTGCAATGCAAATTCAAAGTCCTATAAATGTTTTTAGTAGAAGAATTTTCCACTTCAAAGTATAAGGAAAGCAGGGAGAGTAAAAGGGAGATAATGTTACTAAACTATAAGATTATGGTTAACATAATATGTGTCAGAGCAGCAGGTATGTATGGATATGTATACATATACATATGTATATAAAATATATGGAGATATCTCTGGATCTCTACAGATATACTGACAGATATGGTTGATACACATATAATTCTAAGTACTAATTCCATTTTTTATATTAATGAAAATGTTTAGTAACAGGTTCACTTCAAGTGCCAGGTGTGAGGTTCTTGTGCCTTTTAGTTCTTCTGGAGTTTAGTACTAATCATAATAATACATTTATAAATTAAAAAAAGCCTAGACAGAGCTGTGAATTTAGAGTTTAATATTTGAATTACCCACTGCTTGCTCTCAGTTCCAGTATCCAGCAGCAGAGGAAATCCTGCCTCACAGCCGTCAGCACACAGTTTGGGCCCTGCTCTTGAAAGGTTCTGTGTGGTGCTGGGGCTGCCCTGTATGAAAATCTTTCTCCAGTGAAACTCAGCGCTTTGCAGGGCTTGATTGCTAGATTTCAATGGGGGAAAATCAATTTACTTCTTATGTGCCATCTTGCGTGCCATATTCTACAGCAGGAAAGTTGTCATTGCATTGATCTTTATTAAATACAGGCATTTGCGGGTACTCATCCTTTTTCCAGGGAGATGCACATTACAGGTTTGCAGGTGCTTTTGGGCTGAGTAGCTGTGGCAATAAATAAAAGTATTTTAATATATATTTTGAAATATATATAAAACATACTAAAATGTAGGTGCAAATATAATGTATATACATTAGATATCAAAACACATGCATGCATATATGTCATATATACACAAATACATACACAGATATGTAATTGTGTGTGTATGTATGAATATTTATACGTGTATATGCCATCAGCAATGAAGGGAAATATTTAAAACACAAGTTATTAGTAGATCTTAGAGTGACACAAATGTCTCAAGTGATATATTGGTAAATCATAACTGTATCAGGCAGTGCTGGGGGTATCTGCTCTTGCAGGGACTGTCTGAGTGCTCCAGGCATGAAAGGTGAATCCAAGGACCGGTTGTGTAAAAATATTACATTCACTTAGCAATAAACTAGCTTGTAAAATGTGCTGTTCTGGTTTTGAAACATAGCAGCTCAAGCAAATGGTTCATCAAAAGGCTACCAGGGCCAGAGGGACCTTTGTATTTCCCCTGGGCTCCAAAGCAGTTTAAAATACAATCTCGACACAACCAGTTTTGATTAAGTAACACTGTGTTTGTCTTTTTTTGAAAAGAAAGGTTGTGTCAAGTGTTGACTACTGTTGCTCTTCATACAAGTGGCATTTTATTTAATTGCACTTTTCTATTGTGAGCAGCAGTTGGGCCACTGTAGTCAGTGTAGGCAAGTCCAAATTAAAAGAGAATAAAGTTAGGTTTCTGAAAATTACTTCCAGTGTAATGCAGTTGAGCCTGTCACTTATGTTACAGATGGTAGTGGTATACTTCACATTCTTGTTCCTGGACTCATAGAAGGGTAAATTTACAGTCTTTCTGGTTGTAGAGAAAGAAAAATATTCAATGTGCTGTAACTTTTAGGGAAATGGCATGATCTGTACAGGGGCATTTTGCCCTCCAGCAGCTGGGGCAGTGATCCTGCCACAGCCCAGCAGCAGAGCCAAGCTGAGGCAGCAGAGCCCCAGCTGGGGAAAGTGGCTGGAGATCCTGGCTGGAAAAGGTGGGTCCTACTGTTTCCGACTGAGCAACCTCCATAAATGAAATGTAACACTGGCAGTGGTTGTGGCTTGACATTTATTTTTCTGAAAGTCTGGCCAGGGTGCCTACGCCAGTGCAGGAGGGCTTGTTGTTTGCACAGACTTACCCTGCTGATGACAGCTTAATAAGCTTCTTTATTTTGTGTTTTTATTCAGTAAGCATGTTGGCTTTTGTATAGAGGATGACCTCTGCTTTTGCCCTCCCCTACTACCCCAGCCCCTCTGAAAGGGACACCTCTGTCCCCATAATTTGTAGTAAAAGGGAATTGTAAAGGGAAGTGAACTGACCAGCTGTAGGGACACAGGCTCCTACAATGCAATACAAGTTTCACAGGGGCTGACCCTGTGTGCCCAGCATGCCTAAAAACTATTGGGAGTCAGTGGGAGTTTTGGGTGCAGAAAGACTAATGCAGGACTGAACCTTTACGACTGAGAAAATCCAAATAGTGAGGGAATAATTCAGTAAACAGGGCTACTCGAAATGAATTACACCACATGATGTGAGAACAGGTCAACATATCTGGCATACATTTTTCTAAACAGACAGAAAGGCGTCCCAGTATCGTGACTGTTTGCTATTAGATTCTACACAAAAATATATTGGGATGGCATTTAAATGCAGTGGCTTGAGATAGCAAAAAGATGTGAGATTGTATTTCTTTCCATTCATTTAATTGGAACCATGCTGGAAAAGCGTATGAAAAACCATCACTCTTGAATATGTCTGAAGTGTAGCTTTGTGACGCTGAGATTGATGTCCAACCTAATAGAATTTCAGATAGAGAAGATATTTTGGCTCATCTTTTGCTTCCAGCTATACTCAGTTTCCCCGTGTGGTTATTTTTCTTGTTATTTTATGCACCAGCTATCTGTTTCTTACTTCACTGTCTGGGAATACAAATCATTCTGTCTCATTTCTGACCTTAAAAAGGATTGGACAAAACCAAAAGGAAATTAAAAAGAAAGTGTTTTGGGTAGTACCTCTGAACTTGTTTCTGGTGTTGTGTAAGTCATCCTGTTAAATGAAAGGCCTGACTATTACTGTCTGTGAATATTTTATATTTTTGTATATACAGTCTGTATTTTGTAGCATCTGTATGCTGGATGGTGGTTCATCAGGAGGGGATGAATGTAACCATTTTAGATGTTTAACTGGCTGTTGGGACTTGCCCAGTTTGTAATCATAGTAATTGCCCATACAAATATGGCCACGTAATTGCATGTGCATTTTTGCATTCAGTTTCAGGAGTTCATTTAGAAAAATATAAATGCATCCCAATAAATCCTTTGTAGCTCAGACTTCTATGCTTTTATAACTCTATGTAATTATGTAATAACACTGCATCTGGAGAAGTTTCGCTTAAGTAAAAGCAATAAAGAGCTCAGGTTAGATTATATATTTTTGGTTAGACCTATACTAACTTGCTCAGTACTGTGTTTTTCAGTTTGTAAGGCTGATTAAGTTCAGCAGTACTTGTGCAAGAAAATTTTCTTGAGATAATAAAGAGAAATTTAATATGAAACCAAAGCTGGATCAGGTAATTTAAGCTTCCATGGTGACTGAAATGATTAAATGGGTCTTAGTATAGTAAAATACACACCGAGTACTCAGATACTTGGTCAGTGAAGACTTTCGACAAGGTACAAATTGGACACTAAAATGAAAGATTTACTAACGAGCAATGTTCCAGTTCTCTGAGAGCAAACTTAAATCATTATTGTTATTATTGGCATTCATGGATTGAGATAAAATAGACACAAATAGGAACTGTAATTTCTACTTATGTGTTAATATGCACATAAATAGTAAGATTAATTTCTCAATATTTTGTGTGTGCAAACATATGTCTCACGTTTTTATAATAAAAAGGAATGTTTAATTTTTGTTTGTGTTCTGTATTTCTATTTCCCAAATTGTTTTCACAAATGTTGAGAACGTCTCATGAAAACTGATACCACTTTTGTATTCAGTGTAACTTTGAACCAACCATTATTGCGATATTGTCATTTCCCAGTCTGGATTGCTTGCTAATTTCCCTGGTGGCTCTTTTTCCCAGTGGATGGTATTACTGTGCTAAAGACAAAAGCTGAACTCTGCATATGATACAGAAACAAATGCTAGATTTTGACATTTAGAAGTGAGGGTTTTCAAGCCTATTGAAACTCATCCTGCTTCCTTAGTCTGCCCACGCACAAGAGAGATGTGAAATAGCTAGTAAGGACTGAAGAATCCAACTTGTCCTGGGGAAAATAATATATATAGTATTAAATGTTTTCATTGAACTTAATTTTTTGTTTGCTTGGAAGGCTTAAACAATTGTAGTCATGTGATCCTCTAAGGTAGTTTGTAGCACACAAAGATTTAACTCCATTAAGCTGTCATTAAGCTGCAGATGTGGTGTCACAGATGATAAGGAACAAACCCAAGTCTTGTCCAAATGGCTCTAAATTCAGAAATTATCGCTGTTGATATCTTTGTCATGGTTGTGGCAGTAAAGACAAAGGTCTGTTTTCATACTTCAAATGTTCATGTTGGCATCTATCACAAATTCTCTTTTTGGCATGTTTTAAAATAAAATCTTCTAGCTCCTTTTTTTTTGTTTAGGTTAATGTCCATGTTTAAGCAGCTGTTTTGAAATACAGTGCCATTTTTACACCAAAAAGAAAAATTGTTTACTTCTTTTACATTTTTGGCACCCTTTTTTCCTTTAAATGTAGACAGCAAGAGTCAAAACTAGCAGCATGGTTCATAACAAATCCTGTATTTGCTGACTTTAGCCCTGGTCTTTGCTTTTCTGCCTGGGAAGGTCACAAGCCGTAAGAATGTGCCTGATACTGGAATCTGCTCGCAGCGGCTGTGTGCAGCCTCAGCCTGCTCCCTCTAGCAATGCCACTCACTAGTCTGGCTCTGCTTTCCTGATGATTTAGGGTTGGTTTCTATTCTGGTCTGCATGAACCTGACTTCTTCTGCAGGGCCATGACTGAGTCCCCTCAGCACAGAGGAGCTTTTTAACTAAAACAGGTTTGAAAAGTCAAATTACTCAAGACAAGGCAGTAGAGGAATAGCAACAGGGCATTTTTTGATGCTACATTTTCACACAGACCCTTTTACTGTGTTTTATTTGACTGGGGGCAGAGATTACATTTAGTTTTATTTCATGTGCATGCTGTTCTGGCTGGAAAGTTGCGATCAGATCCTTATCAGGCTCATTTAACAGTGTCTCTGTCAGGGCTTGACAGGGAGTTCATAAAAGCCTGTCCCCAGCCCTGTCAGGCATTGTCCCACTCCATACAAAGCAAGACATCTCTTCTCCACAGTCTTTAAATATTTTTCTTGTGCAAGTAGTTGTACAAGTGAGAATCATTCAAATGTCCTTGGAAAGCAAATAAAAGAAACTGGAGCATGGCTGAAATTGCCATTTAAATGCTTTTAAATTATAGGAGCTACTGACAGATATTTTGGAGTATTTGCCCTGCGTACTGTACACGGAAGTCCATCAGGTATAGTGAGAGGCAATTTCTGACTGGGAAAAAAAAAGTTTTGGCATTTCAATTGCTTTTCAATGTGGTGTGTCGTTCGAATATACATTACCACTCAGTGCACAAACAGTAGCCGTACGGGAAATGTCATTAAAAGCCATTTTACAATGTCTTTTAAGCATAAAATCACTCTTAGTCAGGTGTAGCATAGGCCAAACTAACTTTCCTCAGATAAATTTCTGTTTGTGCATTCATGGATATTTTAAATTATTGCTGTTTTTCTTATATGTTTGTAGTGGGTTGACTCTGTCTGGATGCAAGATATCCACCAATGCTGCTCTCTCACTCTTTTCCTCAGCTGGAGAGAGGAGACAAAATACAAAGAAAGACTTGTGGGCTGAAATAAGGACAGGGAGACATCACTCAGCAATTACCATCATGGGCAAAACAGACTCAACTTGAGGAAAAATTAATTTAGTTTACTACCAATCAAATCAGAGCAGGATAATGAAAGATGAATCCAAATCTTAAAAATACCTTCCTCCCCCACTTCTCCCTTGCCTTCCTGGATTCCACTTCTCCTGATCACCACCCTACCTTCTTTTCCTGAGCAGTGCAGGGGGATGGGCTAAGGGTGCTTTGGTCAGTTCATCACATGTTGTCTCTGCAGCTCTTTGGTCCTCAGGGCGAGGACTTCTCACACTCTTCTGCTGCTCCAGTGTGGGATCCCTCCCATGGGAAACAGTCCTCCATGAACATGTTGAGTCCTTCCCAAAGCTTACAGTTCTTCATGCACTGCTCCAGCATAAGCTCCCTGCAGAATCACAAATCGTGCCAGATAATCTGCTCAAAGCCTCCCTTGGGAATCCATATGCTGAGATACATTGCACTAATATTGCCTGGTTGTGATTGCTTTCAGCTCTATGGCTATTGCTACCAAGATAGCAATGACATCCCAGACACATTGACAACCATCACTGAACTGGGCTCACCTTTAGAGATGATTCAGCTTTTACAGACTTCCTGGGAAGACAGATTTCGGGTAAGTAACAACTGTTTTATAAGGACTTTTAAGAGAGCCAGGAATACAAAATAATATTATGAAGCAAAGGTTATACACTATTCAGTGCAATTCACATTTATTAAATGTTTGTTTTGCATATGATTGCATCTTGGTTTAGAAACAGTATTTGGCACTCCCTTTATGCAGTGTTTAAGATACTGTACTATTTTGTCTGTTGATGTTATCTAATTGTAGCCAGTTACATGGTTTTTACATGATACCTTCAAGCATTTCTTACTTGTTAAAGCTTGAGGCCCAGGCTTTTTGGCATTGAGCATTGTGCTCTGCAACTGGGATTTAAACAATAGAAGGATGTTACATTTCTCTTCTGATCCTTATCATAAGTTTGTTTTATAATTGTTTTCTACTGCTTCCTGCTCTGTTCATTTTTTACTGGAGGAAGAGTAAAATGAATGTACACGAATCTCAAACCCAGTTTGTCCACCACATTGGCACTTTACCAGGGACATGAAGGTCACACTTAATTTGTCCAAAATGAAGCCGGACTGCAGCAATGCTTTGATCAAGACAGAGCTGTCTTACTTGTTGTATATTGGGATGTGTTGTTGTCTGAAGTTAACTCCCTAGGATGTTGAAAGGCAGCAGCAGTCTTCACCGAAAACACTTTGGATTGCTTGTCTGCATCTATGCCAGAAAATTAAAAGTGCGCCTGACTGATCTCAAGAGTCAAAACAGCAAGGTGCAGCCCATGTCTGTGCTATTGAGCGCTCTCTGAAGGCTGCAAGCAGGATGCCTGTCAGAAATGGTCCCTGGGCCATGCTGCCTTCTGGATTGTGTCTGAGGACAGTGTGGGAGAACAGCCTTTGTCCCTGTCAGACCTGAACCAGAGACCATGCTAGCCAGTGTGCATGTGGGATTATGTTTCTACGGCCAGGAATGTTCCCTGGCAGATTTTGTTTTACTAATATAGCTGGAGCAAGTGCTAAGCTTCAGGTCTCTTTTCCTGAAATAAGTGCAGTCTTGATATGTGGTAGAGGTACTCATTAGGGCTCCCAAAATACAGCACCACCTGTCTTGTCTTATCCAGGGAAGGCAAACAGTGGACTGTGACAGCAATTACGTACAAAGGAAATGACCAAGAGATATGTTAGATTATGGATAATAAACAGAGAAGTTTCCTTCTAGCGTGAGTATTTCCAAGTGAGCAATTGCAAAGGGAGATGAAGGAGAATTAGATGAAGGTGTTGAGCTGATTCACAGAGGTAGAATTACAGATGAAACATTCCTGAGACCACTGTAATGAAGTTACGCTTGTCAGTTTGTCTAGGATGCAACTAACATAAAGAGGAAGGAAATAAACTTGTGTCTTCTTGATCTGTGAGACTTGTTTGTGGTCCAGTTCTGAAAATGGCTTCATAAATACATGACATTATTCCTAGAAATAGTAATTTCCTTGTGTTGAGGAACTCAGCAGTCAGCTGAGTAAGCCAGAGGTGTGTTACAGAGTAAAGCCGCCTTCTGTGTGCTTAAAAGTTTTTGTACAGGGGCATTTGCAGTTGCAGCTGGGTAGCAGGCCTGCGTGGCACAGCCTGTCAGGATTGGGCAGAGAGGTTGCTGGTGCAGGAGCAGAGGCTTTTTGGCATTTAAGAAAAGGCAATAATTTCAGATGACCACCTGTGTTTTTATTCAGGACAAATTCTGGGTTTGTTGGCAATTGAAGATGCGTATATTACAGGCTAATTTGGGATGGACGTGCTTTTACTATACAGTGTATTGCAGGATGACACATACATGAGTCCTATGTCCTTCCATGGGGAAAAAAGAGTGGTCAAGTTTGGCATTCCATAATGAGGCCTATCTACACTTGCAAGTATCTCCATGTGAACTGTGGTATCCTGTAAGGAGGAGAAAAATGTTCTCATCTGGTCAACCAGGAGAATGACTATGTAGAAGCATGAGATAGTCCTAATGTCCCAGAAGTGAAGGGTCTGTGAGGGATAGTTTCAGATGTGCTCAGCTTTCTTATCAAGGATGTGTTTAGGTGTTCCCCCAAGTGTATCATTTATGCCCCAAGATTAAATTTGGGTTTGACTACTTTCATGCATGGGCCCTTAGCATTGTATCTTAACAGAAAACAAAGATTATGTATAAATAGTAAAAAACTTGCTAGGCTGAGTAAGACCTGTTATTAATTTAATACATAAAAATTCCAGTGTTTAACTGGGTTCATATTAATGTGGCATTTTCATTAATAGGTTACATAGTGGATTCTAAAGGAATGTGTCAATTGAAAACAGTTCCCTGGTAAGGGGGCTGAGTTCAATGTTCATCGAATTTGCTGTCTAATAACAGTTGCTCGAGTTACAAACCTTGAATTGAAAAGTGAAGCATTAGCACAGAGCTCCTACCACAGCCTCGAAGTGGTGCGTGAGGGTCCACCAAGGCAGACAGATCTATGTGCTCTATCCTGACGCATGACGAAGAGTTACGGAGGAGCTGTGGAGCTCCTCTTTCTGGCAATTCTGCCTTTTCTGGCAATTTGCTCCCCTCTCCCCTGGAAAAAAGCAAACATCAGAGGAACCAGTGGAAAAAAATCATAAAAGCAGTCAAAAGGCAGGATCAGTACAGAGGTAATACAGAGACCGTCTGCAGTTGGGGCTCCAGGCACGGGTGCAGGGCGGTCCAGCCAAAATTTCCAGACCTGGAGTTTGTAAAAGAGCAGGATCAGACTGTGTGGTCAAGGCCTGTGTGTAATGTGTTATTAAAACTTACTGGGTTTTTTTTCTGTTAAAAGTAAGAATAGCAACAATGAGCCCTGCTTCAAGAATAATGTGGGAAAGCACTGGTAAAGAAACTTACTTTTGTTCCAAGTCTCTGAGGGTTTTACAATCAGCTATGTTAATCCTGTGAAAAATAACTTGGTTGCAACATTCAGTTTTGAGGATAAGTTATAATGCTTATATTAAGTCATATATTTATGAACGTATCTTCAGCTAAAGTGGTTTCATTATATACTTTCCACTGAGAAAATAATGCAAGGTACCCATGCTTTTGCGTTACAGATATGTCTCAGCTTAGTTCGGCTTCTGCATTACTTGGCTCACTCTCCTCTTGGCTCTGTGACATTACTGGATTTTCGTCCTCGGCAGTTTGTGATCGTGGATGGGGAACTGAAGGTGACAGATCTGGATGACGCCAGCATTGAGGAGAGCTCTTGCACCAGTAACAGTGACTGCTTCATGGAATTTCCTGCGAGAAACTTCACCCTGCCCTGTTCGGTTGAGGGACGGTGTCAGAATATGAATGAAAAGAGGAATCTCTACAATGCCTACAGGTACATTATTGGATTAGGTAATAGAGAATGAAGAGTAGGCCTAAAGCTCCAGTATCTTTTATAGTTATTCACATCAGTGAGCACATACTGTCTCAGAACCAGCACCCAAGAGTAAGTGAAGCTGTGAGTAATTGTTTCATTTGTGAAAACATGTAGCATTTATAACTTTTGAAAAGTTTTGCATACTCTGAGTGTGATTCACCACTCAGTGGGTTTCAGCCAACACAGAATTAGACTGAATTTTTCACACAAGTAGAGATTTTCATAGAAGTGAAGCAGAAGCACTTGTGGAGCTGAGGACCCACAAACTCTGTGGTGAGATGATTCTGGCGGCTCTTTTTCGGTGTTAGTTAAGAGGGATCATCACGTGTTTTCCACAACCAGCTGCATGAAGGGCTGGCAGAGTTACAGCTCCATTTGCATCCTGCACTCTGTCTCAGTGCTCCTCCACGTGCCAGAGCCTACCATGGGAGGGTGAAAACAGCCTTGGTGCAGCCATGGGGCTGCTGAAACCACCCTCACTTGCTGACAATCTGAGGTGTAAGCCCAAACCTTTTAAAACAAGGGCTGGTGTTTTCACCCTCCCTTCCCAGCCCCATGTCTCTGTGGGCAGGTGCTGGGGTACTCACTCCCAGTGTCACACTCACAATGGGGGACATGTAGGTGATGGATCACACTGGACCAGTTAGTCATGCTGAAGAAAGTGTTCAGCTGATGCATCCATCTTTGAAATTTGACTTTAAAGGTGCCTCCAAATTTACAGCTGAGTCCTTCTGGGCAGTGGCTTTGTGTTTGTGGTCTTGGCTCTCCCCCCTTGACCATCACTGCCCTTTGAGGGCTGTGCAGGATGCTGGGAGAGCGGTGTCACTGGCATTCCAAGGATTCTCAGTGCTCTGCTCCTGCTGCTGCTGCCACTCCATCTGATGGGCACTGCTGGATCTTTTCTGATCCAGATAGGGGGATGGAGATCTCAGAGCACAGCCATAATGGTGTGCTCATTTCTTAGACTTCCCTTTCAAATATCATGCCATTCACTTCCTGCCAGACCACAGTGAGGAGAGGCTGCTCCAAAGAGAGCTTTCTGCTTTGGTCCCAAGGCGCTTGCCAGCATATGTGTTGCATTAGCTGACCACACTGAAATGGGCTGCGCCACATGACAGCCATCTGCAGTTGTGCAGCACAGTATTTAGTGTGTCCTGCAAAATTTTCCGTTTCCATTTGCTTGGCTTAAAGATCTTGCTTAGCTTGCTAGCTTTTGGTTAAGACTGTTTTACTGGTCTGGCTAAGAAACCTTTAGTAGGCACCCATCCATTTCGGTCGTAAGTGGGGATATGTCTGTGGTGTGGTGGGCTTGTGGCAGGTTGCTGGTCATGCTGAGGGAAGTGGTCTTTTTCTATTACAGTTTGTAGTAATGCCTTTGAACCACTCACCAGCATATATTGCACACACAGTGCCCCAGTGTTTTCAGCTCCTGCTTTAGCTTAATTCGATATAGACAGTGGGATTTTGTTGAACAGTGGATTCATGTTATGGTAGGCTGTGACCACCCATGCTAGGGCATTAGAACAAACCCTATGCACTTGTCTCAGAAGGCGACATCCTTGCTTTATTAGGGATAGGCTACTACATTTCTTCTTTTCATGGATGCACTCTGTTGCTCTAGGCTTAGAGGTTGCCCTCAATAAAGGATTGCTAGTGCTGTTAGGGAGAAGCAGCAGTATGTCAAACAGTGCATAAACACCTTGTAATTTTAAAACATAGCATGCCCTAGCCTTGAATGCATACTTACTCTATCTAGCTGGTTTCTTTATGAGGTAAATAATTAAAGGAGAGAAAACATTTGGGAAAAACCTCTACTATGCAAGAACTGGCCCATCTTGACTTTCAGATGGTTACCTCCTGTCACGAATGTGTCTCTGTGGGTTTTTCTCCTAATGTTTGGAGGAACAGTTTTCAAAGCACTGGACAATTTTGAAAGTAAGCATAATTAATATTTTGAACTATTAACCAATGGTTGAGAGGAATTCTCCATCACTGAAAATTCTTAAATTAAGATCAGATAGTTTGCAAAAAGAAACGATTTGTAGGAACAAATGTAAAAGGATCTGACAGTGTGTGTTATACAGATCACAGGGGATGCCACTGGCCCTGGAATCAATGAATAACAAATGTTCCTGCAATTAAGTTGTGTAGACTCCAGTGTCTGTTCATGTCAGAATTTCACATGTGGGTGTTTGCATTAGAATAAGTCATATATATTACTGTAGCCATGGAAAAACAATAACCTTCATGACTTGCTTGCGGCCAACGTTTAGCAACATAATCAACAGCTACTGAATTTTTGCAAAGAACTATTCCCAATCAGTTGGAGTCTGCTTTTGGGATAATCTCTAAGCAAAAATAGTAAGGTAAAATTTACCAGACATGTTATTCATCACAAATGTTGCACTGCTCTTCAGATTTCTGTATGTATTTATATTGTCTGTTTCATACTCACTATTAAGAAAATTTACAAGGGGATAATCCCAGCTGGGGAAATGATAAATACTATTTTGTAAGGGATGAAAAAGGGATTTATAATCTTAAGGAAATATTCATGGTGTAAGTAAAATGTCAGCTCAATAATACCTGCATCTATGATCAGTTTTTCGTATCAGTAACGTAATTTTTAATCTGTGCTAATGTAAGGTGTCTGCTGGTCTCCCTGAGTATGAGTACCTGAGGTTTTCAGGGACGTTTTGACAGTATGGTCTACATATATGAAAAAGTGTTTACTTCGCAAGTTAGATGTGAGGCAGGGAAGTTTCCCAGTTGTGTTCCTGTTCTTTTCTTTAGCTAATGTCCAATAGTTCTTTTCATATTGTTGATCATGTACTGTCCATTTCCATCTTAGGTTTCTATGGTAGTGAGTGTGTTGCAATAGGCAGTAATATTGGCAGAGTAATAGAACTTTAAAGGAAGAATATGAAAATTAAATGTACTTCAAGTAATGGTAAAGGCATATTGTTTTTTCTTTCCTAATTAAAAATACTAAAGTGCAGTTATGAAGTCTCTTTTCTGGAGATATTCAAAAGCCATCTGACACAATCCTAAGTAATGTGCTCCAAGGAACCCTACATAAGTGAGGAAGCTGAACTAGTTGACCTGCAGTGGTGCTTTCCAACCTTATCCATTCTTTGATTCTCTGTGTGTGATTCTGTGATTATACATGTCAGTGAATACTTACCTGAATGCATCTCAAATATAGCAAAACGATGAGAATAGAGAGAACATTCTGTATTCCAGTGGGGTTAAAACAATAGAAGAGGGTTTTATCCTGGCAATTAAAGTATAAGAAAACTGTAGAAAAGAAAATAATAGTAATTTATTCGAAATTAATAGAAATTTGATTTATGCACTTTCAAGGTCTGAAAAAGAAAACCAACAAACCCAAGACTTCTGGAGTTGATGGCATCCTTTTAGGTTGTTGAAGTACAGACAACTTTGGAAAGACTCACAATTCATGAGGCTTCACAGCAAATTGCTGTATTAATGGAACATTTACATGTAGGTACAAGGCAGCCTTGTGTATAACAGCTTAGTATAGGTGTGCCAGACAGCTGTGTGAATAGTCTCAGCTATGTATTTATTTGACTATAGAATATGATTGTATTTCCTGAATAGGTCAGTAGCATATAAGCAATAGGAATTTTATTCGTTATGATATTCTGGAGTTACTACACATTTTTAACTTCTTTAAAAAGAAAATTTCAATATGGGTTACTTTTCTGTTGCAGGTTTTTTTTTACCTATCTTCTTCCACACAGTGCTCCATCCTCACTGAGACCATTACTGGATAAGATAGTCAATGCAACAGGTAATCACAATGAACACACAATGCCAAGTACTTCCTTTTTTTAGTGTGACTCCTGTTTAAGATGAGGAGGGTACTATGTTTATGCTCACTGCAGTAGAACTAGATTGTTTTTCTATCCACAATAAAAATGCTTCTGTACAGAGAAGGCAAGAATGGCCCAATACACCAGAGAAATCCCATTTTGAGATTTTGCCCAGGCTTCACAGAGAGGTATTTGCTTCATCCTGACACCTCAGCACTGGGGTGAACTGCATCAGAATGTAATTCCTTGTGAGATCTGGAAGGACTTCTGTCCCTGAAAAGGGAAATTTTAATAATAAAACCCAGGATACTTCCTCACTGCCAGTGATACCAGTGGTGGTTTACACCTCAGAAGCCAGAGGCAAGTGACATAGATCTTTACTGATTACTAAGGTAGTGCCTTTGAGACAAGAATAGTTGCATGTGTCTGTAAATCTGATTTGAGGATTTTTCCAGCGTGCATCCGAAGGGGAAATTAATGATGCTGGGCTATAGCTAATTAACGAACAAAGCTTAGGAGTTCCCTATATTGGCTGAAGTTCATCCCTTGTGGGGAGCTCACCTCAGTGTTTTCTGCTCATAGGCCTGGAGTTCCCAGCAGGATGAGCCAGCCTCTGACATGCCAGGGTCGTGCCAGGTGTGGTTTGTGGTAACTCAGGGATTTCAAGTCCGCATCACAACACTGACATGGAGCAGAGCACGACAGGGCGCTGATGCTCAGGGCTTTATTCAAATGCAACCTTATTTTTTCTTATGCAGGATACTCCTCATCTGACTCATTCTTTTTCTATATTTCTGAAGGAGAACTTCACTGGGGAATAGATGAGACAGCTGCTCAGCTGGAGAGAGTTTTGAATCTGTATAAGAGTGGGGAGTACCTACAGAACAGAACCCGGATGCCGACAGCTGGTAAAGTGGTCTTTCTTGAATCTTAAAAATCCAAGACTTTGTCTTTATTTTGAGCTTTGAAAGGGCAAATGTGCGGAAAATAGGGCTCAGTGGTCCTTGAATTCATGATTTCATCTGCATTTTGCTTCCTGGGAACTTTCTCAAACCCTTCTGGCTAAATAATGTAGCTGGACATCCATAGGTGTGAGCTGGCTGTAATGGGAACAAGGAAGTCCAAAGGGAGCATTGCTGTCCATGATAGATTTATGGCAAATGTGTTTCATCACATCTACACACTGCTGTTGGGAGTATCAGAGCCTGCCTAAACATATATTGTGGAGAATCTAGTCAAGATACCATAACCCTCCATGGATTTCCTGGGACTTAAAGGAATTTCTTGTAACATAAGCACTTGTAGATTGGAAGAATAAAATTTTTCCTTCCTTTGCAAGAGAAAAATAGTGTCTGTCAGCTTCTGCAATAGAACAAAAAAAATGAAAAACAAAGGACAAGATGAAAACAAAGTTGCATAATAGTATCTTTTTCATGAAATCTCTGCAGCTAGTCAAGTTGTGATACGAAGTGATGCATATTCTTCCTAGAAGGATAGCTGCAGAAGTGAACACGTGGAAGAAAATTATGTGTGCTGAAAATGACTCAGGTCCAACAATTGTAAAAGTTGTTTTGCAAATTATTTTTGTGTACGGACAATATTCATGTCAAACTGTCAACATAATTGACTACAAGTTGATAGGAAAATTATGGCTTTGCTGCAAAAGCTCAGTAAAGGGGGAAAGAGGGGTTTTAAATGAAGATGAATGCTGGCACAAGGGGTTTGAAAAGTTCAGTGAAGCATTTACTCAGTGAAAGAGGTACGGGAGCCAAATTCATTCTGGTCATAGCACTGTTAACCTCAAAGGACCATGATACCAGGGATGAATTTGACCCACTTACCAGAATAATTCAGTATTTATTTTGTTGTAAAATTGGCAGGAAAATTTTTGCAGGTGTTCATTTAACTTTCTAATTTTCAGCTTTTCATCACAATCTGTGCTGAGTGATGGCTGTCAACACAGCAAAATTATTTTCAGCAGTACAATCAATAGTACAAACACGTCCTTTGTTGAAGAAGTGCCAGGAGGGCTGAAGTTGTTCTGTGGTGCTGGTTGATTCCAGATCTAACTGTTGTATCAGGACAAGATGAAGTTTTGAATTTTAGAGGTCTGTCATGGTAATAAAGAATCTCCAGGAGAGAAACTTTGGACAGTGTTAGTAAATGTAACAATGCAGGTTTCTACTGATAAGGAGCAGAGCTCCATGTATGTTTGGCTACTGTAATAATTACACATTTTTCTGTTAGTTTATTTCTGTAGAGTCCCGGATAATATAACACAGAATCTGCTACCTGTGTTCATGGTTAGTGGTACTCTGCTCTCCAAGGAGCCCTTTTTATTTGTTAGACACTGCTCATAGACTTAGGCACTGTACAATGTGACCAAAGATACTGAAAATCCATAGATGTGTCATGTGACATATTTGGCTAATCTACATTTAATACCTTGAGTGTAATACTGAATTTCTTGATAGAAAATTGTTCTCAACCAATAGCAAGCCTGAGGAATTGAGTATCCCACTGGAAATTATGCTTAAAAGAGATGTGTTCTCAGCTGCCACGCATTTAAGATGTGCAGGCCTGTTCTTTGCTTGTTCTAAGGCTGCTTTAACCAAACAGAAAAGGTGTTGTAATTTATTTCTATTTTAAGGCTCCCTTTGTTCGCCAGAAAAGTATGAAAAAGTCAAATCATGAGAGTTAAAATACACCTACATACCCATTTGTATAATTTTTATCTCAAACATACTCTTTCTTCAACTGATACTTAACTGGTAATATCCTGCTGGAATTAATTTGTAATATTTTCAATCTAGAGATTCAGGAATAAGAAATTATTCATTAGAAATTGTCCAAAGATAATGGAATGAGAAGTTGTTCAACCAATCAACCTCTTCCACTGGCAGGACCCTCCTAGTTGAGGTGACATCCTGACCACCAAAACTAAGGCTGAACAGCTGAGCAGATTGAATATTTTGTATAAATCTTGGTGAGTAGTAGAGGGGCAGACAGGGATGAAAGAGAACAACTGTGATACTTTCCCAGGCTGTCAGCTGAGGTCCTGCTTTGGCCCAATTTGGGAAAAAAAAAGTTATTTTTTAGATTTCAGGATTTTATAACATTTTTTCCACATTGCTCTGCAGCATAATAAAAGCTCAAGGAATGTGTGTTTCAACCCAGTGCTAAGTTAAGATAAAACTAGAGGTGATCATTTGGTTCTCAGACGAGATCATTCATATGCCAGTGTGCCACAATCGAGGAGGCACAATTTGGCATCAATTTTGCTCCAGACGATGGAAATCTCAAGGATTTTGGCTCTCACAAATAGTAGAAATGACAAGAATTGCCAGTCTCCTGGCATCTGAAAGTTTATGACAAATTAAGACCTTTCTGGTGTATAATCTATTTTGGAATCCTAAAAACAGAACCGAAAGAGAATTCAGATCCAAGAATTGCAAGGTTTTGTTTTGTTTTTGAAAAGAAACTACAGAAGGTTCAGGTAGTGGTGCTTCAGAATTGTCTTAGGTCTAAATGCTTGGAATTATGCATTGACTTGGATAGAGCCTTGTACATTCGTACTAGGAAAGAGGAGATTATGATCTTGGGCAAGGGATCTAAGGCTGTAACTAAAACATAAACTTTGAGGAGACAATGTGTTATCTATCTGAACTTACATTTTTGAAAGAAAGACCTCCTCCTGTGAACACCACAAAGTGAGAAAGGTGATATTGATAAACCGTAGGGAAGTGACAGGAAGAAAGTTCTTGTCAGCCCTAGTGTTCCCATAAAGTTTAATAAGATGACATAGTCATATTACAGAAGGTCTTGGATATTAAGCTTTCACTGTGCTTCAGTTGTAAAGATTTTATAGTGCTGTAAATTATATTATGCTCTGGACTTTGGTTTAGTATCTTAGAGTAGAGGCGCGGGAGACATTTGATAGCTATGTATGTGTTCTGCAATCATAAATCACACTACTGTTAATGTTGATGTAGGAACATTGCAGTGTTTAAAACAACACCATGAACAAATACTTTTATATTCCGTTGACTGTTGGCCTCTCTTACTGGAATCCAGAAGAATGTGAATTAAAATAGGAACCATGTATTTCTTCGGACATATGTTATCTAAAAATGATTAAATCATTCCATTAATTATTGAGATTAAGAAGGCTATAAAAAAGCATACTGATGTTCATCGGTAAAGTCATGCCCCAGGATCAACATTTTTATTACTTCAATCAAGAGACAGTGATTTGTATCAACTGAATATCTGGCCCTTAAGCTAAGCCCCAGCCCTTCAGTTAACTAAGAATTTACTCAGAAATGCATGAAATCAGCTAACACTAGTAAATCGGATAGCTTTGTTATTCATTAAAGCTAATAGATGACCCATTATTAGGTCTGGGGGTGTGCAAGCCCACAGAGAGGCGTAATTAGCTGCTGTTGTTAGCTGAAAGTACAATCTTAAAGCTAGAAAAGCTGGAAGTCTGGACATAAAGCAAAGACACTGTGTTTTCCTTTGTCTCAAGATAATTTGGCAGGATTTTGCTGTATGTAAATATTTACAGTACAACAGTGTTTTGAAAAAAATATTCTGCAGGGTCACTATAGCAACCTGCTTAGGAAATTGTAAATCCACCCAAAGATTATTGAAATCGGGGAGGATGTGTGTTTGTGCACGTCTGTGTGTGAGAGAGACATTTTGCAAGGCTGCTGGAATATTGTGGGAGGCAGTTTGTATATCCTATCGCAGGCTGCAATGTGAAGGCTAGAAATATGCTGCTGCTGGTGCTTGAAGGCTCAGCTGGGAACTTGCAGCAGCCCAGTCCTTGCAGCCCAGATTCCTGCTTTATCTGGCACTTGTGCCTTTGGTGTTCCCTTCCCAGAGACCTCAAAGCTGAAGGGTAAAGGTCCACAGGGTTGCTAGCACAGGCCGAAAGTCTCTCTCTACACCCTGCCTTGAACCCTGCCTTCTCTCACATCAAGAGCTGGGCAAGTCCAGCACACAGAAGAATACAGGAGCAGGTCCCTTTGCACCCATATGGCACTGGCAGTACAATGGGGCTGTGCCGCTCACATCAATCTCCACCATCAGGCAAATCATTTGCCCTGTTCACTGAGAAACGTGTTCTGCTGTTGCCAAACTTCTCCAGCAGAATACATTTTGCTGAGGTCTTCAGTTCCTTTCCAGAACTCTAAAGGCTGACTATCTTTTATAAATCCCTTAGGCATCTGCTTTCAAGCTTAATTACCATGCACACATGACCATAGACAACTTTAGGCTTGTCTACCATCAAGCATCATTTTTTGACCAAGATGGGCCAGATGCAGCATATAAGCATTGGTAGGACCATTTTGGGCTACCTCAGTTCAGTAAATCAGTGTGTGCCACAGAGGTGGCTGTAAGGACAGAGCAGCTCCACAGCCCCGTGAGCGGCCCTGGGATGTGGGGCATGAGGCAGGAAAAATGCTCCAGCTGTGTCATGTTAACAGGAATAAAATGTAGGAGAACGTGTAGTTCTTCTCCTTATTTATTTGTGTTTCAGTGACAGCCTGCATACCGATTTAAATATGGCTCTACTGTAAGCACAATAGAAATGCATAAAAAGAGACAAGCCTCACTTCGCTTCCAGCTTGCATGCGGGAAACAGCCAAAGGATGGAAATACTCACTAGAGAAACAGGGCTATCTCCCAGTCTGACAGTAAACCCATGTCCTGGCTGCCCAGCCTGTCTTTCCAAACAGTTGGGACGCGTCAGAAATGATTGAAAGCAGAGACACATGGGATACGCCTACCACCTCGTTTTCTCAGACATACCAAAAAATAGCTTTCCATAGCAAACTGTGCATGGGGCTTTGTACCGCTTGTGTTGAGAAGCATGTTTAAATGTGAGGTACTAAAACATGAGGAAAATTTCAGCATAAATGAAGTGTACTGAAAACATGAGTGTATTATTGTCTGTTTAGGATGTGATTCTGTTCTCCATAAGCTCCCTGGGAATCGGAGGGGACTGTTTGTGGAGCAAAACATTGCTCAGTACCTTTTTGCTGGTATTGGCAAGATCTTTCTGCTTACATGTAAGCAAAGCAATTAAAAGCAATTCCAAAGTCAACTGCCAGTGTTTTGAGAGTAGAGGAAAAAAGGAGGGAGAAAAAGGAGCAATGTGATTTCTCTCTCAAGGATGAACATTGCTATGTCTATATCACTGACCCACAGTGTATTGGCAGGTGATAACTAGAAAAGAAAACTGGGCAAATCTCCAACAAGTAGCTGTAGTTGGTAGTAAAAATGCAATCTGGCTGCTGTGGCTGAAATAAATGGTCATTAGGACTGATTAAAGTCAGATTTAGGGTGATTCAGACAGGCTAAAAGGGGGAAACCACAGGCGGTTTCGCATAGTTTATTATATACTTGTGGAGATCTTTATATGATTCAGTCTAGTACAGTGAAAATGAGTATGTTTATAGATTGTAGTTGGCTTTGGAACAATGCAGGTGATTTTTCTTGGGAAAATGTTTAGAATAAGAATTTAAAGCATTGGGTTTCTTTTACAGCTGTTGCAGTGGTTAGTGATGCTGCAAATTGCTTTTAAAGATTCCTCTCTCACTTGTCACAAGAAGTGAGTGAGCTTGGTTTGAGTATCACTGTGGCCATCTAAGAAGATTTTGGCCTGATTATAGCAGAGTGTTTTGATTGATCAGAACAAATTTTTAAAAATATTTTAAAACTATGAAAAATATCACAAAACAAAACTTTTGAGGATTGCCTAGATTCAGTACAGCAAGATATTTTAAAGGTTAAAAATGTTTACAGGTTAGAAAAATGTTTTGCAGTAGGATTTGTGTATCTGTGAGCTTCTGTATTAGCTCCCATATGTTAAGCTAGAATAAATCCATTGTAAGAGACATCAAGTTTACTGCGTTGCATTTGTTTGCTTCAATCCTCACAAAATTAGTAGATGGAGGAAAGGATTCTTTTTCTGTTGTGATACAAGTAGGAACACTTTGCATTTCTCTGATCTATTCCTTGCTGTTACCTTGATACACTTTATGTAGTCTGTGTCAATCTATGTGTATGTATGCAAAAGTGTAAATTTATGGCTGCATTTATAGTATTAGGCAAGCATTTATTGGTTTTAAACACCATTAGTCTGGAAATCAACCAGAACTTTGACCTTTTTATGATGTGATTTACTGCCTTGAGCCTTCAAATTCCAAGGCCTCTATTTAAGCAAGTTTCAGGTCTTGGCAGGACAAAAACCTGAGCTGGAGCTGTCTTTAAACCATTGGAGTATTGCTTAATTGCACAAGTAACTGCACTACAGTGTACATGATAATTTAAAGGTGTAGAGGAAGCCCAGCTCTCCAGAGGGTTGGAGCTAATATCATTGCTAGGGCACATCTCAAGGGAGGAGCATCCTTCAGGAGGGTACTTCTACTTCATCTGAGGAGTGACTTTCTTTATAACTCATACATATAAGAGCTAAAGGTTCAGCTCCCTAAATTGTCACTGTGCAAGCAAGATATTTCAGAGGTCCACTGTGTAAATGGGCAAGGCAGCTACCTTGCTCTACTTGAGAAAGAGTGAATTTTGAAGAAAAATGCAGTTTTCACAGACCAGCCCTTGGCTGGTGTTGCAATGAGTTTTCTGATCAGTTCTGACTGTAATAGATTAATAGGAGATCCTGTATTGGCTTTCCAGGGCAGTGGGAGTGCCTGGTTGGTTTGGGAGCATGAACCAGGGTGCATGGCCATCATGTCTCCTGCTCTCTGCTCCTTGTGACTACTTTCCCATCAGGATGCTTGCTGCTGTCTGCCATGGAAGTGAGGAGAGGGGCTGCCTTCCTGCCATTCCCCTTCACTGCATCCTACTTGCCTCCCTGCAGGCAGTATAGGCAGGAGACTCAGAACCCCAGACAGCAGGCATTCAGTGGTCCGTGCTAGTTTGAGGGCCTGCAAAAAGCTGCCTTGGTGGAGCCCATATGACTGAGTGCTTTCACTTGGACTCCAGTGGCTGAATTTTCACCTGACTGGTGCTTGATGATCTCACAGTCAAAGGAAAATGCTCTGTGCACTGTGGGTCTTGCTGCTGTGTACCTGTTCTGCTACCCTGTTCCCATGAATTGCTGGAGATGGTTGTGGCTTTCCCTCACGTACAAACTGGCAGGGAGGAGTAAGGAGAGTAGGGACTCTGCTGCATGGTGAGAGCATCCTCAGTACTGGCATGGCTGGGTCCATCCTCTCTTGCACCTGCAAACCAGGGTCTTGCCATCGCTACTGTCATTATTGCTGGCCCAACTTTGTTGATGAATGTGTCCAAGCTCCCCAGATGATTTACCAGCCTGGTCACCTTGAAAAGTCAATGGAAAGGGAGAACTTTATCTCCTACCTCTGATGGAGCCTCAAGTCATGTAATTTATTGCTGCTCTTTTGAAGTCTGTTTGCATCAGCCAAGAGCCTAACCCTTGACAGCTGTATCAGGATCAGTGGTGAAAAGAAAGTGCTGTAGGTGTATTAAGAAAATTATTTGTGCTCAGAAGAGTTTAAGTTCAGATGATAATTCAAAATAAGGATCTTCCAGGTGGGCTTCTCCCTTGGATGGAGAAAAATACATCATGTGACATGAGGTGGCTCTGCTTAGTGACATGGCGGCATGCTAAGGGGTGCTGCAGCTCCTTCCCATACCCAGAGCAGAGCCTGTCAGACTCCGAAAATGCCGTCAGGGAGGGCCAAACATGTTCCCTGCTAGTGCAGAGAATCAGGCTAATGCTTCATCTTCTGCTGCCACAGCAAGGATGATCCTTCTGTGAGTGTCCTCAGTGGCATAGGGCTTGGAGCAGTGTAATGTTAGATGACACTTATGTTGTGTGCAAAGAGGAGTTGTGAAAAATCACATTTTATATCCAGTCAACATGGCATGTATGCCAATACGAATGGTTACATATGGTGCTAAATACAGTGAATTGATTTTTCTGCTTTTAGTGTGTGCACATAATTTTACTGACCTTGACTGTGAGGTACAAATCAATACTCAGCAGTTGCTATATGGAGATAAGAGAATATTATTCTGTTGCATTTGACTGTTGTTACTTTACAGTTGACACAGAAATTTGAAAAAAAGGGACTTTACCCATCCAACCTATAGTTTGATTTATGCTCTGATTTTTCTTCAGAAGAAAAGCTTATATATTTTTGATGGAGAACTGACCATTTGTAATGTGGAACTACAGTTTGATATCCTTTTTCTCTTCTTGTGCATGAATCTGCATTTTGTGAATTAAGAAAATTTTTTTACATTTGATTTAACTGGGACACGATCAGCTCTGATTTTGCTTCTTGTTAGGAATGTTTCTTATGGTACTTCTAATGAGCCAAGGCCTAAAATAGAATGCATTTACTACATTTGTTTCCCACTGTTCAGCCTGTGTGGTGTGAATGAGCGCTTGCGGATGTGTACTTATTTTCCCAGTTGAAATACTGACAGTTTGGAGTAGTAGACACACTCACTTTTGACTTGGTGTTGTTTGTACAATGTGCTGCATGAAATATTAGCAGGCTGAATCAGCAAAGTCAGGCAGAAAATGCCTGAACAAAGTAACTTAAGAATAGGCTGTGAGTCAGGGTACATGACTCTGATTTCCTTCATAGCTAAAATTAGAAGAAATATATAATGTATTTAGTTTGTTTTAATAGGACATGGAAGGGAGAGACGGGAGGGAACCATTAATTTGTGCATCTGGATGCTAAATAGAAATGTTTATGAATGATTAGTTGTATTTGCTGATGCATTCATTAGAGAATCCCCCATCAGCGGCTGGGAAAGTGAGAGGAGCTGTGAACAGAGAACAAGAGGCAGCTCATAAAGGCAAGTGAGACTGAACGGCAGCCAAGGGAGAGGAGCAGTCGGCGGGGCAGCGCGGAGGCGCTGGGCGAGGACCACGCTGACATGCTCCTGCTACTTTTTTTCCCCCCCTTCTCTTCAGAGGCCCATCAAGCGACTCCTCTTTTGTCCTAATCTGAGCAAGCAAAAAAAGTTTGCTTAATTAAAAGCCTGTCTTTTCTTCCTTCTCTAAAGGAGCTGGAGAAAAATAGCATGCTCTTCTGAGGGAGAGGGAGGGCTGGGAACGCCTGGGCAGGTCTCACCCCGACAATCCCACTCACTGTTGAGAAGTAGGACAGTGAGTCAGTTCATTCAAGTGGATGCTGTTTATTCAATGGGACATTCTTCCTGTAAAACTCCTAATAAAACCAAAACTTCGCCTACGCTGTGGGGAAGGAGAACGGGTTTTGTGCGCAGACTGTTTATTTACAGACACTTTCTGAAGAAAATGGTGAGAAGAAGAAAGGAGGAAAGGAAAAGGAAAGTAAGGTGCAGAACTATAAACATGTTTGGTAGTAAACCAGGGCTGGTACAGTGTAACCCATCAGCTTTTACGTCATATATCCTGCTCCTAAGCTGCTACAGTAAACCTTGTTAAAACCAAATAATTTACTGGAGTTTTCAAAACTTTGCTCTGGTTATTTGCAGAGTACAGACGGGTGCCTGAAGCTTTTATTCCTGATGAGAACTACAGATGCTGGCCATCTTACCATCATAAGGGCTGCCTCCTCTCTGTGTTTGATGTCAGTGAAGCCATTGAGATCTGTGACAGCTACTCCCAGTGCAAAGCTTTTGTCCTAACTAACCAGACGACTTGGACAGGTAAGTCATGGATGCTGTGGAGCAGAAAGCAGCAACCGAGTCACCTATTCTGGCTGCTTTAAGTGTTTTTACTAGAGTTTGGAGTGTGTTATGCTGGACTGTGGGAGTCGTTGGCAGCATCTAAAGGTAGGGTAGTTTCTGGAGCTTTAGCTGAGGCAGTTTCATTTTTGGTGACGTTTTCCTTTGCCAGCTGTCAGGGGAGCAGAAACCTACAGACAGGCTCACAGGAGCTGGCACTAGAGGGCTACAGCACAAGGACCATGGACCATAAGTTACCCAACCACAGGATCTGAAATTTTATTTTAAAACACAGCAGCAGTAAAAAAACCTGTGACCTGTTTCCAAGTTAAATGTGCAGGATATGGTCTAACATCGAGATTTAAAGAAATCTTTCTAATCAATATGGTTGTTGCAGTGTGACACAAACTCAAGCAGGTTCTGTACATCTAGGTGGGACTTCTCAGCTGTGTCAGAGATACCTTGGTGCTGGTAGGAACACTGCTTCTAGTAGTAGAGCTTTGCCTAGGGGACAGTGAGAAGGAAGAGTTTAAAAAACAAGGTAGAAGAGAAAATAGAAGAGGAAATAGAAGTAGAGGTAGAAGTAGAAAAAGTAGATGTAAGTGTGCAAGTGGAAGTAGAAGTAGAAGTAGACCTTTCAGGGGAAAATCCCATTTGCTACCAGAACTTATTTTCTTGTCTAACAGAATACACTTGTTGAAGAGAGAAATACATTTTCCAAAAGGTCTGTGGGCCTGGCAGTCCCAGTGTGGTTCCCCTGAAGGCAGGCAGGTGGTCGGTACCAGTTGATATCAAACTTAAAATTGGCTTCTGCACCAAACCTATGCCTATTTCAAGCAACTCCAGAGCAATCTGAGAAACAAAAATGTTATACGTCTCTGCTAAAGATCTCCGGTAGCTGCAGCTCCAGAGTGGCTGAGGGTTCCACTGTGTGCCCACAAGAGTTGCAAAGCCCTGAAGCCCACAAAGGTAGACGAAAAAGACATTTTTCTGCCTATGAAGTACAGAGGACCAGATCCATGCTCTTTCATAATCTCCCAAGATAAAACCTGCACTGAAATCAGAGTGAGTTTTTCCTCCTGCAGTGGCTGGTTGTGGACACGAGGTCTGTTGCCATCCTGTTGACTGTGCTGTGCTGTCTACACACACACACATGGCTGTTCCCTGCCTGCAATTGCTGTTTTCTGCTGGGGCCAGGTCAGGTTCTACGTCCCTGCCTTTGAGAGGAAGGGTGACTGATGCTGGCTCAGCCTTAGAAAAACTGATAGAAGTCCTTTCTCTGCCAGACTGTAGTGTGGCAAGTTATTTAGGCTCGAGACACAGTTTTGTGTCTGTGCATCTGCGATCACGACATGTCTGAACCTCCAAGTGTCGGGGTCTACCCTGTGTGCAGCTGGCTGCTTTAGTTAGTGCTTAGTTGAGCAGCCGAAGTACATACCACAGCTGGGCTTACATCCAGGCCTAGCAGGTCCCTGGCTCTGCAAGTGTCACTAGCGAGTAGAAACTTTGAACAATTCATCCTTTTCAGAGTGTTTCAGGCAGCCTACTGCTATGTTTTTTGCATTTTTTGTGCTTCTGAGAGGTGCGAACAGACTTCTGTGGAACTTGGATAAAACTGATTTATATTAACCCTGGCTGTGGCTAACCACTGACTACTAGGTCATTGTGTCAGACTATCTGTAGTCAGAATATTAAGGCTAATTAATACACTAAAAAAGTAATTATTCTGGTATAGGGAAATTCATAGGAAGTTTAGAGAAGCTCTTGTCTTAGGTTACAGTATTAAATGAGACTTGGTAGCAATATTTATAATCTTACTTATCATTTCCTTTGGCATATGGATCATGATGCATAAGCACTTGTAAGTCCCTGAAACCTGCAGCTCAGAAATTTGCTCAGTGATTGAGGCATCCCATGTGCCATGTGATACTTTAAAAAAAATGGCATTATGAGAGCCCCCTAGAGAGACAGGCTAGGAGCAAATAACATTTGATTTTCTGAAGTTTAGATAGAGGGAAGGCAGAGGCAGAACAGATGTGGAAAGTACCTCTGTGGTCTTTGCTGTAGGGAAAGACAATGATGATGCAGGTCTGAGGGGCAGCAGGAGCTCATTGGGAGGCAGGGATGTGAATAAGGTGCTAGGGTAGTAAGTGTGGGGAGATAGAAGAACAATGCTGTGGCTAACACAAATAGAAAAATTCAGCTCCCACTAGCCTTGGATGTATGTGTGGTAGGTGCCTTACACTTCCCAAGCTGTTACCGCTTGCTGCTGCTTTTTGTGTGAGGAGCAGAAACCTTATTCCAGGTTGTTCAAAGCCCAGAGCTTCAAAGTAATCAGCAACAGCTATTTGGGAGAAGATCATGTTGAATATAGATTGCACCGATCAGTTTTGTAACTATTCAAGTGTGCAAATACCATTCTGCTCTTGTACAATCAAATGAATGTCCTTCATTTAAGCCCTGAACTCAAGCCTGCTTTTAACAGTGGGAAAGTCTTAAAATACTTTTTTTTTAGATCATGTGAAATTTGTATTAAAATGTTCAGACCTTTCCTTCATTTACTGTGTTAGCTGTGCACAGCTGTATCTTGACCATAATTAGGTAAGAGTAAACATGTTGAAAACAGGGGTAATTTGGTGTCATTTTAGACAAAATTATTTTAGGTTTATACCAGCTGAAGTTAAGAGAGCATTCAATCTTGCAATGCCTGAAGAGTGCATGGATTGATGTAGGATTTGAAAATGTTAGTATTTTGACACAGGCAACCTTTTGCTCACTTCTATATATTTTTTCCTTTTCACCCCTTTCTTATCCAATGCAGGTCGGCAGCTTGTCTTCTTCAAGATGGCCTCAAATCATATTGTGCCTGATCCTGACAAGATAACATATGTGAAGGTGACAGACTGACACCTAAAGTGGCTCAGTCTGACACGTGAGTGATAAGAGCTGTTTGTGTATAAATATAGGCAGCTGTTAGGTAGAAGATGGCTGTGGCTGGAGAAATAATTGCACTATTACTCATTCTAATCTATAGAGTGCTAAAGGAAACTTTAAAGATAAAACCTGCATGACCAGGATGAATGTGCAATAAAAAACATTTTGAAAATGTGATTAAAGAAAAAAAAAGAGAAAAAGAAAATGCAAAATACAAGATATGATACACTGTTAGAGTATAATTTTGGTTATAAATCATCTGGCAGCTCTGGCTTTTCCAACCAAGGTTACCATAACATTTCTGACCTATACATGTGTGTACAGGGATGAAAGTTGATAATTTCTATAGTCTGTATCCGCCACGCTGATATTTATTTGGGCACATACAATCACAACAGAGTAACTGAAGCGTGTCAGTTTGTATGCTGGATAGCAAACGTTACTGAGGACAATCAGCATTTGTGTTTAAACCTGTCGCACACGCAGTGCCAGCATATTTGTCAAACGGAAGGAATTGGCTATGTTTAGATTTGCGAGACTGTAACTAATTTTCATTTTTGCTTCCAGTGTTATCATAAAGTTTCATTTTTAATTTGAAAGGGCCATTTTGTAGATCTAGCAAATCACATAAGCATATGAATAGTCCCACTGAAAGGGTAGGGACTTACCCAAGTGCTTTACTGGATGGGCCTAAGCATATGCTTACAATTAAGCCCCTGCTTAAGACTGTTGTTGAATCAAGTTTGAATTGTTCAGGAAGCCACATCTTTGGCAGACTGGCAAAGTAGTCCAGCTGGTGGAACAGTACTAATTGAATTACTATCTTGCAGTTATTCGTACTTTTTATCATCAGATCCTTGGTTTTCTAAGGCATCGCTTGCTAATTCTTAGAATGAATTAAGTAAATGACCTTAATGATGTCAAATGAACGCTAGCCTTAATTCTGTATAAAAAGCATCTTACAGGCATGGTGTGTCTAGAGAATTTGCTTTCAGTGAAAGCAATAAAGTAAATGCTAAAGTGACCAATGTCATACTGTTTTGTAGTTTGTACAGTCAGGAAAAAATGTGCTTTGTTTTTCAAATGGTTTATTTTTGTAAAAAAAAAGTAAAAGATAAATAAAATTTCTTTTATTCTTGATTTTTTGTCTGTGTTTCAAATAAATGCCTAAATCCAGTGAAGACTTGTACATAATGTATTGTATGTAAACTGAGACCTGGGATATTTTTTCCAGAAAGAACTGAGGTTGTTCCAGTGGCTCCCAGTGAAGGGTCTGTTTTTGGGGTACTTCGTGGCTTTGTCTACATGGTTGCCTGTCACAAAGTGAGTAAAGGTTAGAAGACAACAGTTGAGCAGCCTTTCCTACTCTATGCTTTGCACTCTGCTGGTGCCAGTCTTTTAGCATTTAGAAGGGGCAGTGATGAGAGCAGAACCTGATGGAATTGCTTGCTGGGCTAAATGGTGTATTTTCTTTACCCAAGAGGGTCAGAGAAGGAGAGTAGCAGAGCCAGGGAAGCCAGACAGCAGTGACTGTGCAGGAGAGATGTTCTGACAGTGATACCATCAGCAGTGAGTCTTGTCTCACCGCGGTTCCTCTGAGGTCAGTGATACCCTAATGGCTCCTGGCAATTGACTGAAATGACATGTTGTAACGGCTGTAACTCACAAATTATCAAACTCCCAGCCGTAATAGCTCAGCTGATTGTGTCGCCGTGCACTTAGGAACCCATCAATCATACTGTGGTAATAAACAAACACTACAGATTCCTTTAAAATTGCTACATAAATCATGCCAACACATACTGCGCAGTTCATTGAAGTGATATGGATTGTTGGCACTGAGGTGCTGGTGTGTATTTTGAAAGTCTTTAACCTCCTGTGGTTTCCTTCCCATTAAGAACTGTACTTTTCTGAAAATGCTCAGGATTTAAAAACAATGTGAACACTTAAATTGTTTAGTTGCATTCCAACGTAAAAACCTCCAACATTTAAAAGAAAAATAAAGTGTCCAGGACAATTCTTTAATGTTGTAGTCAGGTAACTTCAAAGAATTTCACTCCATCACTTTCTGCACACTAAAAAAAAATGCCTCAAGTTAGGAATTGTTTATTATCCATACAATTAAAACAAACTTGCCAAACCAATTCTCATCAGCTTCTGCAAAACAGTAAGCAAGAAAGAAACATAGCTGTGAGCCAAGACACTGGATTCTAAATTGCAGTGTTAATCAACTTTATACAGACAGGTTTATAATTCTGAGAGTAAGGCTTTCCAGTGGAAATGCTGATTAAAATCTTTGTAGGAGAGGTGTGATACAATAAGGGAATTTAACAGCTGTAATAAGCACTGGTAAAATTCTGAATTTATGTGGAGAAAGTGACTTTAGCAGCAGTAGGTCTGATTCAGTGAAGTGCCTGATTGGCACCCATGGCATGGGAACCACTGAGAAGCCACAGAGGAGGAGGAGGAGCAGGAGCAGGAAGCAAGGCACAAAGTAAGTTGGCAAGTCTAGGCCTGGGACCTGCTTCATGTTTTCTGTGGAAAAGGTGTTTATGTCTGGTTTCCCCCCTAAATTTTTGACTGTTTTTTACATTTCCTGGCTTTCTCAAGCCACAAGGTAGAAATATGAAAGAAGACACCCACAGGGCTTTGAATGACTGATATCTGCATCACGTGTGCACATGCACGTGTGTGTATGTGTATACGTATTTATGTATGTGTCACACTGAGCAGGGAGAGCTTATTTCCTCAGTGAAAAACCAACTGGCTGTGCACAAAATGAAGTGCTAAACAGGATGTTGAGTTCATCTGGAGAAGTGAGAGCTGTGTGAGGCAGTGAGTGCTGTGAGAGGCTGTGCTGAGTGTTTGGTGCAGTCCAGTGCCACATTGCCTTGGCCTGTCTGTGGCTCAGAGCACCTGCAAGAGCTGCCCACAGTCTCTGTTGGTTTGGTGAAGCCCCACCACTCGAGGCACTGACCAGCATCACCTCTGGCCAGACACCCTGAGTGTTGTAGGGGTCACATGCTGACAGCTTTGGTCTTTGCTTAGACCAAAATAAAAATGTGTCCCTCTATTTTTCTCTATTTTTTTGAGCCTACTGTTTTATCTTGGGTCATTTTTAAAGCTTTCTCCCCAACTTCAGTGCATCTTTTTAAGTGGAAAGCTGTGCTCTCATTTATTTCGCTTCAGGAACTGGTGGTTACAACTCACATCACATCTAGGAGAAATTTGTTGTGAAATTAGTGATATCACCATGAGCATTCATTGCCATGAGACAAAGCTTGAAGACAGGTGGGCTGTGTTGCCAGCTGAGGAGCTTAGGTAAGTTTGTATGGAGAGTGAAGGGGGCTGGATGGGCAGTGAGACATTACTGAAGAATCTCCAAGAGATGTTTTTCCCACATGAGATAAAGAATTTTAGTGTTAGTACAGCTATTCCTAATATGCTTTGCCTTGCCTCTCACAGCTTCACTGAGGCATTTTGCTTAGTCCTGCCAACCGTGACCACCAAGTTTCCCATAAGATTTGTGAGGATGGCAGAATGGGGTGCAGGGAGGAGAGCAGCTCAGCGTGAAGGCAGGTCTTCTATTGCCAGTTACTGTATGTGGTGTGGTAACTGCTGGGGATAACTGTCCTGGAGCAGGACCTGACCATGGTAGGTGCACAGTGAAGACCTCCCTGCCTGTGAAATTCACCTTATCAACTTGCACCACGGCTCATGATATGTCTTGTGTAGCCTTGTGTTTATACCAGAGACTAATCAATCAGTCACAGACAAGCATCCTGAAAAACACACCTATCCACATGGGCTTTCTCAGTTACAGTTCTGGAGAACAGAGCCTCAGCAGCTCCTCACAGAGCTGTCCTGCATGTCTGCTCTCCCATGGCCCACTGTAACAGACACCTGGGGACATGCAGGAGGCGCTACAAGGAGAACTGGAGAGGCAAAATACGTCCCATTACTCCCACTGGTGATGACCCTATTAATGTTTATAGGACCCTGAGCCTTCACGCACTGTTGCTATTTAGGGAAAAAAAGACACTCTTGTTGATAATAATTTAGATTAAGCAAATGATTTAGAGGACTTGTAATTCAAAGCATATGGAAGGTGATAGTGAACATCCAGAGATCATATTATGTTGCCTGTCAGGAAGTAATATATGAATGCAGTGATGTTCAGAGTTTAGTAAGGAGAGCTTTATCTTGTATTCTTTAGCACTGAATTCTGTGAAGACTTACTGCAGCCTAATATAAGGGGAAAAAAAAAAAAAGGAAAAATGGAGTGGCAAGACTGTTCACAAGTTTTTTCCAGGAAAGCATATCCCTAACCTTTTGGTCAAAATGTGAAATGGTGTTGAAAGAAGTCAAACAGATTCGAGTTGAAAAGACTCATCTGAAGTTTTCATCAATTGACTGCAGAAAAAAAAAAATGAGGCTCTTAGGAACATTTGTGAAAAGTGGTCAATATATGAAAAGTTCATACTGATACTCTGCTTAATGTCTTTTGAGAGGTGATCGACGGATCCTTTTTTGTTCTTTGTCAAGAAAACACGTTTTTCTCTCCCTGCATTTTAAGCAGGGGTGAGACATGTTGGGCTGGCTCAGGCTGACTGCCTCTGAGAGCTCCCAGGGCACATGGACTCCCCGTCCTTCCTTCGACACAGGCATGGGCATTGGCATTTTAACTCATACAAGCACGTTTCTTGCCAGTAAGTACAACTGATTTTTTTCCATGTTGTAATAGATGCTTTTAAGAGGTAGTTTTAAAAAATGTGAAGGAAACAAGACATCATTTCTCTTCCCTTTGTAGTTGTATGCCATCAACAATTGCCTATGTGTAATAAGTGCCCCACTTGCCTATGCAAACTGAGGGGAAATACAATTCAGTAGGAGCCACCCTCATTATGAAACTGTCTTTGATGCCAAGCCAGAGGGCAAACAACACATTTATTAGAAATTGTGGCTTTTAAATAAAAAAACCCCGCTAACCACAGTTTTTCAGCAAATGACTGTGAGGCTGAGAAGGAAGACTAAACTATCTGGTGGCTACTTGAAATGATAAAGCCAGAATCTGATCTTACTTAGCTTGATTTTACCAGTGTAATTCAGTTAATCCTTGATTTATGTTCACCCAAAATAGAATCACACTGTTTGAATTTCAAATATCTATGGAGTAGGAACTCAGTAATACCTACCTCTTGGACCAAAATGTTTTAACCCTGTGAGGAAAAACACACTGATTTTTCTATATATATAAACGTGTGTGTGACCACATGTCCAGTCTGCTGTGAGATTTAAACAATGACAACATGAAGACCTATCTTGCTGTTAGACGGAATTTTTAGCAAGATGCAGCAAATTAATGACATATTATTTAATCAATAACATCAGGAAGGGAATATGAGTTTTACACATTTGCACTTGCTGTTTAGTAGGAATAATGCTGTTCTTATTTATCATCCTTCTGCCAACTTCAAGTATGCCCTAAGAACGATTTCCAGTTTTCAATATTACAAGTACCTGGCATGTATGAAGATAAAGGTACAAATTGGTATTTATGAACTACAGCTTTCTATAAATACACTAGAAGGAATGCAGAGCCGCCAGTCAGACAAATAGATGACCAGGGGCACAGTGGCACTTTTAGAAGTGGATGTACTTAAGGTTTTATACAAGACCTTGGATTTGTGTAAGTTCATGACCTATTAAAACCCTTGTATGACTTACTGGCAGGTATTGCCCCATTCTTGGGCACAAGCTGTTGATCAGCATGAGCACTACTATATGTACATGTTCTACCATCTTGTCCTTTAGTCCCCAAGAGTTAAAAACCTAAAGCCTGTTTAAATAATGGAAACGCTTCATTTAAATGTCAGGTTTTCATCTGTACATGTCTCTGATTTCTGTTTCATTATAGAATTTTGCTAAATGACATCTCTTAAGCAGAAGGAATGTTAGAGGCAAAAGATAATGCACATTTTGTTAGCCAGGGAGTGAATTTATGAACAGACTCTGCACTGTCTAACTGGACAACTGAAAAGTTTAATGACTGGGATTGTGGGTCAAGGTGGCACACGTGAAAAGAAATCACCATTTGCTGTCTTATATTGCAACATATGTTCCATGACCTATAATTATTCTGATAGACACTCGTTTTCTTAAAGACCGAACTCACAGAATTGTGTATTCACAGGTGAACAAACTCTTCTTTGCCTCTTTTTGCCAGCTACTAAAGAGCATGAATAAGAGGGAACTCTTTAAGTGTAATAATACTCTTGCAATTCAAAAACCAGTGTAGTTGTGGTGCGATCGATTCTGCGTGGCTTCTTTGCAGTAGCAATCAATAGACAAGTGTTGGAGGTTAAAGTTATCAGCAATTTCAAAGTGGATGTTGATGCTAAACAAAAATATCACAGAATGACAAATATATCTCATTCTAAAAGTAATAGGAAAGGGACATGAGAACTATATAGTAAAAATATAGTAGAAATGCCATTGCTATGACAATATTTGTATAATTTGCTGTGGGGAAAAACAAATATGCAGTACGAAAAATTCTGCCCTGCATCTCAGGAAGACATTAAGTCATGCTTCTCTGAAGTCACCAGCCCATGTAATACCAGTTCACAGTTTCTTCTGCAGCCTTTGCAATTTATTTCTACCCAAATTTCTATCCTCCCATTCTTGCTCAGAGATGGCAGACTCCTTGTGTGTGACAGAAGGAAACTGCTCAGCCAGCCTTGGTTCTTGCTTCATGTTTCAATTCCCTCACTAAAGTTGCATAGATCATGGCTTCAGCTTGCTTGGGATAAATTCCTTAATTAATTAAAATTACTATAGACTGTTTTCTTACAATGAGATAAAGCACCCTCCAATGCCATCTAGTGATGCTGATAGAATCTTATTCAAAAATCCAAATTTTGTGCATTCAAAATAAATGTTATGCATGTATACACTATGAAGTATCCTTATGCTTTCAGACCAAACCCAGAACAGTTTTTCTTCAATTAATTTCTGCAGGTTTTACTAATTTACTCAGTTAATTTACTCTACTATGAGTATATTGGCTTTTTTTTTCCTTCTAAATTCCTTGGTTATGTAAGAAGTGATTGAATCTGCTCCAGCTGTCACCTGGGACCTTGGTGCCATGTACTGTGCTGATTGCCCTTAATTCAAACTCTTATCACAGTACAATATGTAGCTGCCTGTTCAGAACCTCCCAAGAGGAATGAAGCTCACTTTAAAGCAGAGCTCCAAATGTAGAATCCTTCAGAAAAAATGCTAATAATTAAAAAAATGCATGTTGTTTACTGTAGCAAACCATATATGAATGACATCAAATTTCTGTTGCCATGTCCTCTCAAAGCTGTTGAAGCTGGTAAGATTTCATACAGCCACAGAAAATCTGGGGAAGGGAACACAGAAGGGATGGAGAAGGGAATGGCAATTTGCTGTGTTTAAGGTATTGGACACCATCTGTATTTTATTCAAATAGGGTTATATATTTTGTGAAAATAAAAACCAGCCTCATGAGTCAGTGTGTGCAAGGCAGTCACTTGAATATATATAATGGGAAACATGTTTTAGGTTGGAAGTTGCAAAGGGAAATCAAATGTTTGAAGTGTCAAAGTTGGAAAAATATAAAATACGCCTGACACCGTAGCTATTGAAGCCAAAATGAATAAATCATCATCTCAGGAAAGAAAACCCCACCAAGTTCTTGGCTATAACCTCCATTTTCCTACACTCAAATAAAATTACATACAACCTGATAATTTAACCAGACTTGTCAATAAGAACTGATGGCTTCAGCAGACACTATCACTTCATGCTTCAGCGTAGACTTCAGAAGCATCCAGTAATTTATCCAAGAAATAAATTTAATGTCAAACTTTTCTCTTCAAGTTGATAGATAGAAGAACTGTACTCAGCGGAGCTGATGTGAAATATGCTATATTGCAGAACACTAGAGTAAAATTAAATTAATGCCAGCTCAGTAGTTTATTCCCCATATACAGCTTTTCCTGAGCAGTTATATAAGAAGTATTTTAGTATCTTTCTAAGTAGTGCAAGCATGACTTCCAAGAAGGAATTTGAGAGAAACGTTGAGGTTACAATGGGAGCCTGAGCTTACACTCCAATTTCAGTTAGTCTCAGTATTGACTCTGGTCAAGTTTTAAGCCATTTCTCTCTTCTTGTTAGGCTGTCAGAAATGTGATTTGCAAACATAATAACACCTATCTGAGCCTGTTTGGAAAAGGTTATTTAGACATGGCTTTGCGTGCACCAAGGTTTTATTTGTAACAAATGAAGTAGCCTGGTGGTGAGATGAGAGATTTTTTTTAGCTGCAACTTGACATGTAGTAATTTGGGCAAACTGAGATTATTAATTTACTGTTTTAGATGCATATATACATATTTATTTATTTGTCAGAAGGAATAGTACCTGGAAATTGCAAATCAAAGTAATGACTTGTTTTTATTTGCCAGACATAACCTAGCTGGCTTTTTACTTGCTAAAAATACATTAGCTGGTCTAAAGCTTCTGCTGAGCTGAAGGCACTAGTGAGGGAAAGAGTGATCAGCACTAGATATGGCATCCCAAATATCTCTGTCACTCTGGCCCTACGTACATGTTGCAAAAGGCTCTTCTTAACTCTTCAGGCTCTGTTCAGTTCTCAGAAGACCATGGTCCCTTGGAGGGCTGTCAGAGTGCCCCACCTACATTGTTCTCTCTAATTTCTGTCTCTTTGCCATCTGTGATTGCAAGCAGTGCAGCTTCTCAGCCATGGCTTTACACTGTAGAAACACCCCAGCTTTGCCATATGAAGTATGTTCAAATGGACATTGGACTAGCCCTGAATGGTGAAGGTAAGCAAACAGGGCAGATGACAAACCGTAGTACCTTCCCCCACACTAAGCAGCAACCAGATTTTGAAAGGTCACATGGAGTCAGATATCCAAAGCTGTGGTGATGCTGAGAGTCTGTCAGGCAAGCAACTTTCATCTGTTCCAAAATGGGTCTGACTAATAAGCCAGTAACCCTGGCTGTGACGTCTGACAGTGTCCAGCAATTGACCTCAAGGGAAAGAGTAAGTACAGACCTGACCTTTCTTCTGACAGTCTCCTTCTCTCTGTCAAGCAGCAGATCAGGATTTCCTGGTCAAATTATTAAACCAACTCTAGTCATTGTCTATAAGAGTGTCATATCGCTTGTCTTGGCAGCTGCAGCAGGACCGGTATCTCCTGCTTTGAAAATAAGCTCTTCAGCTTTGTCTTGGTGCATATACAGCAGCAGAAAATTGTTACTCTGCAACTAAATACTTTTCTGCTGGTGTGGTATCTTAATTAAATCCACCAACGGGGCAATTCTTTGGTGTTTTCAGTAATTCTTTTTCTCTGTGAATTACTTTCAATATTTGTTTGTTTGGCAGCCAGAAATGCTGTCCAAGAGAAGCTGGAAAAAATGCTCAGCTTAGAATCTTGATATTAGCATGTACAGTTCACGTAAGGCCATTTGAAATATTTGTTTAACCAAACTTCACCCCTCACAAAGAAGGTAGCGTTTTTCACCATCCTTGAACATTAATTGAAATGTCCAGCAGTTGTTGATATTGCTACATGCAGATGGGAATTTCTTATTACTCACCCATACAACAGTTAGTTTGGAAAGTTTCTTAAAGCACTTCTGCTAATGGAATTAAAAAGGATGCAATATGACAATCTTTTCAGCATATATTGCTATTATGGAGATCTGAACCAAAGAACAAGTTTCTGATTTTTCTGGGCATAGTTTGTAAAAACAACTGAGATAGATTCAGTGTGATCTGATCCTGTACTGAGGGATCTCCAGTCTCAGTTGCTGAGTTCTTGTCCACAATTACCTTGTTGATTGAATGGATTATAAATAGAACTAATTCAGGAATTATGGTGAGGTAACTGAACAGTGAATTTGGGCTATTGATATCAAATGACTGTGGAAATGAGATATCTATTGTGTATACTTTTTTAAAATACTGCTGTTACATTCCCTGTTTGAAATGCAAGTTTTAAAGCGTGCCCAAAAATTTCTTTTTTGAGGTCACCTGTTAATCAAATGTAGTTACTAGAAGATATTTATTTGCATGAAATTGTTTTCCAATCTCCAATTGCACATACTGTGATAAACTTGAGAAACTTGGCAATCAAAAGTATTAATTACTCTGCTTCATATGCTGAATACCTTTGCTGTAAATGAACATAAGAGATCTGATCCACTTTTCAATGTGGGTGAAGATTTTCTGAAAAATTCTTTAACTCTAAATGTCTAAGTTTTGCAAATATAGTTATCCAGCTTTCTGGTAAATGTAGAAGACTAAGAACAAAATACAAAGGATTTGGAGAAGATGAGATTCCCTTACTCTTGAGAATAACTCTTTGAGAATAACCTGCATCCTATCTCCAAAACAAAAAAATATTTGGGAAAAACTGCAGGAGTGCAGAAGAGAGAGGAGGAGGAGGGGGTGAAGCCTGACTATGTCCCTTAAACTGTTATGTTAACTCTTGGGATTCAACTCAAAAAGCTTACTGCTGTCACATGAGGTGCATGAGAGGCAAAGGAGGCTTAAAACATTTACATTCCAGCTTCTTTAACTTGTCTTTCTTACTCCTGTTGTTTTCTTGCTCTCTACCAAATTAACACTATTGGTTTTATACAACAGTTGTCTGTGAATTGATGACTTAAATTGGTTTTGTTATGAAAATGTCAAATTCCTACTGCCAACTCATCCTTTCTGAACTGGACTGCAAAATGAGGGCTCCTTCTGCAGCCTTTGCTCTCAGACGAGTTCTAGCCCAATACAAACAAAGCTATTGACTTCAGCATGCCTACTTGTATGAATAAGGCCTGTAAGATACAGCCTGTACATTCCAAATTGCCTCTTTTTTGTGCCATTCACACCAGGGATTAATATCTATGGGAGGCTTTTGTGAAGCCTTCACCCTCTTGCCCTTCCACAGCCCAGCGGTAGCTATGATTTCAAGGATGCAGATAGATGTTTTTTTCTCCATACTGCCCTTTGTAAAACAGCCCTTTAGCTGAGCTTGGAGAAACTGAAAACTTTCTCCCAGCCTGTAATTTAAAGTCCTGAATTACCTTTATTGGAATACTGATGGAAGGTCTGAGAGCTGGTGCTTTTCAGTTCCCACTGCCAGTTGATACTTCCCTGCCCTCTGCCAAAATTTCAAAATTGGAGAATGGCAGTGGCTGTGGAATACAAGCTGTCCATTAGCTCACCTAAGAGATGACGCATTGAATATTCATTGTTCCCTCTTGCAAAATGTCATTTTTCTCTGAGTACTGCTTAAAGCAACTCAGAGAATACATTTGCATAAACTATTTGTCAGAAACAGAAGACTCTTTGTGAAGAACTATTAAGAAGCCACATAATCTACTTTTCTGTTCTTATGCAAGTTCCAGGGAGAAGACAGAGCTTCTTTGTAAACAGAATCTAAATACAAGTGCTGGGTATGTTTTTTCTGCAATCAGGATTCCATAAATAATAAAATTGGAGTTCAAAACCTGAAGTACCTGAAATTGTTAAATGTAATGTTAATGATTTCCCAGCAGTACATGAGATTCAGAAAGTTTAACAGTATTAATATCTACTTTTACTGAGCTGAACTCCCCAGTTCTGCTAAATAAAGCTTTAATTAATCTGCAGTACAATTTTGGATATCTCCAGTTCCTGGGGAAAAGCATTTTTATAATACGTCAGGGAAAGTTGATTCTGTAAATTCAGTTGTGGGTTTTAATAGCCTTCATAATTCATTGCTGCCGCAATGATTTTCTGCATTTATTGCCTCTCTGAGCCCTTTTGTCTAGATAGGTGGCCTTGAAGGTTGCTTTTTTTTTTAAAGATACCACCTTTCCTCCTTAACGTTTCATTGCCCTTCTCCAGTAGCTGATCTCGTGCACACTTAAAGAGGCCCTCCAGCACCTCATGATCACACAGATTGGGGTAAGTAAGCCAGATAAGTCAAGGCAAACAAAGCCCAAGTGTGGCACACTGAGCAGCCAGAGAGATTACTGCTCATGCGATTAACATCTTTTCATGCCCCTTCTCCAACCGCAAGATGGTCTTGTTTCCTTTTCACTGGACAACACAGTTCAAGTATTTACTTGTTGCATTTCCCCACAGTGAATTACTCAGGCGTTTCTCCCGTTCCCTGAGAGCCCCTCCCGTGCCCGGCTGTGCTGCTGAGGGAGGCGCAGGGGCAGTGCTGCTAAGTGGGCAGAAAGAGCTCTGCATGTGCTTTGCTGGGCAGTCTTGGCAGAGAGCACGTTCACGTAATCGCTTTTTGTTTTATTAATGGGTAACTCCTTGTTTGAAATGCAATATGAAACATTCTCAGATAACATGTGCCCTCAGTGCATGGTGACAGTCATTTGGATTAGCAGAATGCAGACAAGTTACCTGCAATTATTATCAACAGAAGTCATATGAACTAATTATATATCACCTTTAATCCCAGCGTATCAGTCTCCTGCCAGCATTCATTTACATTGGCCAGCTATGCTAGGTGCTGAGTGCCTCCTGATACCAGGCAAAGTCATGGTGCCCTGGTATTTCCTGGGGCAGTGCTGGACCTGGCTGGAAGCCCCACAATACTGTTTTCTCTGTGCCTGGTTTTCCAGCTGATTATATTTCAGAATCCAAAAAGAAAATAAAGAAGTTTATAGTTAAAAGAAACCCAAAACAACAAAAAAACCCAACAAAAACCAAAAACCACAAACATAGAAAGGGAAAAATATTGGACCCACCTAACGCAGAATGTCTAGTTTAAACATTTAAAGCATTATATAATGATATTTTATAATTATACTGTTCTAGATCTAGCACAGTACCCATACAAAAATGCTCTGTGGGACAGCATTGCACTGCAGGCTAAGCCCAAGCTTCAGTAGATAGAAATATTCCTCGCTATTCATCCTTTACAGTATATCCCAGACTTGGGCTTCAAATCCTTGATCCATCAACTTCTTAGTTAATTGCACCAAATAGTACACAGTCAGCAAGAGGAATTGAGATATCTTTTTCTTGGGAGCTAAGGATAGTGGTTCCTATTGAATCTTGTAAATGTCTTTCCTGGATTTGAAATTAATTTATTTGCCTCACAGATGTTTGGTGTTTGCTTTCCATAATGTTTGTGTGATCAGACTTTACCATCTCAAATATTTGCAGAAAGTGGATTACTGGAAAACTTGAGGAAACACATTTTGACTTAAAAATTAAATGATTCCTTCTGGACGTATTGGTTCACACATTCAGTGCAGAAACAGAGCCAAATCAATCCAAGGCCTTTTAGCCAATCTCTAAGCAGCACAACCCAAATGCACTTATCAGTGATTTCAGTCAAAAATTAGGTGTATCTGATTAAGGGTACTGAGTTGTGATTGCCATGCGTGTATTGAGAAAGGAGAAAATTTTCATGCAAGTCTTACAGGCTTTCCACAGCCCTGACTAAAGCTGAAGGTAATTTTTCCTGTTGATTTTGTGGTCTGGAATGTGGTGTGTGTCCCATGCCTTCCTCTGTTGCTGTCCCCCACTTCCTGTGCTCCCTCAGCCTGGTACAGCCATTGGTGGGGTGTGCCAGCTTGTGGTGAGAACAGATTTTAAACTATCCACCAACCTCCTTTACCAAGCTAACCAAGGAAAAAACCAATGCAAATCAGAATAGCATTTGATGAAAACAGGTCTTTTATTTTAGCTTACATTGTTTGACATCAGTGAGATTGAGTGTGCCCTCAGCAAGTTTGCCAACAATACCAAGCTGTGTGGTGTAGTCAACATGATGGAAGAAAGGAATTCCATCAAGAAAGGCCTGGACAGGCTTGAGAGGTGGGCACCTCACAAAATTCAACAATGCCCAGTGCAAGGTCCTGCCCCTGGGTCAGAGCAGTCCCAAGAACAGACACAGTCTGGGTGGAGAATGGATTGAGACCAGCCCTGGGGAGAAGGGCATATGGTGCTTGATAAGAAGCTCAACATGACCCAGCAAAGTGCACTTGCAGCACAGAAAGCCAACCATTCCTGGGCTGCATAAAAAGCAGTGGGGCCAATAGGTTGAGGGAGGTAATTCTGTCCCTCTACTCTGCTCTAGTGAGAACCCATTTGGAGAACTGTGTCCAGTTCCAAAGGTTCCAATGTAAGAAGGACTCAGACCTGTTGGAATGAGTCAAGAGGAGGGCTACAAAAATGCTCAGAGGTCTGGAGCACCTCTCCTATGAAGACAAGCTAAGAGAGCTGGGGTTGTTCCACCTGGAGATGAGAAGGCTTCAGCGAGACCTTATAGCATATTTTAATACCTAAGGCAGCCATGAGAGATATGGAGAAGGACTTTTTACAAGGGCACATAGTGATAGGTCAAGGATGACTTTATGCAGCTTTAAACTGAAAGAGGGAGGTTTAGATTAGAGGAAGAAATTCTTCCTTGTCATGGTGGAAAGACACTGGAACTGGTTGTCTAGAAAAGATGTGGATGCACCATTGCTGGAGGTGTTCAAGGCCAGGTTAGATGGGGCTTTGAGAAACCTGGTCTAGTGGAAGATGTCCCTGTCTGTGTAGAGGATTGGAACTAGATGATCTTGGAGGTTCCTTCCAACTCATACCATTCTATGATTCTATGATTTAGTCAGATTCAAGACAGCTTATTGCATGCTAAATGGAAAGCATGCAAGATAATCAGAAGCAGGTTTAAATATTCTAAAATGCATTGATGGCAATATCAATATTTTCTTCATGATCATTAGTTCATGATTTATTTGTTTATTTCTTTCATAAGCTGCTTTTAGACACAGTAAAAAAACTATTCACCTTATACTCTGAGGGTTTTCGACAGCACATGAGCCTTAAGCACACATCTTTTCTTATCAGCATACCTCTGTTTTGTGCTCTGGTGCATAACAGCTCATCCAGTACTAGTCAACAAAGCTGGTTTGATAACTGATGGTATGGGGAGAGAACTGAACAATTAACTCTGAGGTTAATAATAAAAGCATATCCCAGATACCTATTCTATTTATAGATCTGAGAGCTTGAGAACAGCTGTGTGCTTTAGGCAGATTATTTACTTTTGATTAGTAACCTTTAGCTTAGTATTTATGGATTCAACAGATAGCATCCTTGCTGGAATACAGAATTGTGCCAGGTAGGGTTCTCTTCTTGTATGGGGTTAATGCTCATGACTGGGATGAATCAGGTCACTTCAAACACGGGGCTACTCTGTGGTGGTGTGCGAGCTTTATGTTTGAGAAGTTTATAAAATAAACTAGCTGGACATCAGAGTACTCACTTTCATAAATGGCGACGTTTTGTTCTGTTTTTAAATGTTCCTTAACTGTGGTTTTCTGTCTGCCTCTACAAAGTCCCAGCAAGAATACTGTTTTTCTGCTAGATTCTTGAACTGACAGTTATCACATGTGCTTTTTGGGCTGTAATAATTTAAGAGATTAGTGCAGCCAGACAATAATTGTCACCTATATTTAGCAAAAGTCAATCCCTAAACTGTTATGAAAATATCAGCCTTTCCAGTGAAGTCAAACTTTTTGTTTCTGTACTGTCCACCTGAAATTATTCTTCAGAGTAGTTGTGCATGACAATGTGTAAAGGGCAAGCCTATGCACATTTTGTACCCTATTACTCTTCTAGCTGCAGAAGCATGGAATTGGTGGAAAGAGTTTGGGCAGCCAGCTGGAAAATTCAATACTGGATATTTTTCTAAAAATAAATAATTTTCTCTTTAAAGACAAAGAATGAAACAGTATGACAATAATTCTTATATTGAAAGCATGTCCCTGTATGGCCCTTCTCAGGGCTTTTCTTGTGATCTTTACATTCTTCATTGTCTATATTTATATTGATTTGAAATTGTACCTGCATATTCCTCCTCTCATAAATATGTTAATTAGACATATATTTGTACCCAGAAAACAGGTTACTATAAAGCAAACAGTCTAAATGAATGGTGTATTTTGTGGCTTGATGCAGAGAGGGGTGATAAATATGCCCACATATGCAAGAGGTTCTGGCAAATAGGATTACAAAATCCAAACTAGGTGCATGATGTTTTTTGCAGAATGGAGGCCTACCTAGAACCACAGGTTTTTGCAAGCTCTTGCACCCATTCTCTCTTTATAGTCCAAATTATGTCCAAAATAAGGTGCTGGCAGTCAGCAAGTTGCTGTGTATCTTGCAGAAGCACTAACTTGTTAGCTGAGTGATGACTCCAGACTCAGCATTCCCTCAGCTCTCACTTGTGACAGTGATTGCCAAAGCTAGCGGGGAACCAGATAAGGTCGGAGGAACAAGCACAAAGTACTCCTTTGGATTCCTTTTGAATTTTTGAACAGTGACACATCATATGGCCTTATGTTGCTTAGATAGCCTAAGGCTGTGCATTGGCTAAGGAAGAATGCAGAGTCATTATTTCTCACTCTGTTTTCAAGCATGAAATTAAAAACTCACATGTTGTGCCAAAATTTCAGCAACAATCTGAATTACTAAGATCAGCTTTTTTCAGGACCTGGTGGAAGACTACTTCAGCAGAGTGGTTATAGCCTGGGGATCTCCTGGATTTAAAAGGAAAAAGCAGGATAAGAGTGGCAGGACAGGACTGTGGTTGTTCTGGTTTTTAGAGAAGGTTAAGACAATGCTGTGGCACAAAGGGAGGGAGTGTGATCTACTGGAGGCATCTCCACCCAAGCACTTAGGGAGGCAATTGCTAAGGTGTTGCTTGACCCTCACCATTTCTGCTGGCTCTGCCGTGTTTATGCTTGTGCCACAGCGAAGCACGTAAAGCTGCAATGGATCCAAACCGGCCTGGTCAGCTGGAATTGTGGATGAAGGCTCAGGAAAAAGCAACCCACTTGAAACAAATTCCTCCATGACAGATGCAAGGTGGGTGGAAGCATCACAGGAAAGGGGTAGACATGTTTATTTGGCAAGAATTCATTCTAATAGTCCCAAGACACCCACGATATTTAATATCTAAACGGAAGAGTAACTGCCACATGTAACACCATCACCTTGATTTTAGGACATCCCTTCTACCTGCTAAATTTACTACTTTTCCAGTCATTGATCTGTCAGGGAATCCTTTTCAAATTCATGTGAATTTTATTAAATGTTGGGTAATATGTGACCCCATCAAGTGAATGCAGTGTCCACTTGGGAGACTTTTGTTCTATTCAAACCTCTGTTGACAATGCAGCAAGCTCAGCTCTGGGCTGCCAGGGGGGCAGCTGGGGCCAAGCGCGCTTTGATTGATTTGCACAATAGGAACGAAAATATTCCTGAAACCCTTGAGATCACTCAACTCTTCCTGCCAGACTCCCATGAAATATAACATGCAATCAATTTAGCTTACAGCCATATTCTCCCCTTTCAGCCCCCTCTTTCCTTTGGTGTGTCAGCGAAGATAAATGAAAGAAGCAATAAGGAGTACAAACAGCAGTAGCAGGGAAAGCAGCAATTGCTCGTGTAGGGGGGACTCAGGGTGCCAGGCCGGAGCAGAACCCACAACAACTTGACCAAACACAGGAATGAATGAAAGGTCCTTTTGAAAGGGCAAAAGAAAGACTGCGTTGACCTCTTTGCAGAAAGAGGAAACTTCAAAGGGTTTACAACAGTTAAAAGACCCAGTTACACGCAGCAAAAATGACTTGCTTTGGATGCTAACACAGTGAAACTAAACAACCTCACTGTAAGAGATATAGCAGAAGGTGGGGCAGAGGGGGCATATTTTCCACTCGTCACTGGAAAAATGTCAAAAAAGGCTAATTCTGTCAGTTTGGTGTTAGGTGTAAGGGTATTTTGAAAGCCAAATGTGAGCAAACCAGAAATTTAGACAGAACTTCTAACAGGCTTTGGAAAAGTCAGGCACATGTTTTCTTTTCATTTTTCTCATCTAGAGATTTGCCATGATGTACTACATTTGGAAACATTTGGCAGTTCCTTAGGTATGACAGAAAATGTGTTTGAGGAAGTTAGAACTAATGAAACAGGGTATTTAGCAGAGGAAGCTTCTGAATGATGTGAGCATTGTATATGATTTGTGGAAACTGTATTGAAGAGGCAAAAAAGTGCTAATTGCCTGAGATAGTTGCATTCTGCTGTTTTCTTCAGCCGAGGTTCAGGGTTTTTACTTGCTCAATACAGCTTGGCAGGTATTTGGTCACATGTGTTTTTTGAAGCAAGAGAGAGGGCTGCTGGCTGCAGTGAGGCTTTTTGTGCTCGGAGTTCAGCAAGTGCATAAAACCTTTTGCTAGACAGCAGTCTTGCAGGGCTCTGTCTCTGAATTCCAAGGATTTGAGAGCAAGTAAGTCACAGCACTTCAATGAACAAAGACTTTCCTCTTTCATCTGCTCTAGTTGGGAAAGATAAGACCTCAAATGGAATCTACTTCAACTAGATTACACATTAAGATAAGCATGGTATGATAAGGACCAACTGACACAGCTTCTGTAAGGGCAAATTGTGCTGCTCTATCTTTCAAGAATTCCTTGGAAAAAGTGCATAAAGTAAGAGATGAAATGTATCTTTTGAACATAATTTATGTGGAATTTCAAAAGACTTCTGACAGGACCCTTTGTGAGAAGTTTTGAAATAAAATAAATAGCAAGTTATGTTGCCAACCAATAGGATGCTTGGAATTAATAGCAAATAGCTGACTTTAAATTAACAGAGAAATTATGTTGGACTGCTGTTTATTATTTGAATTACTGTGGAAAAAAAAGAGTTTTAATGCAATTTGTTAACAAATTATTCTGGATTGGTAACGGCTAAAGAGTATCATTAGACACTCCTAGAAATACTTGCATTTGCCCACAGCATTCATTCTTTCATCCATCTATCAGCATTCTTGCAGCTGTAATGAAAAGTAGTATGTGTTAGAAAATATAATAAACTTCTCATTATTGTAATGGACTTTGATCTAACGTGCTTCCCTGAGCAAACAGATATGAAGCATTGTAAATATTACAGCTTAATGAATATGCCTTTCCAAAAGAAACTGACGAAGAGAAGGATTAGAGAAACACTTTACAGAAGGAATATCTCACTATAATAATGATTTAATAGAAAACTACAAGTGATACATTTCTAGTTGTGCCACAGTTCAGTTTTGGATGCATCATTGTAAGCAAAGAGAAAGCCTCTAGAGAAGAAGGACAAAACCAGTCAGTTATGTGAAGATTCCCTTGAATGATTACTCCAGATATGGACATTTGACATATAAAGCCAAAGTTAACAAAATAGCAGGTAAAATACATTTTCTTAAATTTAAGCTTTGGATTTTTTGATTCAAAATTGTAGGTTACCAGGTGCACAGTCAGACTTTTTCAGCATGAGAGGTGGGAGCTCATTTTCATGCAAGCCACTGACATTGTTCTTTGCAGTTACCCTCGGCAGACTTTTTCCAAACTAGTCTATGTATCCCTTTATCCACAGCCATGAGCTGAAAACAACTGGCTTCAGTGAGACTAAAATGTGATTTCAAACACAAAATAATGAATATCAATTAGAAGAGTAGCCATCTATTTCTTTCTTTTTCCCCTCTCTGTATAAACATTTCAAGGTATCTGATTGAACATAGATTCAATACATTTAGGACATCTCAATAAAAGGAAATACTACTTTATCTAGTTTTAAAAGTAGTCAGTCTGTGATTCATTGACACATATAACAGCTGGAACATGGACACAACACTCAAAATTGAATATGATGGGTCTGCCATGGTTCTTGTGTAGAAAAAGGTTTTGATTGCTTCAGCTTTTTAAATCTACACAGGAACTTCTCGGTTTTAGGACAACTCCTCAGTTTGGTAAGGATTCAACCATCTTTCTTTTGTTTTTTGTTTCTTTTTTTTTGTGTTGTTGTGGGTTTTTTTGTGCCAAATAAAAAGGTATCTTCTCTAAATCTATATACAAGTAAAAATCATATTCTTAAGTATTTTACTAGGGATACCAATTCCATAGCAGAACTTTGTCCTATAATCAGCAATATAAATGCTTTGGGGAATTTATACTCTAGTCTTTACTGATATATAAGACCATAGGTTTGGAACAAAATATCTGTTTATAAATCACCATTTCTCCAGAGTGCCATTGATATCAAAGTTCAGAATGACTAAGACATTAATGCAATATTGTCTATTGGGTTAGTTTCACTTTTCTCTGAACACATCAAACCAATAAAATGAGATGAATGTGCAAGGTAAGGCTTTGGGAATGCCCTGTATTAAACTACTGTATTCATATTAAATATGGCATGAAAAGAAGAAGCTACTGCCTTCTTTTCTGCCTTGGTGAGCTGTTACTTTGATACTTCTAAGTGTATAGAAATAAATGGTGCATGCTTCAGCCTGTTGACTCACAGTCACTGATTATTCTTATGTGGATAACTGCAGTAGCATGAAGATTGATTACACTGGCTCACAGGCAGCAGCTGCCATTTACAAATGCCAGTTAGTGCTTTCCATGGGGATTTGTGATAGAATACAGAAATAAGTCACAATTACTTCTATTAGCTGAATACATGCCTTTCCCCCCTTATTTTGCAGTCACAGTATGTCCCCAAAATAATCTTTTATAAAACACTGTCTGGTTTCAAATAAATTTGACAGAGCTAGCTGTTATTTAGAAGGCAGTTAAGGTCTTAAAAGTAGTGTCAAAATCAGTGATCAAGTGGAAGAGACAGAAAGAGATTTTTCAAGTGTCCTGTCTAAAGGAGAGGCTGTCACATACATTTATTATATAACAAGGGATGTATAAAATGAAGTAATCTAAATGCTCAAAATATCCAGGGTTTTGTAACTGTCAGATGCAAGCAATGCTTTCCCTGGCCAACCTGGTATATGTGTGTGTCAATTCTTGTGATCTTTCTGTGGCAGCTTGGCATTTAAGAGACAAGCCATAAACAATTTTCTCTCTCTTCATACAGATGCAATTCATTTGATTTAAAATTAGCAGAGAAATAATGTGTGGTTTTATTTAACAAGGTGAGGTCATAATGGAACATCACCCAAGTAGCTCTGTTTAGTTTGGAACCTGGTGCAGGTTTTTTAAAAGTGTAGGTATATGTGTGTATATTGATTTTTGAGTGTGTATATATGTGCATGCATTTTATACAGTGTATATGCTTTAACCAAGGATATCAGGCTGGGAACTTTCTTCAGCATGTTTTGTTTTAAACAGGACATATTTCTGCCAGCTTTACAGTGAAGATTATCTACTGGTGACTTACTCCATTGGTTTTATATCAGATTACTCATAGATTAAAGAGCTAATCAGCAGGAGGCAAAAGTGCTGCCAAGTTTTTCAATTTTATCACAAAGTCCAATGATATTTATTTTTTTTCCTGTGCCCTAACTGCTGGTGTTGGGGAAGTTTGAGACAATCTAAGTTTCCATTAAAATTAGGAAGTTTTAATGGAAACTCAGACTTGCTAGCCTTTCAGGATGTGTATATAAGTTAAAAATATGAAACAAATAACCTCAGAGGGTCAAGGTATGAGAAGTCAAATAAAAATATTTTTCTTTCTTGAGACATTCTCATAATATGTCATAATTTTCCAGTGTCAGTGATGAATGGAGTGCCAGAATTTTTTTCCTCCGCTTTAAAGTGCTATGAGGTGCCTTCAGCAAATATGAAATATAGACATTTGGTTTTCTGCAGGAAGAGATGGATCAGCATAAGAATATATGGGGCTGAAAATCAACAAAAAGTACTATTATGGATTCAATGGAAATACTGCCCTTCATCTATGACAATTGTCAGAACTATTAATCTCCTGCCTGGAATCAGATTGCTGAAACTCTATCAGTATCCTTAGCAAGTATAAGCACGTGTCTCTTCTCATTCAAGACAAGATTTGGTGTATGGTTTTCCTGATGATGGTTTTACAAAACTTTGTGTTTCAGTGAAAAAAAGAAAAAGACTGAAAAGCTAGAAGGATCTAAAAAACAGGGGCATACCTTGAGGGAATAATAACATGACAAAGTATTGATGAGAAAAAAGACATCATTTTGAAAAGGAGTTCTTTCTATTTGTTTTTTTTTTTTTGGAGAATGTCTAATCAAATTGTACAGCAAATATAATTGCATTGGAGAAACTTATTAAACTGATTAAAAAAATAATGTCAGTTTGGCTGTTCAAATGGTTGGCATACACTCATAATCCTATGGAAAGTGGTATTGGCTTGCTAAACAATTCACTATTTTATGTTCTTGTTTTTGCGTGCATTTCTTCTTCACAAAGATAAGAGGACACACTGAACTTTAAGAAACAACATAATAAATTGCACTAATCTAAGAAACTTCAGGACTGTGCCATCAGGAGTAATGGCCTAACAGAAACAACATATATTTTAAGGAACACTATTAATCAAAATCATAGACAGAAACCCAAGTTTAATGTACTCAACTTTAATTTTCCGGGAGTAACGGTTTTCCTCCACTGTGAAGGATAGTCTGGATGAAGCCACCTAAAAGGAGCCAAACCTTTAAACAGAAGGTAATCAACTGGTGAAAAAATCTCCAGAAGCTCTCCATCATTTACCTCTCACTTATTCTGTCTTTGGCTCATCCCCAAAATAAGCCATGTTTCCTGAGATACAGCTCTCCCTGGCTCCTGATGCTGTCTCTCTCTCTCTCTCCCCCATGGATACTCTCCCCAGCGAGAGTATCGCATGGATATTCTCGTTTGCATTTTTTACAGCGTTTGCATCTCTAGCTGTAAAAGATTAAATTAAAAGACTATTTGACCTGCCTTTTGTGGTCAGTGCCACTCTAGGAAGCAATACATCACTGGAGGAATGTTAACTTCATGACCCATTACTCAAATGAGGCACCAACTAGGAAGAGTGAGTTGAGAGATCCAAGAGTTTAAAATTTATTGTCATGATACATCTAAAAATAATAAAAAAATCCCTCCTATAGTATGGGGAGTGGGAGGCAAAGGAAAGAGAGTGTAGAAAGTCTCTCAGGTCAATCAAAAGCTTTAAATAATGTGACTCTGGCAAGCAGGGTTTCTTTACACAGCAGATAGCTAATTCTGCTAATTTGATTTTACTCCTTGTGAAAAAGGCAAAGTGTTTTCTATCCTCCCTCAATGTAGCCTTTAGACTATATTTGGGTGGACATACAGCATCAGATTGGATTCCAATGGATGAAGGTACACCAATCACTCTACCTTTGTGTGATAAGTTGTTAGGAAAAGGCTTTTCATCCAGAGGGTGTTTGGGCACCGAACAAGCTCCTCAGAGAAGTGGTCACAGCACCAAGCCTGTCAGTTCATGAAGTGTTTGGTCAATGCTCTCAGGTACATGGTGTGATTCTTGGGTCTGTCCTGTTTGGGGTCAGGAGATGGACTTCAATGATCCTTGTGGGTCCCTTACAACTCAGAATATTCTGTGACTCGATGGTTATCTTGAAGCAAGGAGAACCAGTTTGTGACTCAGCTCCTAACCTGCTGGAGTTTATCAGGCCAGATTGTTTAAGCTGGCTCTCATTTCAGGGGAAACATTTGGGACAGCAGCACCTCCAGAAGTTTAGTTTGACTGTTCTATGCCTACCACAGCATGGCCATTATTCCTGCTTCCATACTTTTTCCAGTCACAGGTTTTCCTCATGTCTTTCCTACAGCCTTACTCTCCCTTGCCCTGTAGTCTTTCTCTGTCCCTCTTTCATTCTTATTTGTTTTTTTTCATAAACATTTCCCTTTTTTCTCCTTTTTAAAATTTTTATGTCCTACTAACTTATCTTTTCTGAGCCACCCTTCCAGGTATGTATATCCTTGAAACAAATCTGGGAAAGAAAAGAAATAAATTCTTCATGGATATGGACTCTGTTCTCTCTGCCTCTGCTGTCACACTTTAACTCTGTTGTTCCACTCAGTCTGACACATCTGCATAAACTTCATACTCTTACATAATGGGTATTTTTAAGGATTTCTGTAGCCAATAGTGAGTGCAATGGATATTAACAGAGCCCCAAGACTGACATGTGCTTCAGGATGCTACTAGAAGGCACACAGGGAGGAGGAAGGACTTATATATGTAAGCCAGGACACAGTGTTTCAAGCTTTAATGTAGAACCTGAAGCATCTAGTTTCTGAAATATAACATTTGATGTGGTCAGAGGTAGATCTGTTTGTTCTGTTGACAATCCTCTTTTAGAGAGCCTGATGAAAAAAGGCCAACCATGGGAGATTCAAAAGTAAGGCATTAAAAAGATGAGCAAATGACAAGATTTCAGTCTAGTCTCTGGTCTGTATGACATAGGATGTTTTGGAGTGCTCTAGTACGGAAGACATTCCAGAGACCCTCCAGAAACGAAGGAACTTTTAGAAAAATATGAAAGAGTTTAGAGCTGCTCTGTTTTAAAGTATTCTTTTGTAAGTATGTATAGTTTCCCAGCTTCCGCAGTGCCAAGGATTTCTTTTCATAAACTTCGTATTTGATCTTGTGAAGTAATAACAATATATTATCTCACTCACATTAATACAGGATAATATACTTACACAAAGCATTTATGAATTAGTTGATCAGACTGCTGAGGAACCCCAACCCTGTGGAATGGAGAAACACACTGTCTGTGCCAAATTCTGCCACAAATCGTACCAATATGACCCTAGTGCTGCCTGCAGCAGTTTTGATAGGATTTTAAGGGTAGGACTGAATTCAGACTGTTGATATAGAATCATAGAATCGATTGGGTTGGAAAAGACCTCTGAGATCATCAAGTCCAACCCTGGGTCCAACTCCAGTCCATTTACCAGATCATGGCACTCAGTGCCATGGCCAATCTGCAGTTAAAAATCTCCAGGGATGGTGAATCCACCACCTCTCTGGGCAGCCCATTCCAATGCCTGATCACTCTCTCTGAAAGAATTTTTTTCTAATCTCCAACTTCAATTTCCCCTGGCAGAGCTTGAGCCCGTGCCCCCTTGTCCTATTGCTGAGTGCCTGGGAGAAGAGACCAACCCCCACCTGGCTAGAACTTCCCTTCAGGTAGTTCTAGACAGTGCTGAGGTCACCTCTGAGCCTCCTCTTCTCCAGGCTAAACAACCCCAGCTCCCTCAGCCTCTCCCCCTAGGGCTTGTGCTCCAGCCCCTTCACCAGCCTTGTTGCTCTTCTCTGGCCCCGCTCCAGCCCCTCAATATCTTTCCTGAACTGAGGGGCCCAGAACTGAACACAATACTCAAGGTGTGGCCTCACCACCAACAGGGGAAGGATCACTGCCCTGGTCCTGCTGGTCAAGCTATTTTTGATACAGGATTATATATATATATATCTCCTTTTATATGTGCAATGGCTCCCACCTTTTCTTTCTTATCAATTCGTCTGTGGCCCTTACTTGGATCACAGTCCTGCTGCAGCCATTGCTGGGTCATTTTCCCAAGCTGCCAAGGACCCAGCTGTGCTCATTTGGGATTTGTCTTCATGGTATTTCCTGTGAGATTTGAGTCCTTTGCTGCTTGGAAAAAAGAGAGTCCAATTCATTATGTTTGACTGTCACCTAGAAAAGTGAAGTTTTAACTATAAGAGTATTATTCTACTAGTCATAATTATAATAGTAATGATAATATTATTGCTGTTACATTTTGCTATTACTAAAATATGTTATTGTATTTTAATTATTACAATAATTTATGTAGTTTCACTGTATTGAAACCAATTCATACACACACACACACACATACATATATACATATATATATACACACACACATATATACATGCACACATATATATACATATATACATATATACACATATATACATACACACACAGAGACACACACAGACATATATATATATATATGAAGGGGGAAAAACTTGGTGAAACCCAGTTTCATAGCTGCTGAAAATGGCTCATTTTCCAGGCTCTGGCTTTTTGGAGGGATAATCCCCAGCACAGTAGTAAGCCAAGACACCATAGGCTGGAAACAAAAGTATATGACTCAAAAGAAAGGCTCTCATTCATGGCAGAATTACTGTAGCAGCTCACACTTCTGTGCTGGGACAAAGCAATCTCCAGAAGGGTGTGATCTTGGCTGAGGAGAAACAGTTGAAGTCCAGTTCTCCACCAGGTTTGGTTTGTGGCTGACATAAAAGTTCAGTCCCTGCGCAATAGCTCGCCCTTCCCCGAAGGGCTGTGAAAAGCTGTGCAGCGCTCCCTGCTCCGGCCACAGCCACAAGGAAACGAGCTGCTCATACACAGGCTCACTAAGGCACAGGTTCCAAAACAGCTGCCGGCACTCCCTGCTATTTTGGCACCTACAATCCATTTTCTTAACAGTACCCTATAGCAGGTATGAAGTGTATCTGTCCATTGCAATTTATTACGCCACAGAAGGGGGGGGGGAAATCTAAAACATGACAGCACAACAATGGAATACTTAGTTTAAACCTTAGCAAAATAATTATCTTTGTGTACTATACATCATATGATTTATAGTATGGCTTCATGAGAGACCAAATGAAACCCTGGGGTGAATTTCACTCAAAAATATCACAAGTATGATTACTTAACTGGAATTTTTTGCCTATATCATTTACAGTATTCTGCCAGACAGAAAGATTGCTTTTGATGCTATGAGTCCCACCTATATATTACTATTTTAAACCACTGCTTTTTACTTATTTTTTTATATTTTAATTTGCATATTTATACACAATTATTATGATGATTTATTACAGTGCTCCCCATATATGCCAAATACTTTAGGTACAGTTCCACATACACATAGCTCTCTGTTTCAAAAAGTTTAGTAGCTGGAAATGTAAGCTTGGAAATGTCTACACTCAGGTATGGCTTTCCTCACTTTTGGTACAAAAGTATTTGCAGGGTTGGGCCCTGTACAAACAGCTGGAGTATGGATATTGCAGTCCTGAAAATCATGACTCCCAAACTTATTTCAAGGCCATTTTTTTACCATTTTGGAATCAGAAATCAATAGGTTTAATACTCTTCAAATCTAACTTTGCTAGGAGATTGCTCAGGGATGTAAATCTGGGAGAGGAGTACTCTGGAAACATCTTAGTTTTTCTCTCCAAAAGACAAATCAAAATGTAGGGGTATAAAGGGGACCTGAAAGGCCTTGTGAAAGAAATTGTTTTGGCAGGAGTGTGCTGGAATATGGCCACACATGTTTCTGTAAGGAGCCCTCTCTGTGGAGGTTATGGCAGGACTGAGGATGGATTTACAAGAAATTCCCATTAGTGCTTTGATCAATACATCTGGGGAAAAATGGGGGTTTCTCCAGACCTAAGCACAGTGGAACGAAGGTAATTTTGGGAGCAGTCAGCTTCACTTTATCTTCCTCAGAGTGTGAAGTGTGTCCAGGAAACGCAGCGCAGAACCACGTGGAGTTTTTCCCACTGAAATACCCTTTGTTTCCCATACGGAGAGCCAGAACCCAGCACGTGCTGCCCACAGAGCCCCTTCATCCCTTCACTGCCCATCACTGGGTCAGTCCCCTCCAAGAGTGCCACTACACCAAAGCTGCTGCTCCTGTATACCATAATTGCTCTTCAAAAATAGCTTTTGGGCAAGCCTAATGGGTTTTTGAGTGGGAGGGCACAGCTGGTCCCCTGGGGGGCGGTGGCAGCTGGTGATTGCAGGGGCTGGATGGAGCCCCGGGGCCCAGCCAGCACTCCCCATACTGCCCTGCCCACCCTCACTGGGCCTTTCTAAACGTTCCCTTTCCCCCCACGCTAACCCAAATAAACAGAAGTATCCATAATGATGATGAATGCCCACCAAAGGCTCAAATAATGTGCAAGTTTCTAATTTGTTTTTAAATATAGCGATTTTATTTGTGAGGTTTTTTGTTTGAGCCTCTCAAACACCATTAAACTCATACTCAAATATTTACAATGTGTTTATACTTACTGTGTTCACCTCTGAACAAATTGTTTGACCTTATTTGCGAATGTGTTGCAAGAACTCCGAATGACAGATGATCTTTCATAGGAAATCACAACATGTAAGTGAAATTGAAGCTATGCTGCTGCCCCGTGCAGTATATCAAAGTGCTCTGATCTCCCCAAAACATAAATTTGTGGTGCAGCCACCCTGGCAGACCCTGGGTGGGGATGAAAGAGGGTCCTCCTTTAACCTCTGGTGCACAGACGTGCACTTCAGGGGTCAGTTTACACCATGCAAGATGAGGGCACTTGACGTGCAAAACCTGTGGGGCTGATGCTACCCAGTCACTCAAATCACATAATTAATGTGCTTCTGAGTTGCAATAATAAACAATTCCAATGCCTACTCGCTACAGCCAAACTTCCCTGGCTAAATAAACAGTTTTTTGCTTAAAAATGTCTCTTATTCAAAATGAAGGCTTCCATCGATCAACAAATCCTGTTTTGAGCTTATATTTTTATGGTTGGTGGGGGGACAGCAACTGGTTTAGTTCTCCATTGATTATGTTAAGATTGAAAGGACTTATTAAAGAATTATTTATGTTTCTGTACCTTTAAATTTTATGCCAAAATTTTCTCACAATATCTCCAGACACAGTAGTCACACTTAAACTATGTAATTTTAGCTAACTAAATATTGTTCTATTTATAGAACTAATGGAAGGTGTGGAAAAACTGAAACAAATATTGAAGGAAAATTAGGATAATTCAAATTATATCCTTTTATATCTGAATGGCTAAGAAACAGTCACCTAAAAGCCAAAGGGGGCATACCATTTTGTGTCTTACTCCATTGAGGAACTGGAAGGATCATTTAAAAGCATTTCCCATTTGCCAGTAAAATGGGTTTGGTCAGACTGTTCTTTTGTTGCTCAACAGCTCTACCAGCTCTTAAGAAGAGGGATGCACTGCAGAAAAGTATTTTCTTCTAGAGGTGATACCCTGGGCAACTTACCAGTTGAGAAAAATGGTGAAGAGCTCCTTTTGACCCAGTGATCCAACCTGGTCCTTCCATCCACAAATTATATGTTGAACTGTTTCCATGGGTATCACTGAAGCTGCTGTAAGTCAGTAATTCTGATTTACAGTCTCTGTGTCCAATAAAAGAATCAGGCCAATTACAGTTCCTCGAACAGAAGCCTGAGCAATGTCTGTTCCCAGTTTAGACACAGTCTAGACATCATTCTTCAGCCATCCTAAAGCCTTTCTGGAGGGACAATATGTCATAGTCATGTAATCATCGGCTCTTTGTTGACATGACCAATAAGAAAGTCAATTGGTGTCAGCTGTAGTGGTGATTTTGTGATGGGAACATCTGCCCATTTTATTCCTGATGAGACTTAGTCTTGGTCACTGTTAATTGGGCAAGGATGAAAGCTCCAGATCCTGTTACAAGTCCTTTGAGTAAACTCGTTACTCATAATTTTTTCACATAGTTTATTTCCGTTGATTTGTAAAAATTGCTTCCACTTGATGCTTTGGGCCCAGGTGCCTTTTGAGTAATAACAAAACTTTGCAGCAAGCCCCTGACAAATTCAAATGTTCCTTTCTACCTATTCTGATAGTTTAGCTGATGCTGTATCTTCCTCAGCCCTTCACGGTCCTTGAATTTTTCATGTCAGTTAATTAATCATTCTGACACACAGAGTTCTGCCATACCAAAAAATGTTGTAAATATTCTATATATAGTTCTCAAATAGGACTAGCAACTTGGGATTTCTGCTTTGTTCTTTTATCGCACATATGTTTTACTTTGATGTAAACATTGTTTAAAAACAGTAAAAAGAGGTTTTTCATGTTATGCATAGATTATTCCATAAACATATGCATCCTGTCAGACTCAGTAATAATTAGAAATAGCTGTAGTTTCATTGCTGACTCCATAATACTTCAAACTTCTTCATTTTTTAAAAAGAAAAAAACAGATGCATATCTTTGACTCTGGGTGAAAGCTCTTTATTTTAATTAATTACCCTGTCACTAGGACTCATTTAGTGCTCAGAAGTAATAAATAAATAGCAAATCCAATAAACTCACTAAATTTTAAAAATTTTACAACAGTAAAATTTCACATACAAAATTCACCTGGGTAGAGGAGTTGAAGTTGTTTAAATCTAAAAATGTCCCATGGAAATTAAGGGTTAAATTCAGACGTTCTTACAACATGACTGATTTTTTATTGCTGTTCCTGAGTATTCTTTAACTATTCAGACAAAGTGATGACATATATAAACTTCTGTAGTATCTTACAACTGTAGTCACAGAAAAATTTAACAAAAATAATTAAATGAAAAAGATCTCAGAGGGAAGTTGCATTTAAATGAATCTCATGTCCCATGCAGATAGCTCTGTAGATAATAAGATTGGAGTGCTCTGTTAACTGACATATTTATTTTTAATTCAATATCTCTGAGTACAGGCTCTATCAGATGGTCTCTTGATAATAGAGGGAAAGTTTAAAAGTGTTATTTGCTCTTACACCTCTTCATACATTGAACATATCTTAGCTAGTAAGTAAAGCAATGGCAATAACAGGGAAGTAAAAGTGTGGTGTTTTTCAAACCTGGCTATCACAGGTAACAGCAGATTAATTTTCGTCATATTTACTGGATCGAACTCAAAACTCTGTGAACTCAACACAAGTATCCACAGTGCATTCAGGATGGATCAGGCATTTTTATACCATCTGGTGCTAAAGTTCAATCGCGCTACAAGGAAATCATCTTGGGCACCCTCGAGACCTCTGCAAAATGCTGTAGTTCCAAGTTACACTTGGGTTTTATGGCTCCCCATTGTGTCTTACCATTAAGCCAGGCAGAGACTCCTTGCTCTGACCAGGATGGCTTCATCCAGAGGTGCCACAGCTGCTCAGGGTAACAGGGCTTGGGTGTCAATGGGCAGTTGTGCTTGCCAGCTTTGGATGTTTCCCTTTCAGCCCCCCTTCTTTTTCACCTACCTCTTTTATAAACAAACTTTGCAAGGAGTTGTGCCAAGTGACATGCTTAGTGAACTGTGCTCCCCTGGATAATTAAGAGGAGCTAAACTCCAGGTTTATTACAACAGCTTTAGCTACAGAGCTATTATTGACAGTGTGTAAGTATCAATAAAACAATCGCCCACTGATCATACTCCAAATTTTAGTTTTGAAATACATTAAATGAACTACTGCCAATGCGAATATCTCTGAAGATTAATTAAGATGGTTGGATAGGAATTTTTTTTAAAATACAGTTCAAGGACTAACCTTTTCTACCAGATGTTTCCAATGTAACTGTAGGAAACCAAGTGTCACATCATCTAAAAATTAGATTTGTCTCAGTGGGAATTTTCAATACAATTTCATTTTCTCCAAAATTATACTAGTTAGTAAAAAACAGATAAAAAATGGCTTTTCTTTTATGACATCACAGTTACAGATTTCAAAAATATTTAGATTGATAGCAGATAATCTGACTTCTCTGAATTTCACAGTTCACCTTTGACTTTGGTGTATTTGAGATACTATCACATCCATCACAAAGAGCCTGGCAGAGATGCTTTCTCCTTAATTCTCTCTTGACAAACACAGGATTTGAGCTACTTCCTCTTCTCCCCTCTGAGGCTAAGGAAATTCTTTTGGTTCACTCTTCTAGCATTCAAGTGAAAAAAAGTATTTCTGCTATCAAGTATGCACTAGTGTTCCTCTGAATCAGCATTTTGTGCTAGAAAAATTAAATACTGTTAAAATGAATAATGATCCCGGGAATTTTTCAGCTGCTTAGCCCTCCACTGAAAGTGGTGCCAAGCCTGAAGGGTAAACTAGAGTTTTCCCAGATTGTTAAGCTGAGTCCTGAGATCTGTATTTGAGGCAGCGGGATACAGAATACTCTACCACTCCAAGCTCTTCTGTTTTTAGGCCAGATGGAGATGTGATTCAAATACCAACAGGCAGCAGAACCCCAAAATTTAACTAAATATCTTAATAGATAAGTGGATAAATCCCTGATTACACTGCCCATTGTTCATTGTTCAGAAATAAATGCCCCAAGCAATCCTTCAGCAGTAATGATATCAGCAATACTTATCAGAAACAGACTGATGCCTTTGTACAAATGGAGCTGATAAAGAACTCCCAGAGCAGAGCAGAGAACAATTCGAACAAGTGGAACGAACAAAGAAGTGTATGGCTTATCTTTCGCGGCATTTTCCATGGCTTCAGAGTATCTGACAGTGAAGCCAATGGGAATATATACTTTCCATGGTAACAGTTACATATGTGGCTTGCAGTTGTGATGTCTCTGTTGGAGCATGCTCAGTCTCCTGCCTGCTGAAGGGGCAGTTCTGGCATGTGGGATCAGCCACCCCTTCACCTGTCCTGGCCTCAGAGTGACAGGTGATTTAAGGTGCTCCCTTAGGATAGGTGTTTTCCACAGCTGCGCCTATTGGTCTCCAGATAAATCTATTTTTTTTTTTGCCAGTATTCCCCATGGTTCTAATTCTCAAGACAGAAGACATAGCAGAAACCCCCAGAGTCACCATCTGGCACTATTGCATTTGCTAGACCATTGTTTTTCTTTATTTGCACCATGCTGTGGGTTTCCCATAAAGAAATAAAGGAAATCTTAGACTTTATTTTAATCCTCAATTTTTGTGATGGCCTTCCCATTTTGTCCATCCATATCCCTCTCCCTGCCCTTCCATCAACAGTTTGTAAAAATGGACTTGGGACTGGAGCCTACACTGCTGATACCTTAAAATAATCTTACCTCACTTTCTTTGTTTATAACAGAAATATTAAGAACACTGGGAATGACTCTTCATTTACACTACCTGAAAATAGTGGAGCTTATCTTCTTTCCTTGTCTATCAAATTCTATCTGTGTCTATCTATTCTTGCTCTTTTTCCTTCTACTTCTGTTGCCCTCCTTCCAACCCTTCTTTTTTTTTTCTTTTTATTCTCTACAGGTTCTTTGCTGTGCTCATTAACACCTGTGACAGCTTTTTTTTCTGCCTTCAAAATAATTGAAACAAATTTACTTTTAATGCTCTCTGAATTTAAGTTTGCCCACCCTAGAAGGAGCTTTCTGAGTTTTGTACTTTGGTAAAGCAGTTTTGCAAGAGCAAAAGCAGCAGAGTGCAAAGCCAAGAAGCATTTTAAAAGATAGCCTGAATTGTCAAAATAATTGACAAAATAATAATTCTTTGCTCTTAGCTGTAATGCTTTATAACCAATCACTGAAGAAAATATTGCAGCACAAGGAACAGCCTTCCAGTGTTCATTGGATGTTCTCTTGTGAAAGATCTTGTCACAGAAAGCTGACACAGAACTCCTGTCTGAGCCAGACCTAATATATAGATTCCTGTTGTTATTGTACTGTGGAATAAACAAATGCAGACACGCAATATCCAGAGTAATTCAGTTCACACACACACAAGTTAAGAAGTTGGGACGATTTCCAGTTTATGTTAAGATGAGAGTCAAGTGGCTTGAGGAAAGCTCTAGTAAAGACTACATGTGAAGCAGGATAGAGATTCATTTGATCTCTCTATCCCTTGAGCCTGTAGAACAGCTCTGTGGGAGCTGATATCCTTGCGTTGTGTGACTGATAAACACAGCAATCTTACCTCCTGGCTTACGACCATAAAAATATTAGTCAGCAACTGTATGTTCCCTCTTTGGGCAATAATAAGCACCTCAATATGTCCCACCTCTGCTGGGGATCATAGCTGGAGGAAGTACTCCAGATAAGGTCTCATAAGAGCGGAGTAGAGGGGCATAATCACTTCCCTCAGCCTGGTGGTTGCACTCCTTTTGATGCAGCTCAGGATACGGTTGGCCTTCTGGGCTGCAAGTTGTGCTCATCTCCAGTCTCTCATCCATCAGTATCCCAAAGTCCTTCTTGGCAGGGCTGCTCTCAATCCATTCTTCCTCCTGCCTGTATTGATATCAGGGGTTGCCCCAGCTCAGGTGCAGCACCTTGCCCTTGGCTTTGATGAACTCCATCAGGTTTCCATGAGCCCACTTATCAATATTGTCCAAGTCCCTCTGGATGGCATCCTATCCTTCAAGCCTGTCAGCTGCATCATATGAAAATGGGGAACCTCATTGCTGCCGGTGACTATGTGAACTTCTGTCTTCTGGTTTACTTTATAAAGTATCGTTGTCAACAGAATAAACCATCTTTTACATTTTGATCAGGAATTTAAAATTTGTAGATATGGACGTAAATGGAGGATACCCCTGGTAAGACTTTCAGGTATCATTCTTGCTTACTGAAAGGCTTGAGCTGTGGCAACTTCATCCCTTTTGCTTTTTCAGGTGGGTTTTAACTTTTCCAAGCAGCTGTCTGCAATATGTGTGGCCCCATATCTCATGAGAGGTATTTTTGATACCCTCTGAGGTTAAGGTTTCAAAAAATGTTATGATAAAATGTCCCTGCCTAGAATATTTTTACTTCACATAGTTATAAAAAGGGAAACCCATGCCCTGAGTTTGAAATCCACATGTTACTTTCCATGTGGTTCACATATGTGTAACATAGGCATGTTTTTATGAATCGTTTGTATATTCCTTAGCCAGACTCCTGTGTTTAAACAAATGTGGAAACAACACAATGCAGCTGTATAAGGAATTTGTTGTTCATAAGTGGGATCTATAGATTTTTAAAGCTACACTTTCAGCAATAAAGAAATTGTCCATATTGCTGGAATGTACTTCATATCTTGGTAAAATCTTTCATTGTTTTGCTCTGGAAAAAAAAAAGGCCTATGAACTTTATAATGATGCCAACTTAGCATTGCAGGAGTCAGGAACAGTCAAGGCTGAAGGTGCTATTCATTACTGAGATATCAAAACAGGCCTGTCTATTTGGCAAGAAGTTAGTTCTGATGTTGTTTCCAAAATTATTAACATCTTATTAAATGAACTGCTTCACAATTTGGGTCAGTTGAACACTAAAAAACCCAAAAAGACTGAAAAGTGAAATACAAAATAAATGGCCTTTATTGGCAGTTCCCTCCAAAAATTTTTTCTATCCTTTCCCTTTTCTTTTAGACCATGAAAGGAATAGCTTTGGATAGTTGCAATAGCATCTGAGAAAATGGCCTCCTTTCTTGTACTGGGTGATTTAAAATGTTACTTCCTGAATTACTGCACTCTGAATCATCCAAGAAGTAAAGACCTAAAAACTGAACACATAACCACTTGCCAAAATAAAGTGCTGAATTTGGACAGAGTGAATTTCAGGTGTCAGAAGTAAGACAGTCTACAAGATAAATTGTCTGCTGTCTGCTCCACTGCTAATTTGACGAAAAGATGAGTCAAGTTCAAACTACATGTTGCCAATACAAAGAAAATGCACTGCCTTTTACTGGCGTATCATTCAGTCTTATTGCTGTCTTTCAGACACAGTGCAAAATGGTGTTCTGCTCCCGGGATGACTGCTTAGAAAAGAATAATTTCTAACCCTCTCAGAGAGGGGGGCCACACTTTACCTTTCCAACATTATCTCTGACTGTGCTGGTGACTCTTATGTTTCTTCTCTGCTTAATTAATGTCTAAAGGAAGACACCCAACATGTTCATTACCAGGTTTGGTAATGTTCCCTTCTCATCTCAATTTCCCACTGGACAGATAGTCCTCCTATAGGGTCCTTCATCTAAACTAATAAAGAAGCATCTTGCATAGGCATTATTATTTTTGTTTAAATGAGATTTTAAAAATCTGGTTAGTATCAGATTTCCAAAAAAGTAAAAGTATTTTTTCCACAGTATGAAGTCAACCCAAAATAAAAATGTCCACATGAGCCCAGGTAATGAGTTTCTATTACTAAAGTAATTAGCTATTATTCTAATTGACTGATGATTAAACATATTTTTATTACATATTTTGGTTAATGAAGATGATCCTATACTCTCTACAGAAAGGAAAGAGAAGAATCCACTCACAAAATTACTTACAAGGTAAGAAATAAAGTAAATGAAGCCAAAATTAGAGATTGCATTTACTTTTCAAAACTGAGATTAAGCAACATAAGTACTTGTATCTCAATTATAATTGCACAATTCAGTTCCAGAGATGGCTGATATTTCTAAACACTTCTGGCTTAGCAGAGCATGGGATTCATGAAAGGTTTCATGTGCTGTAGTATGCACTCTGTTGCAGAAGGAAGAGCAGTGTTCAAGCTACAATAACAGATATGCTTCATGCTGATGTGCTGTGTTTTAGCCCTCAGCATTTCTAATGGGAGCTGATGTGTGCCAGGGGAGATTGATCCACAAGGGCCAGACACTGAAAAACTGTTTGCTCCAAGTTTGAACTGGCTAACTCAGTCTGTCAGAAGGAATGGAGCCTGATGTTTTTCCCCATGTAGCACACCCTCAATTTCACTGCAATTATCACTGACTGAGGAATGTGCGAGCAACTGAAGGCATGAATTGGATGAATCTCACTCAATTGCATGAAATTCAAATCTGTATTAAAATTATTCTAAAAAAAAATAATAAATCTGGTTCAGTGGGGGAATTCTAGCCTTGCATATGAATAATGGATTTCTCCATTCCGTAGCTGCATTATGAAAACAAGGAATGAGAGGAAAAAGGAATGGAGAAAATTTTTAGACGTTCAACATTTTTAACATTTAGAAGTCCTGCTAGTGTTACTTAACTTCTGTTTTTAACTCTATTTTAAAGATTTAGGTAAGTTTAAATAAATTTTTTAAAAAAATCTAAAGCATGTGATTTTAGAAGTGTCCTTATTAAATGTTTTGACTTTTGTGGATAATTTTTAGGTTTTGGTTTTAGTTTGTAGTTGTTATTGTCGTTTGGTTTTTTTGGCTGATATATTGCCAAAGCTGATTGAGATTTTGTATTCCTTAGCCTGCATTTTTAGTCTGTGTTTTTATGTGTCTTTATGTAATATAATTTTGGTTTTATCCAGGGTTAACCAGAATTGGAAAAATGTTATATACTAACAGAGGCTAAAAAGTGTATCGGCACTGGTACCAGATGAGAATAAAGGAGAGAACTCCCCAGTTTTTCCCCAAAAGAAATAAATTTTCTGATTTGTTCAGAGGAATCTGTCATGAAGGACAAAGAAGAAATCATATGTCACCCGACAGAATTATCTTCTAATATAGCTTCATTTTGCTTTACTAAACCTTTTAGCAAGGACTTCCGCTGCTGGAAAAAAACTGCTAGAAGTAAAACTTCCCTCCATTATTTACTATTTCCCCCTTTAATTTGTGCTAAGAAAAGTTAAATTTGAAAGCTCTGAGAGCTGGAAAAGTAAAGACCATTTTCGCCTACAGCAAATTCACTGACAAGACAACAATAAACTCAGTAAATGTAGTGGTCCAGCTTACAGATATACTGCGTTGTTGAAGCAGTCAAAGCAGCCGGAGTTAATCACATGCTCTGGCCTGAGGTCTATATAAACACCAGTAGAACAGTCTCATATAATTCTGAGGCTGGTCCTGATTCAAAGAAAATTTAGTGAGAGACATCTTGTTGGATCGCTGGCGGGATGCTCAGAGTCAATATTTGTAATAGTAATTAGTTCTGGAACTGAGACAAGTGACTTGATACACATGTTATGGCACCGTCCTTTAGGTCTTCCCTTTTGGAAGTAAATAGTTATGTTAATCTAATCTTGCACAAAGTCTCTTTCCCTCATTTCTAAATTTCCTTTATATGGGAATTTGTCTAAATTACCTGCTATCCAGAGGACAGATTCTTCCTAACAAGTATTTCTGCTGAAGACAATCTAAACTAGTAATGTCTGATTGTTAAAATTTAGTAGGAGGATTAAAAAAAAAACTCATAACTTTGCTGCAGACTAACATTGAAGAATGTATTTTGTCAATCAGAAGCAAACGCTTTTAAAATAAATGCTAGTTAGGCATGTTAGAAGGCCAGCTCCTTCCCTTTGGAAGCTTTTTCTGAGACTTCAACTTGGAGACTACAAAAACAGATGGAGAGAGTATCATCCTTTAGTCTGACCTCCAGCACAACTTAGACATAGAATTTTTGTAAGCTATTTCTCATTCCAAAAATCATCTGATTCAGAAAACATTCTAGTTCTGATTTAAAATGGCCTGTGATGGGAATTCACTATAACCTTATTAAGCAGTCCTAGTGGCTAATCAGTCACTGTATAGAATTTGTCTAGCTCCAGTGCTCAGACAGTTAAGCTTCTTATAATTTGATCTCTTGCAACTCTGAAGAATTACAACATTGGTGTTGCCAAGCAAGTCGCCCTATTACTCTCTGACACAGGAATCTTTTGAGTTCCTGAGTGTTTCAGTATGAGGCAAAAATTTCAATCTTTTGTTTCATTTTCCAAGTATTTTCTACACTCTTCATGGTTCTTCTGTACTCGGTACAGAGTTGGGCACCAGCTCCCAATGTAAATGTATGGTGACTTTCCTTGTCCTGTTTGTTAGTATCACATTCCTCCTCTAACCCTGCAATAAAGAACCCTTTCAGCTGTAGCACAGCATTAGGGACACCTCCAGAGCCCAAGTATTTCCACAGCTACAACTCGCCAGATGTAGTCTGCTGTCTTGGCAGCGTTCACGTTGCATAGCTGGGTGTCCTGCACTTGGCCGTGCTGGAAGTCAGATTTATAGCTATGCCTTTTGCACACAGCAGTCCAGGTGAATCTCTGTCTGTGACCTGATTTCCTCAGTATTTGCTTTCTGTGTCGTCTTCCACTTTCTCATTAAATAAGCAGGCAGGGACATGACTGCTCAAGTTTATTTCAGATCCATAGAGCTAGAATGGATTTTCCATTTCTTATTTCTCTTTAGAGATCTATTCAGTTGTCCAGCTTCAGACTGTTTCATAAGGCTATATCAATTTATCAGAGTGCTCATTTCTTATTCAAAATGTCACTGGGCATTACTGTAAAATATCTTTCATAAATCTTGCTGAAAGTAAACTGATACTACTTTCAGACAAATTTGTTGCTTCTTGTCTCTGTCTTTGGAAGAGGATCTTAGTCTTTTCCTTTAACTAGTTGACACTAATTAAATAATGTTTCTTTGGTTCTGTTCTACAAAGTACAATGCCAGTTATTCAGACCTACTGCTGGTGTGTCTCATTCACAATGTTTAAATATTTGCATAGGACTGGCTTTGTCCATGTCTGAGTAATTTCTGGAAAGCTTTGCAACCCCATTCAACTGTTGTAATTGCTGTTTATCATGTTTCTTGTTTATTTGTGTACAGAAGATTATTTTGCTTTCATTGAATGATAACAGTTGTATCAAACCCCAGGACAGCACTCTCCAAATATAACATTCTTGATCATTTAGCTATGGGCCAATAGTTTGTTTCACTAACTTTATCTGTCCCTTTATTTCATAAACCCCCATGTATTACTGATAATTATACCTCAAAAAACCATTATGTTTTAGGATCAATTCCACCTTTCAAATCAAAATATTGCATCTACAGTTTTTAAGATGGAATTAATGAAGTGTTTAATTGTATCTTAAGTGAAGGGGTTCAAAATTATTTTCTAGACATACATACGCTCTCTGGAAAAAGCCCCACATATAAGTCTCAAATGCTGCCATGAGTTCCATCCCAGGCCTTCCACTGGACTAGGCAGCACAAATCTCATGCCCACTGATTTGGCCAGAAATTCAAAGCCCTGTTCCCAAAGCCGTCAAAACAGAGAATCCCAGTAAAGACATTCCTGATATGGCAATCCAACTGTCATTTAGCGTCTTATGCTTGTGAGCATCCTCGGTAAGATGCAAGCCACATGGGTTGGCCAGGCTGCCATGTCTATTGGAACTTGTGTGATGGATGTGGGGTCTGTAGTGAACCCAGCACTGCAGCTGTGGAAGAAATCCAGATGTATGGAACCCCTGGAAGCAGGGGCTGCAGTGCCCAGGAGCCTCTAAGGCCATTGTTTGAGGTCTGCGGATTATTCAGCTGAAGGAGCAGAATTCCTCCCATTCTGCAAGAGCTGTGATTGTATAAACATACAGCAGGTTCTGGACACATTATTCAAAAGGAAAATACTCTTTTATGACTTATTTATACTCTCATGCTTTCACTCTGGGCTGGTGATTATTTGGGTCAGAGTTCTGTGTGGTAACAACAACAAGAAACTTGGATGTTGGTTGGGAAATAGGATAGCCCAACTATTTCTCTAGGTACCTTTACTTTCAGATATTTAATAATGACTTTAGTCCTCAGCAGGCATTCAGATTGCTTATCAACATGCAATGAAGCTAAGAAAAATAGAAATAGGAAAACAAGAAAAATGAACAATGCAATAAGATGTAGATAAAGGTCACAACTAGACTTCTTTCCAAATTGATACCATATGGTGAGTCAGATTCTGCTTTCCATTACATGAATAAAAATCTGGAGTCACTCAGCTGATTTCACTGGGGTAACTGCACTGAAGAAAGGCAGCCGAATTTGGCCCAATGAGTAGAGATCCAGGTTATCCTAATGCTGTTGATGTTCTTGCCGTGTACCAGTATGCTTGCAAACATTCAGTTCTGTCGCCACATGTTAAATATTCTAAACTCCTTATTTTGCACTTGTTAGGTTAGCAGCACTTGGAAGGCTGGAACACAGGGTCAAGGTGCTGCTGGAACTTGCTATTTTCCTTGCTAAATAGGAACAGTGTCTGTAATAAGCTGAGGATAAATGCTGTTGGGAAAGAGAGCGTGGGAGCCATTCCATAGTAATCAGGAAAAACAAGAAGAAACTCTAAGCCCTGATTTTTCTCTATGCATGAGAAAAAGCTAAATAACATCCTCCTTTTTTTTAAAGCCCAGAGCCACATTCAAAAACTTAAATTGCATGCTTTTAATAGAAATCTCAGCATGGTTAAAAAAAAATTACTGAATGTTCATTAACTGAATGTGCTAGGGTTCAGACAGACAGCCGAGTTATAGCATATTAGTAAGTTACTGCCTGGCAGCAAAACTGCAGTAATTTTTGGTTACTGGCCATATCTGTCTTAAGTATGTCCCAGTTTTAAACTGATGTAATGTAGATTAAAAGTTTCAGTCTTGGTCTTTCTGCCTCCAGTTTCACTCACGGTGAAGTAACAATGCTATACTGCAGCTTATCAGTGGTAACACCATGGATATCTCTGTCCCTTCCAGTGACCAAAACATAGCCATTTTATGAATTGGATAGCGCATTCAAACTCGCTGCTGATTGCTGAACTGACTCAGTTCTTTGCAGACTTAGAATTAACTACCAAAGCCCCTTGTATATTCCTCATGAGTCAGATCCTGTGAGATTTTATTCACATAATTCATGTAACTATTTACACCGAAGACAGCAGAAGTATTTGGGAGAAGAAGCTCATGTCCATACAGCAGCCATGAGCTCTATTGAACCTATGTAGTCTCTTTGCAACCCTAACATAGCTGATGCTGTGTCCATCAAGAGCAAGACCACATCAGCAGTGGGAGATCAAAGATAATGCTGAGTGGAGGCTGTAAAATGGTGAATGGCTCATCTGAAATATGTCAGAAAATTCTGTAAATATTTTTCTCCCTGAATGAGAAAAGAAAGCAAGTCAGAAATCAAAAAGCAATCTGAAAAGGTAACAGGAATTGTCCCACCCTGAGGTGGAATGACAGGTAGCTGCTGGTCCCTTTCAATGAATGTTTTATTTCCTCAGCTTCTCCTCATCCTGCCTCCAAGCTGAGGTTGCTCTTTGTTGTCCAGAGATCAAAGAGTGTACGATGTTCAGACATTGATTTTTACCAAAGGAACTTTAGACAGTGTCTTTCTTCTTGCTCTGTAAGTTTAACTAGTTCTAAAATGAAAAGTTTGTGTTCTGCTAGAATAGCTCATACCAAAATTCAAATGAAATTGATGAAACTGAATTTGCAGTATCTCCTTAGACACAACTCCAGATGCCATTAAAAAAGACCAGATGTCAAGTATGTTCTGTTATATTCTAAAACAAGGGGCAATAAAAGTTTCTATTTGACTTTGTTCATTTTTTAATGTAACAGAGAATCACTGTACAGATATGCCCACATTTTTTAGAGATATAATCATGACAAAGGAGGTATGGATGCTCCACAGCATCATGATAATATCAGCGTGTCCAAGACAGTGTTGAGGGAAATGATCTCCAGATTCTCTGTCTTCATTGTTCTGGTCACAGATGAAGACTTGGCTTGACAGATACACAGGACTGAATTTTCCCCCAGTTTCCACCAGAAAAGAATGGGAACTGTATGCAGTGGGGGCAGGGACACAAGGGCTGTGGAAGAATCACTCTTGCTCTTTATTTTATGTCACAGATATGATGTTGACAGGGCTAAGAAGTTCATTTATATGCTCGTTTTTATTACTAAGAAAGTTACTAAAAAGGAAAGGTTTGTGCTTCTACCTTATGCAAGAATGAGCTTCAGGTTTACCTCTCAGCTTCCTGTTAACACAGCTCCAACCTCTATGAAGCGCTAAAGAAAGTTCTTCATAGAAAACATACGAATTCTTGGAGAAGATCGTTGCCATGCTTCAAGACAAACACTTGCTTGAAGATTGCTCTGGACCAGAGCCCAAAGGAATTGACAGTGACATTCTGTCACATGGTGCAAATCTGATTCATCAGGGTGATGCTGGAATACATGTCTCATTTTACAAGTTTTCCAGAATTTGCCAATAATATTTCATTTCCATAAAAAATGTTTTTGAAGTGAAATCACACAGCACTACATTTGATAACTTTCCATGAATGTGTTGAAAACATATATCTGGCCTGTCACCCTATGGTGCATTATTCAGATTCTGCTTTCGAAGGGAGAGTTTCTTGATTTGCAGCTGCTACCAGGTATGTGCCAGATAAACTTTGGGTGGAAGTTTACTGACACTGTGTATTTCTGAAGCAGATCAAACAGAAATTAGAGAACTTGACAGTTTTGTAGGAAGAAATAAGCAAAAAATGGCACTTTTGGTCTGTTTAATTTTTTTTGTGATGCTAGGTCTTTTCACTGGAGCTTGCTATGTAGCACTGCTAAGAAAGTTGTTGTTTCAGATTTCCTGGGTTTCATGAATACCTTTGTTTTGGCTTTGGCTTGAATGAGTTCATACTCAGGAATTCTGCACTGAGGGTTAGGGTTCAAACCCCAAATCTCAAAGCAATTCTGTGCTAAAATGATTGAGCTTTAGGCTGTTTATTTGTTGGAATCAGGGGACTTTCACCCAAACTATACCCTCACTGAAGGCTTAATTGAAACCTAACCCTAGCTTTGCTAAAAAGCAGCTCAGTTTTCTAGCTAGGTGTATAAATGAACAGCACAGGCCTATTTGAACACTTCTCACTCACAGATAATTTTATCTCATAACACAACACCAAGGTATGAAAACATTTTCTCTGACTCATGCAGAGCTTGAAATGTTGGTCTGTCACTAGATCAAGAGTAAGTGTATATATGTGGACATACAAAGATAGAAACTTGCTCATGCTCTGACCTGACCAGATGATGCAAGTTTGGATTTTAAAAGGCAAAAACTTGAATTTTCACAATGCCAGAGTGGACAGCTGTTACTCAAAAAAAAAAAAAAAGCTCTGGTAATATAGCTATAGGAATTTTATGCAAGATCTGGCTTTTGCCTCAGGATCTCTAAGGAGGATTTTGTCTGCCTGCCTATTATTGTGTGGTGCCTCACAGAAAACAAGTGGTCAGGCTGGGAGTCAAATCAAGGCTTGCTATCCCGAGTCACTGCCACCCGACATCACATCCACACAGCCATCCTGTCCTCCTCCTCCTTCTCTCTGCTGCTCAGCTGTGGAAACTTGAAGTCTGAAACCTGAAACTCCTGGGCCAGCCATTTTTGCACAGCTCTCTTCCTTCACAATCCATCCATTTGGGGAAGGAATGAAAGCTTGCAGTCTGCCTCCTCCTCAAAACATTTCAAACTTTCACTTATCTTCACTTAGAATAACTTGCCTGACCGGAGCGAGAGTCCTAATTTGTCCATTTGCCAGAACACTTTGTAAGCAGTCAGCCTCTTATCTTTTGTGTGAGAAGGGAGAAAAAAAATGACCTTACTGCGCTAGCAGGTCATGTCATAGGTCATCCTTTCATTCTCCTCACAATCAACTACATTTGCAATCAAAGAGACAGCACATTTTCCACTAGCAAAACACTCCTTTCAAAAGCAATTGGAATGCTTAGTGTGTGCCACGCTTGTCCTGAGTCCATGAATTTTTAGGGGGAGAAGAGAATTAGGTAAATGGAAAGATACAGTGGGTTTTAATCTCCCCATTTCACAGAGGGATATAATACTGTATTGCACAACAAGAGGTTTTTTCCTATCAAACCTTCAATGATTTCCATTTTGGGTTTTGTTTTTTTCATTTCACAATTGTCAGAGCCATCACGAAGAGTGGGGGTCAAGTTTGTTTGCTTTTTGTCTTGTAATTTAAGCATTCCGTCCTGTCAGGGTTCATTTTCCAGTGACCTCTGAATTCATCTAAAATTTCCCCAAAGAACCCAAGTGCATACAAGTGTGGGAACTCATCTGTTTGTCATCTCCACCCAGAGCAGACCTGCAGCACAGTTTGCCACGGAGTCTGGGTAGAAAGGGTGAGCGTGTCTGTGCTGGCAGCGAAAGCTCCCAGGCTCTCTGAATTGTGTAAACTTTTGGTTGTTTGGCTCAATATTGACAATGAATCTGAAAGCAGCCATTTTTATGGCCCAGAGTTTCTTAGAAGAGCAGAGGCTTTTGGTGCCTTCGTCTTATATGTTTGAGTGGAGACATCATGCAGCTGTTTTCTGTACAGCCAAGATGATCCCTAGGTACATTTGAAAACCTTAGGATGTGCTTTTGTTTTAGAAAATACACCTGCATTGCCTGACACTGAGAATAGAGCAAGACCAGAACCAGAAAAAGATGTGTGTCTAATTATTTTCTTCTGGAATTTTCTTTAAGCTTTTTCAGAATGTGATTTTTTTTTGTTAGGTGAAGTCTTACATATTTTTATTTCTGTGGTTTGTGAAACTGAATTATATGAATCTGTTTCTCTTGTATCTTTTCAGCTAGCATGAATAGAAAAATGTACTTTTTCCTTTTCTTTATTATCATTTATTAATGAACTGACTGTGAATTTAGAACATTTGGGTCTGTTTTACTCTGTTCGTAAGCCTGCATATATGGTGAATTTATTAATGGAAAAATGGTGGAAGTAAACTAAGTAGTAAAATCCTCATATGTTAAACAGCTGTTTTAAATATGAATATAGTGTATATGTAGCATATAAAACCTTCAAAAGAAACTCCATGGAATGCTGGAATTCAGTTTTACTCCATTTAGTTTACAGTGTAGGTTTGCCGATATTACACAGAAGTTTTGAAGGAACCTGGGTGAGTACTGGATTCAGGGCAAAGCATTTACAACAAAATATTTATTTGATTAACTTAGTTCTTATTTATACATGAATTACTTGTAAACAAATTTATATTTTGTAAAATGACTATTATTCAAGTACAGGTAGTTCCATTGAATGACTCAGACTGACTCCAATAAGCTTTGAACCAGGAGTCATCCAAGCTGTCACTGAAGGCAACAGGAGCTGGACTGGCTCCTCAGTGGGTGTAGCTCAACCTCTGTATTTTTTTTCACAAACTATTTGATTACTGTTTAGTTCAGTGCTTTTCAAATGTTTTCAATTTCTGGTCCTCTAGCAATCCTCTAGTTAAAGTATGGCACTCTTCTAATTACCCAGTAGACTATTTCTTCTTGCTTTCTTTGTTACCTCTCTCAGACTCACAGAGCAGGTACTTTGTGGACTTCCATGTCTGCAGATTATGATATATTAAAGAAAACAACCCCAAACCTTTTGTCATAGAGTAATCCACTGTTCATGAGAAATGAGTCATCACTCTGTTACACAGACTTCACTTCTCGAATCCTCCCCAAATATATCTTTGAAAACACTCTTAGTCCAAATACTGGCAAATGCATATCCACAATGCAGTAACAAAATGTTTTCTTTACAGGAAAGAAAGAAGGAAAGTAATTTTCATGACTTTCAAGTGAGTGTTCTGTACAGTTCTACACACTGATCAGTCTCATAAAGCTCTGCCATATGCCGGTTGGTATTTCCTCATTTCCTTATTTTTTATGTATTGTTTTGTATGCTGACAAACAAGCAATTGGCTGAAAAAAATAGCCTTTGACCCTATTTTCAGACTGACAGCTAGTAGTTTTGTATTTATTTAGACACATCCTGTAGGGAACAATCCTCCCCGGTGCTCATTACTCGGTGGACTGACATTTGCACCCACTTTGGAAAGCTTTAAGATCACTGATCCATGCTAAAGCAGTACATTCCAGCAAACTGTTGTGCCAAGGGGCATTAGTTCTAACACATATCACCTTTCAGGACAGGAAAGAAATGAAACATTATCATCGAACATCAGTACATCTTCTTTGCCTTTGGCTATTTTTGCAATAAGCAGATTCAATTAACTCCTTAATTTCCTAGTCAAATTGTTAAATTTCTCAAAAAAGGATCATGCTAGTAAGAAGTTCAGTGAGAGTCCATGTTTTTGCAGTGTATTTAGCTCCTCAATGTGTTTAGTTGAAACTGTAGCCACCATACACCTAATGATGATATGTGAAAAGGGGAAAGGGAATTGTGCACTTTTTCCTTCTATAAAAGACCTGATTTGTCAATTTATTCAATAGGTTTTTCTTTGTTGGTTATCTAAGAAAATGTGAATAATATCCAGGTTGATGTAGGAGTGTTTTTCTGGAAAACTTCTTTGGTCTCAGTTGAATTTCTTTTCCATTTTTCAGATTCAAATGAGTATGGCAGTATTTTTTGGCAATTGTATTGAAAAGATGCTGAGAAAACCAAACATCATCAAATTGTCTAACAGGAGAGCTAAAATTAAATTCTCCCCATGGACTGGTCTACACTAGATTAGTTATTTATGTCTCTGGTTCCAGTTCTACAAATAACTACTCAGATAATTTCAGTCACTGCATAATAGAGAAAGTCTAAAACAACAAATAAAAACAATAGTTGGAAACAGAATGATACAGGTATTTTTAGCTTTTTTTTTTTTTGCATATTATTAACAAATACTGAAATACACCTACTCCCTAACTTGTACCTCTGCATCACTTCTTAACTGCAAACTTTGTTTAACTGCACTACAAGTCGCTTCCTGGTGTAGTTTGCATTTGATAACACAAACCTATTAAATTGATTGACATTCAGCAGGAATGGTACACTACAAAATAAGATTATTTTATAGCTATTTATGTGATTTTTTTACCATTAAACTGTTTAATTATAGAAGTTTGTTCTTATAAAAGTTGTTTATTGGAAATTGTCCTGAAGCTAAAGACTAATCTAAATCTACACTGTTGTTTCTTAGTTATTTTCTCCTGTACTAGTCATTGTGAGACTGTTTTTCTTGCTACCTTGTTTGTATTTGAAGATTATTATAACTTCTCTTCAATTCTGTCTTTCTATGGGTTTACCTTTCCTTACAAATCCAGTTCATAAAACTTGAAATGAAACTCTACTTACAGTTGTGGCATCTTAAGTCAGAGAAAAACTTGTTTCCAATAGAAGTGTTTATAAAATGCAACATGATGTTTTCTTTTTTTTCCTCTCCACTGTTTGTATTTGCCTTCTTTCTTTTGTTTTGTTTTGCTTTAAATTCCAACTGCATGGCATCATACCTAGTTTGTAAACTTAGAGCCCTGTCACTATATTGAATCACATCCTGCTGCTGTAGTTTCAAGACCATGGAACCACTTCCTCTGTCTGTGTGAAGACTAGTCACCTTCTTCAATGTGCCTTCAGGCCCTCAAAGCTTCCCCCCTGCTTGAAAATGTAAGAAGCATTTTTATTATTGAAAATAATAAATTGGGCCAAGAAGAATGCCTAGGAAATGCCACTTTATGAAGCCTTGTAGTCTGACAATGAATCATTGCTTATTTCTTTTTAAAAATGGGGGTTTTTTTCAGCAAATTCTATACAATAGCTTTGAATCATATAGGCATCTCTTTTGGATCAATTATTATTTTGTTTCCCTAATTTGCTAATGGTAGTGTCATATGGGATGATATAAAAAACTTTCTCGAGTACCATGGTGTGACAGGACAAGAGGGGATGGCTTTACACTGAAAGAGAGGAGGTTTATATGGGATGCTAACAAAAACTTCTTTACTATGAGGATAATGAACTCTGGAACAGATTACCCAGGGAAGTTGTGGATGCTCCATGCCTGGAAGAGTTCAAGGCCAGGTTGGATAGGGCTCTGACCATCCTGGTCTAGTGGAAGGTGTCCCCATCCATGGCAGGGGGTTAGAAACTGAGGATTTTTAAGGTCCCTTCCAACCCAAACAATTCTATGATTCAACAATTTTAGGAAGTAGAAATGTATCATTTTATGATGCTTTTCTGCTCACAAAATTTTTTGCCTTACTAGAGTGGGAAATAAGGATTGTTTGATCTGAATTGTTCTTGACTAATTCATGTTGGCAGCTCCATACAAAGCTAAGCCTTTCAGCAGTTTTATGGGAAAAGATATTTTGCACACAGAGGAACTATTATCTCCTGTGAGTGTTCCTGAAACTCCCATTAATTGCAGAAACAATCACACTGTTAAAGTTGCCAGATCTCAGTATTTTACTGTGAGCCTCATGAGTAAATCCTTATTGCCTATTCTAAAATGACTATCTGTGAAGCCCAGCTTTCTTTTTTTTATATGGCTGCATTTCTAGCCTTACAAGTGGACCAGTCCTTGACAATGTGACCTCAAACAGATTTTGAAGGCAGGAGACAAATAATAAGAAATCAATGGTGACTAAGTGCATTTACCATTTCATGATTTTTGGAGACCTGAGACCTTTCTAAGCTTGTGATTTAGGATGGCTGTCATGACATACATCAGTCCAAAAGGCAATGTTACAGAAATCTATATTCTCCTTTGTTAGCATTCTGCATAGAGAAGATACTATAGCAAGATGCTTAGAAAATAATGGAGATGAACAATTGCAGTAAAACCATGATACCAAAGTGCAGTTCTTTAAAAACTAGCAGGGTAGAGCCAATAATCACTTCTCTGCCTGGTCCACTCTGACTAACTTCTGTAGTTCATTCTGGCCTATTTCTCATATAAATTACATGAAAGTAGGTTATGAATGTAAGACACTTCAGAAGAAGAAAAAACCCACACCTTTCTGTCTGCCTGAGCTAGGCTACTGCCTTGTGAGCAACTTGCATGCAATTGCTCTTCCTAATTTTTGTATGTCTCGGTTTTAGTCAAGGGAACACAGGACTCCAGAATACAACTGGGATCTTGAAAGGCCTCATATCCCGGTTAAATATGTAAATAAATGTTAGATTTTGCAAAAATGTTTAATACCCAGCAATCCCAAACTGCTGAAAACCTGGCAGGTATTTGGGAACCTAAACGGGACCTCAGCACTCCAGAAAAGCTGGCTGTAAATTAGTTTGTCTTGTGGTTTGTGGGAGTCCTTTGCATAGCAGCAGGGGAGGGAAAGGTATGTTAAAAGGGAGAGAAATGTGGCTGCAGAGCCATGGAAATTGGAAGGGGAGGGAGTGAGGGGCAAGAAGCGAGGAAGAGGAGTACCTGAAACAATCTTCTGAAACTGTGAATTTCAAGCACCCCTTTGCCATCTCTTTTTCACACTGTCTGCAATCAGTTTTATGAACGTTAGAAATGCATTTACATAAGCTTTAGCCCAGACTGGAGACAAACTTTCTGCTGCTGCCTCCAGTCCAGGGAGCATCACAAGGAAGGAGGTGGGGAAAGGGGTTCCCTTTGAGTTTGCTATTTAGAGCTGCCTCCCTGGGGGTTTCAAGGCTCACATGGCTGAAATTCAGCTACAAAACACTTTGATTTGTAAATACAAAAATTTAAACACAACCAAGCTTGTAGACACCTCCATACTGTAGAAGAGGGTTTGTATGCCAGCTACTTGTGCACTTGACCACAGGGATAAATAAGACGTTAACGGCATAAACATGGGCAGAATCTGCTATGACTTAGATCTTGCCATTCCTCCATGCTGCAAAGATACTGAACTACACACCTCCACTTGAGAGTTTCGGTTTTTTTAGTAAACCCAAGTATGATAATGTCAGAATGCTACAGGTAGGCACAGTAAGGTTCATAAAGATCTTTGTGAAACTCTCGTTCTTAGTTTCCCATTTATATAGTGGTGTACCTTGTGCATATTTGTTATGTGGGCTCTTTTTCTTTTTTTTTTTCTCTCTCAAATAATTTTAACCAAATAGGCTCCCAAGGTGCTCGAACTCTGAATTCATTTTCTCTCTGGAAGAAGAATCTTTGCTGGGGAACACTGTCTCATGAAGATTTTCTCAGTTGGGTTACGAAGAAATGTGCAGCTATCTCACTAGAGCACACTTAAAGACATACTCGCTGATGGTTTTGTTTAGGTTTTTAAAGCATGTTTGGTTTTGATGGGGACCTAAGTATTAGTTTGAGCATTAAGTCGGAGCCTGGCAAGTAGAAATAATGTTCTTGACAGAGCAGATTTAGTAACACTGGACTGTTGTGAATTCTCATGTAAGCAGGTTGCATTGCTCTGAGATAGAATGGTGGCACCATAAACCATGAGGCCTGAGGCCTGACCAGTTTGTGCTTTGTAGATGTTGCAATAATTTTTTATTCTTTTTTGTCTTTCCTATTTGGAGTTTAGTTGTCCAATATTTCTGTGCAGATGTGTAAGGAGGATAGTAAGGACTACTGTATTCAAGGAAACTCCACTTAGGTAACAGGCAAGAATTTTTTGAAGGAACCCAGTCTGATTCTTCTACATCAATGAAGATGGCTGTCTGAGTGAGCTGGAGGCCCCTGGGGCAAAATAGGATGGTACAGGACATGATGTCGCTGGAAATGGAGTAAAGAAGAGAGGGAGGGGAAATTCTGGGCTCTGGCATTTCATTTGGGATCTAGAGAGAAGCAGAGCTCCTAGGCTTTCATAGGAATTGAGGTAGGGAGCGGGGAGGGTGGGGAATTAGTAGTCTAGAATGGACTAGAACATCAGATTTGTGACTGTCCTCCTCATAGAGGTAACCAGAATCATAGTAATAAGTAGGTCTCTTTCTCACAAGCATCAGCAGAGACCACGAGATCTCTGCCCTATAAACCTTAGATTTGTCTGTATTAGGTTTATCCATCCAGTCTAGTTATATTCCTAGGTAGCCTATATTATTTTACATCAACAAAAAGAGCTTTAAAATGTCCTTAGAGTGTGGCATAATGATGCATTTTATGTCTTTATTCTTCAGTCCATGTGCACGAAGTTTTATTGTACCGTATTTAGTAATAAATGGGAGATATAAAGAGGCAAGAGACACTGCAGATTTCAGTGGTTCATTATTCCTACACTTTATCGTAGTTTAAATCTTCTCCTTCTCCAGACCACAAAATAGCTTCCTCCTGTATTGTGTGTATTAAGTGTGAATCCACAGAGGGAGCTTTTAAATGTTGCTGCTCCAGAACTAAAAATTCCTCCATCTCTCTTCTGATATGATTTATTATTCCCTATGTAAATGACTAGTCCTGAATACAGTCTTTTTCATCCAGAATCCAGTGCTTGTATGTAAGTAATTTTGGCTCAGCTGTAAGGGTAGAGTTAATGAAATAGTTTCAGAAATAGTGATGTGCACTGTTTCCTATTGTAAAGACACATCTCCCTTGTTAGTAGGTACAGAAGACTTGCCAAAAATCCCAGGACATTTAATGAGCCAGTCAAGACAGGCACTTTCTCCTGAGATAATACAGATGAAATGTCATCAAAAAAAGGAATCATAATAAGCAATCCTCGAAAAAGTGAAAAAAGTTTGCTGAGGGCTTAGTGCCATTCCTCTCAGAGGGAGGCCTTCCTTCTCCTGGTGGAAAGAGGCCAGACACTGAGCTGGAAAGAAAAGAATATGAAATAATATTTTTCCTAGCATGGTTCCAGTACCTGGATTGTGATGTGATGGCCTGGATGGAAGTTAATACAGCTTTTTGACTGGACTGACTTTTTTGATAGCTTGGATGGGAGTTAATCCAGATTTTAACTAGACTGAGGGGGGGTTAATAGAAAAAGTAAAGACATTTCTTTGCCAGCATGGAAAAAATTTTCATGCTGTCACATTAAGCTGCTCCTTACACCTAGTTTTCATTTGAGACTGCACCACCAATTTAATCTTGATGAGATGGGCCTGTAAATCTCAGCCAGAAGAATTATATGACCTATTCGTTTTCCTTCTGCCCCAGTCACCGGCATCCTCTGCTATACTATTGTAGCGATAGAAACTCATGAACCACTGTAGTGACAAAGTACTGTGGTCATTCAAAATCTACCCTGCCCAAGGGCTCAGGGTACCAAAGCCCCAGCTACGCATGGAAGTGTGTGACTCAATCAGCTCTCGCCCTCTTGGAGGTTAAAATGATGAGGCACTGACAGGCTGCAAACAGGCTGCTGTGGCTTCTGATGTTGCCTACCCACTCATGGTGTTGAAATGTCGGGCTGCTATGACACCTCCCAGGGGAGCACTGCTTCTGCTGGGTGAAAACTGACCCAGAAACCTCATCCTCATCCCTCCAAGCCAGTCAGTGGCCCTTTGGTGCCTCTTCAATCCATGGCATCTCTTCATGGACCTGCTTACAGATGTGAAAAATATTTTCATCGGCTTGAGCGCAGCCGATCAGAGGAGCAGATGTGGCCATGAAAGGCAAAAAAAGAGCTTTGTGTGAACAGTGGTCCTATAAGCAGAGGTTGCTCCTGCCAATTGCAGCTTCAGGACTGGCCCCTGGGGCATTGAAATGGAGCCTGGAGGAACTGAACCCCTGTGTTTTGCTTGTAGGACGTGCATTCTAACAAAATTATCAAGTAACAGGCTAACACAGCAGTTCATGACACCATCAAAATATGAATGTTTGGAGAGGGTTTTATCCACCTGAAGAAGTTTTATATCCCTCATCTGGGTTAGAACAATCCCCTTATTATCCTCCAAGGTGCTGCACATTTTATACCTGAGCAGCACACCTGAATTGACATGCCCAAGTCGGCTTCCACCTTGTTTTGCAGAGCTGTTAAGTTCAGTGCTCATGAGCACTGGGTTAACCTTTACTTCCTCAGAAGTCATTTACCAGGTCCTTGTTGCCGTGCGACTTTGACTAAACTACATGGCTCATACAAGTCCACTGTTTTATCTTTCAGCACAGAGGAACAGTTACTGCTGGACTCAGGAGACATTTATCAAAGACATGACTGCTGATTTACTACAAAGGGCTGCTGAATTCCTCTAGGAACTGTCTTTTGACCTGTTGCTATAAATTTAGCACTGTAGAATTGGCAGACTCTAACAGCTTTTTGTAAGTAAGTTCTGCAAAAAGAAGCTTGACCTCAAAGGACCTAAATATTTAAAGTGAGAAGTTTTGCAGTTATTTGGTACAAATTAGGCTAAAATGTAGAATTATAAAATTTAATCTATCAGGTATAGACTAACATACATTAATTGTCTTTTTTCATTAAAAATTAATCTCAGATTATACATTTTTCTTGACATTTTTTAATTTAGTGATGGGGGTTTGTGCCTATGGAGCCAAATGCATAATCACATGCTATGTGGCTCAACATCAAAGTATCATTTTCTTCTGAATAATGAAGCCAAAGCGCATTCAACTACCTGATTTTCATTATTTTCAGTGTGCTTGTGTTCCAGACAAGGAACAGTACTAAAGACACAGCTGTGTTCAGGAGAATAGTTGCAGTCCACATGGAACAGGGATGGCTTCTACCTTCCTGTTTTATCAAACAAATAATCTACATGCTGGAGAGGAAGCTCTAAATTGGTAATACTGAGTAGGTGCAAATACCAGCATTGGCATACAGGTGTATGAATGCAGAGCACACCTGGGAATTCATGGTCAGGCAGGTGTCTAAACCTGCCAAGCAGAAGCACAAGTCTCCCTTAGCAGTACACCAGAAATGCCTTTGGAAAATCTGGGCCATTGTGGCACAACCCAGGGCAAGTGTCAGTGTTCAAAGCCATTTGAGCATTATAAAGGTAGTGGTTTATGACCAACAAAAGCACACATCAGCTCCTCTTCACCCTGTCTCCTCCCTGCCCAACCCTACCAGGGAATCTTGAAGAGTGTGTTTCTGCGGTTATGTTGATGTTCTTGCATGGAACTTGGATGATCTGTATAGCCTCACTGCTGTTGAGGAAGTATTAAAATGAATTCCAATTCTATAATTAATATTGTGAACAGGAGAGATGGTTCAGCTTTTATACATGAGGCAACTGGCCAGGCAAGGCAGACTGATAACACAAAGGATTGAAGATGAAGAGAGACCATCTAGAGACAAAGGAAAGTCAAAACCACAGAATAAGATATTAGCTACAGGAGAAAAAGAGAGAAAAATAAATCAGTAGGTAGTGAAAATGTGAGGAGTCCTGTGAAAAAAAGAAACTATAAGAAGAACAAAGCAGGACAAAAATTGATAAATGATGTAGCAAATAAAGAGTACGTGAAAAGAGAGGGATTCAAAAAAACAAAACAAAACAAAAAAACAATCCACCCCAGAATATTTCACGTCTGCTCATGGGGTTCAAATGACATTTCCTGCTTAAATTCATGGTACATGTGTGAGCACACAGGTTCCCCAGGTGACTTTGAAAATTTCAGCCAGGAAATCCAGCCAGCCAGAAACAGTACCTCAGATAGGAAGTGTTACCTCTAGAAAAGCCAGTTTCAGGAGCTGAATCACACCAACTGGACAATTTTATTTTATTTTTTTATGGAAAAAAATGAGGTTAGGAAAAGCAGAATGCCTACTGCTCATCTAATAAGGGCATTTCAGACTGTGTACATGCTCTAATATTTTCCACTGGAGAAATACAGAGCCTTGCCTCACTTCCCATTGGCTTTTGGGGCTTGTATTCTGCTCCAAACTCAGCTTCTTCTCTTGGCATCTTCTTCTGCTTGCTTTTCTTTTTCTTCTCTGTATCTATTGCACAGTGAAAGGAAGCCACTGGTGCTGGGAAGGAGCCTGCTGCCTGACCTTGTCCAGGGGACCTCACTCAGGTGCCCGGGGATGCTGGTTCCACGCTGCACCAGTCTGCCATCACCCACACTCCCTCAGATTTCTATGATGTTTGCAATGAGATGAATAGGTGTGACCGTGCCTCTTTCACTCTGTTGCTTCTGTAACTCTATCAGTTTTGAAGTGCAGTCAGGTAGTTCCCGCCTGAGGAGAGTGAGAGATTTCTCCTAGGGAGGGACGGATTAGTCCCTTGGAGCCTTGGGAAGGGCAAAACAAGCAGCATCCCAGGAGGACGCCCCTCGTACCTCTAGAGTTAAAGCTGTCTGGCTTAGCCTGAGGCACTGGGGGTGCTACTAGAAAGAATTTGTCTGTGCACCCCATCCTTCATCTCGTCTGAAAAATTTACTCTTGTGAAATAAATTTGCTCAGCTCTTGATGCAGCCATCAATAAACGCTGTGTCTGTTGCAGCTCACGAGCATCCAGGTAGGCTCCTTCTGAGACAGAAATATATGTGATTTCACAGATCTCCTTTGGAAGACTCTTCAGGAGCATTTTGTCTTTGACCAGAGGGCACTACAAAAGCAGGGTGTTTAATGAACACAGCGCCACTTCATGCGAATGTTTGAGGAATATTTTTCAGACAGATGCGTATTGTAAGAGCTGGTGACTTACACAATGGGCTTTTTAAAAGCCTGAAAATATGAATTCCCTCTTTATCATTATAAATTTTTTTACAGATGCTGAAAGTCTGAAAATAGGCTGGCCTTGGAAATAACAGTTTAATAGTACACTACGTGTGCAACAGGCTAAGGAGAATATTTAAGGAAAAAAATCTATTTTTGGCTTAATATTCCAAAGCTTTCCTAATACTCATTTCACTAAAATATTTCTTTAGGCACAGCCCAGATTCTTTCCAATACAAACACTGGTTGAATCTGGAATATTCAGCCAGATAATTGATAAAAAACATGGCATAATAGGTGAAGGATCTGTCATTTGACTTCCACCAGCAGCTCAGGAGACTTACTGTTATTATAAATAATACATATTAAGGAAACACAAAGAAGCAGATTTCTACTTACTGTGCAGGGACAGTGCCAAATTCTGGATTTCAGGATTCAATTACAATGTGAAAGCCAGCAAAGCAGGAATGAAGAGCACCTCCAGAACTGAAGTTTTATGAAAACATAGTGCGATTTCAACTATCAACTAGTGCACATTTAATTTTAGCCATATGTTAAATAAGTTTCTTTTAAAGCTCCAGCTGATGAACTTGGATGGTTGTTCTTTTTGGTGAATTTACAGACCTGTCCTACCCCTCATTTATGTATAGAGCAGAACTGTAGGTGAGAAAATTTGCAAACCAGAGTATTACCTTAAATTAGATAATGAGTTATGTATGAGTTATAATTATTAGATAATTAGTCATGAGAGGATAACTCATGCTACATATCCACATGCATTTTACAGAACGAGGCTAAAGGACTGCAGCGTTAAGTCTGCAGATGTCTTTTGTGTTTTCTTTCCTTTTAAGGACATAGTAGTGCTGTATAATTAAATGGAGATTATTGGCAACATTATTTAGCAGTCATTATGGAGTCATTAGGGTTCTGCTTGGGCAAGAAGATAAGTCCCCTTCCTCTCTCACACTTGATGCTTCTATCAACAGCTTAGAAAAGTGGTTCACAATGAATTGCTACTTAAGTAGTCCTATCTTCCTCTGCAATCTCCCTCCTGTTGTTTTTCCCTGTGGGCTGGCTCCGAGGGTCAGTACACTCGGCTTGCCTGATGTAACACAGGCTTCCCGATAGCTCTTGGCACTTTACAATTGCTCCTGTGGAAAGAAAAAAAAAAAAAAAGAGAGAAAATAAAGAAGGGCTCTCGGGGATGGAGTCACTACTGATCCAAACAGTGATGCCTTTCCTGTACTTTGTTCTGTGAGCCACAGGCTGTGGCTCTCTGTGGACTACTCAGATACATCAGTGCTCTCCTTCCTCTGCAGCAAATGCTGCACACCGTGGCAGCACAAAGCTCTGTGTTGCTCCATAAGAAGTTATGACACCTAACTACTTCCCGGGATCTGTGACTCTCTGGTGGCTGCTCTAACATGGGAATTTGAACGCGGGATTCCCTCCACACCACACAGTGGGAAGTGGTGTCATTACATAGCAGTTAATAATTCTGCAAGTGTCTGTGTGTGTGCGCGTATACACTCTAGGACTGGCCAGAAAAGGAAACATCTGTTTTCTGGGAAATTCCAGGTTGTCAACATTTCATTTTGTTTGCATTGGAATGAAACATCAACATTTCCGAATACCTGTCAAAACAAGGCAGTCTGTGTGGGTGCCCACCTTCTGGCGGGTGGGTCCCTTTAGCTGCCGGACAGCCAGGCAGTGCCATGTGGTGCCTGGGCACCAGTGCCATGGGCATCAAGCATTTGGGCTGGGGAAAAGGGCTGCCAGCTGTCCAGGCTGCCCAGGAAGCTTCCAGAGAAAGGTTAATGAAATCAGCATGCTGCTTCTGGCAGGGAAACAGCTCTGTAATTTCAAAGCAGATTGTTACCATGTTTTGTTTTCTTATGTTTTAATTTGAAATTTTGTTTTAAACAAGGCGAATCAAACATCTCTTCCTTTTTGACTGATCATTTGGTAAAATCCACATCTGAGAGGCCCAGAAAATGCACTGGTTGTGAAGCAGAAGGAAAGATCTTGCACAAATCCACAAAAGAAGTGGCAGTATTTTCTGCTGTTCCAGGACAAAACTCTCTTTCAGAGTTGTGTGCACTCAGCCAGGGGATGTGGCAAAACAGCACACAGCAGTTCCTGGGATAAGTCCTTTAAAATAGGGAATCAAAAAGTAGAGTTTTAATAATGATTTTCCAGTAGGAGCATAACTGAAGATTTAATTTTATAGGTTTCATTGCTAAACACTCTAACCCTTTGCAGCTGTTTAATATGTGTCAGTGTGGAGGTGAGGGGTAAGAAGTGCATTATGTCTGCATGGAACCATCATTGGCTAGTCCTGTGAGTCGCTGATCGTGCTCAGCATTCAGCAGGAGCTGGGCTTATCAGCCACAGCGGAAGGAACATGTTTCCTCCTTAATCCACTAACAGTAACATTCATCCTTACTGTGCACATCGAAACTGAGTTCCTGGGACCACCTTCACACCCTATCTGAATTCTGATACAAAATTAGCTGAATTTTGTGTCAGGACACAATCTTCTCTCCCTCATACCTGTCAGGTCCTCCCTGTATCCCCTGTACACTAAGCCCCCATTTCTTCAGCACTGGACTTGCCGACTGATGTTAATGGGAACTTCGCTGATAATTCCAGTGGTACCAGGATTTCATGATAGAAGTTTACAGTCAGTTTTGAGGATGACAGCATCAGATGGCAGAGCTAACAGAAGCTCAGACTGCAAATGTTCTGGGACATTGGCAAAGCTCTATAGATGGGAGAAATACAGCGTGTGCATCTCAAAATATACTTTTTGTCTAAAGTCTTTATTCTAAAAGCTTTTTCTTTGTTTTTTTCCTCAAACTAAAACAATGCTATACCTCTCACTAAACTGTTGGACATTTCCTTCTAAGTAGATGTGTATATGGTGTTGCAGACACCTGCCTGAAGTATTATTTCCATTGTACCTCAGGGATACTTAACGATTATGCAGTGACAAAGCTTTGAGACAGCTAGGATACTAATATATGTATATATGGAAAGCTGGCATTAAATTTGAATAAAAACCTACCCTAGACCTTTGATTTTAAGAGGAAAATTAATATGAAGCGGCAAGACATCTGATATGCAGAGCCAGTAACTTCTCAATATGTTTTAAATCCTGCAGTCCATCTTGTGAGCCCGTTGATATCACCAAGTATGTTCAGGTCTGGTCTGCATTGCACATGGAGCTCACCCTGGCAACCCTGTTATTTTGGAAACAGCAGCTGGGTGAATGGCACGCAGGGCACACAAAGCCGCAGTAAGGCACGTGTGGAGACCTGAGCAGAAGTGGCAGAATTTCATAGTCATTAATGCAAACTTTTTCACTCTTATGCACGAGTAGTGACAGGCTTGCATTGTTAATCAGAGTAATTAGGATTTAGTTGAGGCATGACAATAACCTGTGCCTCATAAAGGCCTGAAGGCGATCCATTTTCTCCCCTTTTCCTAGGAGTCTCCTATTGTGATTCATAGATAGCCCAGCAGGAATGCAATCAGGAAATCTCCAGTGAATCAGTGTCCCTAAATCTTCAGGCTTGACAGGTTGAAGTCTGACAAGCTATTAGAAAAAACTGCTGATCATTAGTCTGCCTAAAAGAGACTTAACTTGTTTCTGTCTATGTTCATTGATTTATCTGGAGAATTATATTGTTTGAAGCTTAGATTACTTATGTTGCCACCAGCTGACATAGTTTGTATGATAAAATGACAAAGCATGGCTCTGGCTAAGCATACAGCTCTGTCTGTCTTGGCTGTTTCATTGGGTTTGACTCATTCTGTAGTGAGGACACGTTGGTTCAATATTATTGTGAGAAACAAAGGCAGAAATATACCAAATGGTTTAAAACAATTTTTAATTCCCCCACGCCCTTCTATCTCTGACAAATATGGAAGGACAGTGTCAGCCCTCCCTGGATCATTTCAGAGCAGCGATTTCTAGGTCAACTGCTGTGGGCTTTGCACTTTGCTTCACAGAGTTCAGAACTAGGCTTATTACAAAAGCTCTGGTAAAAGCTCTCCTTATACACATTTTTTCCAATGTTTTAATTATAAAATGAATTAAATTTAAATTTAGTTTTAAAATACAAGGATTTATTCTCTGTACACTACTTGAGTAGTGAGATTTACTTCCAAGTTATTCTTATACTCTTTTCAGGCTTCCATACAAAAGAAAAATCACATCAGATTGGAAAATTTCTGAACAGGCTTTAACAGACTTGCATACTTATTTGTCATTTCCAATGACATCTGTTTTTCCAGTCTTCCAGTCTTCCTGTCGTATTTATTTCATTTCTAAAAAATTACTGGCTTTCTTACAGGATTCAAATCTCAAAGTGGAAAATAAAAAATAAATTCAGCTCTTCTTTCCCACTGGCAGGAATACTGTCATTCTACTCTCTTGAAAATGAAGAAAGAGCATGTTTTGCACCATTATGCATGCAGAACATAAGGAACCTTAAAAATGTATTTGTACACACTTGCATAAACTTATAGTATGTGTATGGTATGTTACCTGCATAAATTCTCCCATTTATGAAAGACATGTAACATGACCTCTAAGAGATACAGATTTACTTGTTACTTAAAGCAGATCAAAATACAGAGTAGTAGTTTCATAAATACTTATTTACATTTACAGACAATAAAGAAGAAAAATTTAATACAGCACATAGTCATATTCCTGCAAAAAAGTATAACGAGATACTTAATGACGTAGAAGTCAAGTCCCAGGTTTTATGCAAACAGGACTCTCTTTCCACTTATTACTTTAAGAAGACACATGCATAATTTGCTAAGAGAGACAGCACAAAACCTCTGTGAGGTTTATCCTAAGACTCTGCACAAGTTTCTGAAGCCGCAGTTAGAACCTGTTGTGACTTAATTCATAATCTTCACACGCAGATTTGCTGAAGGATATTTATCACACTGCATCTTGCATGGAAGGGGCAATATGTGCAACCAAACTGATGTGTCCCTCTAGCCATGGATCGGAATCAAACTATGCTTCGAGTTTTCAACAAAGATTACTTTAAAGCCTTTTGAAGAGGAGACAGTCCTTGAGAATAAATTGTTTATTAGGAGTTACTATAAGAGAAATCTGCATTAATATACTCTCAGAAACAAACACAATTACTCTCTTAGAGTTCCTAGAACATGGTCGTCTTTCTGATGTGTAGATATGGAATGCTGTGTTCTACATTTACCTCCCTGTCTCTCTTCCCCTCCTTTGCGCCCGTGATGCTATGGATGATGTTAATGTAGATATGTGCAAATTTATGAAACAAACACTGACGGAGCATTAACCTCTGAGTTAATATATGAATCAGAAGTAGAAGGTTTTTTATGACAGTTTTCCTTAGGCCCTTTAATTATTTTGCTTTGTTGTCTAATTTCTGTGCTTAGTGAACACTAAAAAACATTTCAGAGACTTTCAGGTTCATTGGTAATATTTAAGTCACCACCAAAATACTTCTGATAAATAGTTAGTTGGGGAATTGTATAAAAATGAGGAAGCTCTTTAAGGAAGATGTGTAAGTAGCGGTTAAAAGAATTAAATATTTGCAAGTAGCATGCATGTTAATGCATGCCAGTAAATGTACACCAGTCATCAATAGCATCAATAAAAATGGACTCTGAATGAGTCACATCCAGAAGTAGCTGGCATAGTTAAACAGCATTTTAACAGACACCATTCAAAATGAAAAGACATCTTCCAAAGCTTGGAAGCAGTGTCCAAAGAAAGAAAACAGAGGAAGAGTATAATCCCCAGCAAGATAAGTGTTAAACCACAGCAAAGGTAGCTAAAATATTAGAGGAAGGAACTTACACAAGAAATGGAAGCTAACAGTAAAGGCCTTTTGTATATACATCAGAAGCAGCACAGTTGGAGAGTTAGCAGGACGAGAAGAAGCAGCAAAGGAAGATAAAGACATTATGAAACAGCTAAATGAATTATTTGCTCTGCTCCTCATTGTAAATGAGGTGGGAGTCTCACACTGGGGTCATTCTTTACGTGGAATGAGTCTGTGCAGACTCCTATATTGCAGTGTCAGATTTTGGAGCAAATCAGTAACAATGGATGGTATTTACACAGGAAATTTGGAAGAATTCAAATATGAAATTATCAGTCAATCAGCTGTCACTGTGATTGATCAAAGCAGCACCAGTGTCAGGAAAACATGAAAAGTATAGATAATGGGAACAAGAATAACCAGAGAAATTTTCTGTAAAGGAGTCTAAAAAGCCAATGCTTTTGCACTTGCAAAAGTGGCAACTGAAAGGTTAGCATGGTGAAAGTATCTAAAATTAGGAAGATATGAAACTTTTGCAGCAGTACAGGATCAAAGGCCACACCTGAAGAGCAGAATGGTATAGGATGAATCCTACCTGAAATGAATCTGCTGCCAAAGACAAAACACTACCAAAGAGATGTTGGTTTGGGCCTGTGTTATATTTCATACGTTTTCACCCCATGAGCCAAGCTTTTTGTCTATACAGTTCTGCTTATTTCCAGGATGTTCACTTGTGTAATAGTTTTCCTCTTCTGGCTGGATGACTGGGCACAGGAGCCCTTTACAACTCTTGAATAAAAACTTGTTAAATAATGTCACAATTTTCTGTCTGCCTTCAAAAATAATGTGATTCAGCAAACTCACCACAGTGAGTTTTTTCCACACTGTATTTTGCTTTCCTGGGTAAATAGTATTAGCACTTTTTATCATCTCAGTATATATTTAGCTCTGTCTTTGCTCTTGTGTGGGCACAGGAATGGCAGGTAAGTTCTCCCACCTGTGCTGCTTCTGGCTTGAAGAAAGCAGAATATGATTTATTTTCTTTTGCCATGTGACTGCTATGCAGGACGGATAAATTGATTTGCTCCTGTGTATGCAGGAAAACTTGCAGCCAAGCCAAAACCAAAATCCAGTAGGGGTACGTCCCATTTCCCACACCCTCACCATTGCCATGTAATCAGTAAGAATGTTTAAATCATAAGGTATCATTCAGAATCTATTTGAGGTATGTTTGACTACGGTATACCTTAGAAAAAATAAATGTTTTCCATGTGCTATCATGAAGAAATTCAGCTTGGACACAGCTAACTCAGACCAAGTTTTGGAAACAAGATTTAGGCCCTTCAGGGGATTGTCCTTCCCTGGTGTTGTTAATCCTGTGGGTTTTAGGGCATTTTTTTCATAAAAAGGAAATATGTTTTGTTTTACTTCAGTGTTTACAAGTGTTTGTCTGGGAAATATAGGATTATAAAGGAACACATTTCAAGCACCATGCTGGGTGTGTTAGTGCTTTGTATTCTGCTACCACATCTGAGCTGCCTTCATGTTGTGTTTCATAACATCCCAGACAAATAAGAATGAGATCACATTTGCTAGAATTGTTTAATCACCAGTGGTCTGACCCTGAAAAAGAAAAGGCACATTAGCTTTCTGTCACCCTGGATGGGAACTGAGGTTGCACAGCATCTGGCAGGAAGTTCTCAGCACCACACAGAATTTGTGCTTTTAACTTAAGATCCAGACCACAAACGTTTTCTTCAATATACTGCAAACATATAACTACAGTTAGCACAATTGGTGCTTTCACTTTTAACTGAAAAGCCTCTAAGCAGCAGGCACAGTAACAACCATGAGATGGCATTGTGATGAATGATGATGACTCAAAAAAAGTGCTTCAGCCATAAATGGAAAGAGACAGTAAGTTTCATCTTTTTTTTTTTAATTACATATGCTGCAAATCCATTTAAAACTAAAATTAAATAATGCATTTTTAAGCTACAAATCACAATAGGTCTAATGCAATAATGCACCAACTTCTCTTATCCTCAGTTCAAGTCATGGTGGGGAGTTTCAAAACAATGCCTAATAAAAGACACATTGATTTTAGGGCTGTTCCCTATGATAAGACTGTTTCCAGTTGTAGCTCTTTGCAGACTTTCGTTTTAAGGAATAAATAAAAGGAGGTGAAGCCAGGAGAATGAGTAAAGAAAGATAAAATGTGCAAAGCACAGTATATTTGGGGCACCTTTGTCCTGCTATCTGTACAATTGTGCAGTCCATTGATTACAGTGGTATTTCTCCTGACTCAAATTCACAGAAATGGAACAGCACCAGGCCTTCAGATAACCATGATTTAAGTCTTTTCTGGCAGTCTCAGCAGATAACAGTGTTGAACTATACCTTCACCTGGACATTTGTGACATAAGATACTCTCTTGGAAATGATAGATATGAGAATTTTGTATCAAGGCTCACAAATCAATTTTAAGGACTTGAAAAAAACTGAATGTTTAAGTTTTTAATTGTTTCATTTTTCAGGGTTCAAACTGGATTAATTTTCAGTTCCAAACACAACTGTAATGAAATAATTTATAGACTGAAATTTTGTCATTTTTCAAAGAAGATATTTTGGATGGATCCCATCTTTTAAGTAAATGGAAGTAATGAGAAGTTCATACTATTTTAGAAATACTTAAATAGAATCATGGAATCATAGAATCGCAGAATCATAGAATCGATTGGATTGGAAAAGACTTCTGAGATCATCAAGCCCAACCCTTGGTCCAACTCCAGTCCATTTACCAGATCATGGCACTCAGTGCCACGGCCAATCTCAGTTTAAAAACCTCCAGGGATGGGGAATCCCCCACCTCTCTGGGCAGCCCATTCCAATGCCTGATTACTCTCTCTGGAAAGAATTTTTTTCTGATCTCCAACTTCAATTTCCCCTGGCAGAGCTTGAGCCCGTGCCCCCTTGTCCTATTGCTGAGTGCCTGGGAGAAGAGACCAACCCCCAGCTGGCTAGAACTTCCCTTCAGGTAGTTCTAGACAGTGCTGAGGTCACCTCTAAGCCTCCTCTTCTCCAGGCTAAACAACCTCAGCTCCCTCAGCCTCTCCCCACAGGACTTATGCTATATAAAACATTAAACCTCCATCAGAAAAAAACCATAATCATGCCTTTTCAATGAACATCAAATACATTATCCATTTATGTGTTCATTCTTTGAACACCTCTAAATTCACTACCTAAATAATATCTAAAGTAGATAATATGGACAACAATTTTGTCATCTGATTTTCCTTAATCTTTACACAAAAAGAAATGTCCTTTTGCTTCTCAGGTTAGCAGACACTCTTCCTGGGGAGGAACCCTCTTTTGGGGTTACTTCTAAGGATTCACCACCCCTATCATTGGGCAGTTCCTGATCCCTGAAGGAAGAGAATGAAGCCCATACAAGCTGACAGTCTGTCTTTCCATACAACTGATGTGTTCCATCCCCAGTACCACAGCAGTAATACAGCTGAGTTAACAGAAGATTTGTCTATACCAGAGTCACAGAAATTCCTTTACAGATTATGGAAAAAGTGGTTCCAGTGAATCTGTGTTGTCTGCTGGTAGAAAGATTTAATGAAGAATCAATGACCAAATGGAGCACTAGTCTCTTCTCAATGAAACTCTTGTTTGAGTCAAAATTCCCCCAAGTGTTTGTAGTGAACTTGAGTAAGTTTAGAAGAGCAGCACCAGCTGAGGAGTAACTGCAGCACCATGTTTGGAGAATGCCGTCTGTTTGCTCATGCTTTGTAACATTCCTGAGCATGGTAAGCACTTGAGATTGCCACTGCTGGGCATGCCAGCTGGCTCGCCTTCCTTCTTCTCTTCAGCAGAAGAATCCTGGCAAGGGAAATATTTTCAAAATGTGTTTCTGACACAGTGGTGGAAGACTTACAGCTATTGTTTGAAACCAGCAAGAAGAAATAGCTGTGTGTGTTCTCCTTGTTGGAAGGAATCACATCAAAATAAAAAATTTCTGGATTTTCACTGCAGAAGACTGGTGTATTTTGAATCTTTGCAATGGAGACAACCTTAGCAGAGCAGTTTTAGTGGAAATACTTGTTTTGACAAGTGAGGAAACACAATTACTAATGCATTTTGCCACTTGAGTCTCTCTTGATAAACATTCTGTAAGGATTATAATATAAATACATAACTGCTTTTCCTCATTTCAGCATGCCACTTGTGAACGATTTTGTCATAACAAACCCCATCTTCCCTGCTTTTCATTTATCTCCCTAAAATAGAAATGGTCTTTTTCCATTTACCCTGCTAGCATAAACATCTATTAATTCTCCCAGGTCACAAAACCTTCAGCTTCTGAAGGTTAGAGATGTCTGCACAGTATGCAGCTCCTTTGGTTTAGTTCTGCCTTGAATCAACTCAACAGAAAATGTCCAAATATTTGCCCGGTAATGGGAAAAATGAATGTAATTGATCCACGGCTCTTATGTACAACATCAAAGTACTTAGAAACAAGAAGCTATTGTAAGACAGTGACTAATAACTGTATGAGGGGATTTCCATTAGCAGGTCCACAAGGAAGATGATTCTAATTTGTGAGTGTCTTGTGAAAAGTTAAAACTGTCATGAACTATACAAGAAGTTTTTAATAAAACACAAGTTGTGGAAAAGGGAATCCATTTTTATATGCACAATCTTGGGATATCTCAATTAAGTTCAGATGCAATCATAAATTATTTAAATCCACTGAATCCTCTGTAAAATCCTCCCATAACACGATTTAGAGTCTTCTACCCCAAATCTTTCAAATCACTGTAATTTTGACAGCTCTGTGGATAGCAATGAGCAAAACTGAGTTACAATGAATCATTCTAAAATCTCATGGGATGCAGCTTACTTTCCCTTACTACAGAAAATGCACTCTGATGGAAGAGTAGCAGCACAGGGCTACTTTTGAGGCTGCCATAGGTGAACTCTTGAGGTACCTGGTACGGATACCTAGACAACATATTTAAGATGAAAGAAAAGAGAAATAAAAGACTGATCCCCTAGGGAGCTGATTCTGCCACTGCCACCTTTGACTTTACTTTTCCTTCGCACAAAATACTTAAACAGCGGCAGCAGGTATCTGGCCCTGCAGAATCTCCTTCTCTGTTGTATTTTTAAAATATTCTCAGATGAAAGTTGCATTCCTAATTTTATTCTGGTTTAGGAAGCATGTGTCAAACTTTACTTAGATTATTCTCTTAGACTCTTAGAGGCAATAGTTAATCTTTTCTTTTGTAATCATACTTACATATGCAATGAACATACATACATAGATGCATTTTTTTCCATATGATCGCAGAATCAGATAATCACAATATTCACTGCTAAACCAACTGCAGATCTTTTTCCTCCACAAGCTAAACTGTTCATCACAGAAGCCCATATAGAGTGGAAGGGAGAAAAGAAAGTAAAAACATTCTTGTCTTCTCACAGGCTTTGTGGATGGCTGAAGTGCAGGAATTAGGGACCGGGTCCACAAGTCTTTGCCCAGAATCAGTGTGAAAAGAGAGGTGAAGAGCATATTAAATCATTAATTTCTTCTCTTTGTGTGCATTCCTCTGGGGCTGTCTGGTAGGAAGTAAAGGAGATAGCTTGTTCCCTGAAAAGGCACATCACAAATTCTTCCCCATTTGAGTCAAATGCTGATAGTATAAAGGATTGCATTTTTTCTGAGACAGTGCTTTGGATGTGCTCCCTAATGTGGGTCAGCTTCCTTGCTGCCTCTCATTTTAGCCCATGCCTTAACGGTATAATTTAACCTTAAATTAGAGGCATATTTTACCCTTGTTTTGTATGCAGAAATTCCTTTGATGTAATTGGGGGCCCTGTGCAAAGATGGAGGGTTTATCATGGCCCTTTGAGTGCATGTGACATGGCAATTTGTCCAAGACATATTCTCATGCAAGAAGAATGGGATCCCATTGTGGGAAAATCTAGGGCCAAACAGTGCACAGACCTGATGTCAATAGGATTGAACACAGTGTGAAGTTATGGCAAAATCTGATGTATTGCCTGGCTTCTTTTTTAAGAATCCACTACTCTTAGTGTTGTTGATGGAGGGTGGATATTGTATTGTTCTGAGAAACCCTAACTTCTGTTGCAAGAAGATGAAAGGGAGATGATCTCAAGAGTCTGAGTGACCGTTTTAATTGGATACATGTGGACAGAGTCCAACCCAAATCTCACAGAAAAGTGTGAGAAGTGGTCCTGGTGGCTTTTCGATGAGGCCCACTATGAAATCTTATTAGGGTTTGAAATAGTCAGTGAACACAGAAGGGACTGTCTTACCAGATAAAATGACATGATGTAGTTTTGCAATCGAGCATGCTCTTCTCAATCAAAGCATCTCCAGTCTCTTTTTATCTTTATTTTTTTTCCTTTCTTTCTTAATAAGGCAAGTTTTGCTGACCTTTATGTGGCCTCTCACAGGAAACTCACCTAAAGAATAAAGTCCTGAGCCCCAACTTATCTACAGAAACCTGAAGAAAATGTTAAGTAGAGACATAAAACTTACCACATCTTATTTAAGCAACAATTTAAACAGTGTTGTTCTAGCCCTTTGGCTGTAACAGTAGTCGCATCTCCTTTGCAATCTCTCCATGGGGTCTTAATTTCTAGATACATATAAATTGCATTCATTCTTTCAGCACAGTACAGGATAATGCAGTGGAAAATAGGAGGGATTGGTTTGAAAGTCTTGGAGTTTATGAAAGGCATGTGAGATAAGAAAATGTCAAGGAAAACAGATCATGGGCAGAAGCAGATGTTCAGCTTATGGCTACATCTTTGATCCTTTCTTCTTTCCATCTCTCTTACATGATGTGTATACAGAGAGAGTATGGAGCCTGTACTCCTAATGTGCAGAAGGGAGGGTCATCATGAACTCATAGGAAGATGGGTCTGTAAGAGGATTGAAAGGGGTCATAGAGTCAGTTTTTGTACTGTTTTCTCATAACAAAGTATGTCCCATGTCAGTTAGAATGCAATCAGTGCACAGCCTCTAGCCCACATATATAGCTAAATCTGGGTCTATAGAACTGCTGTCCTTGAAGAAATATTTCAGGATATGGATGAGAGACTCATTAGGGATAATACCTGCGCCAGAGGCTGCAGAACTATGTAGCACAGACCTAGCCTAGGCACTTGAACAATGTGGAGAGATGATTTATATCAGGATGAGGATCTGGCTTTAAACAGACAGAGGAAGAGAATTTTGAACATAAACAACATAAACATTTAAAATTAGTTCAGACTTTTGTTAGAAAAGGAATACTTAAAGTGCTGCAGAGAGCATGTGAATCTCCTCATACCTGTGCATCAGCGTTCTGGATAATGTCTTTGGTATCTCACAGGTACTGAAGGTTGCCAGCTGTGTGTTTCTGCAGCTGCTTTTTATTGGAAGACACAATAAACACTAGAGTCGTGTAAATCCTCTATAAATAGCTGCAGCAAAAGCCATCCTTGCACCCTGTTCAAAGCTAAACACTATGCTAACTCCCTAGCCCCTCTCTATAGCTTGTAAATTGAGTATAACTCTAATAGCTACCCTTTTCTAAGTGTTCTGAGATCTTCTAATGAGAGGCACTACATGCTAGTGAAGTCCAAAACATTAAAAATAGTTACTTATTTCTCATAATTTCTGAACCATCATTTCCAATCCACCTCCATTGTTCCCAGCAAGCAACTAAAATAATTAACAGCAGACAGCCTATTTAAGAAATGGAAAGTGTTTTGGTTACTTGCTATTTGTGGGTCTGCATTGTTCCAGCGTGGGAGCAGCCAACTGCAGTTGGGAGAATTTTCTGCTCACTACAGACATTCCAGATTCTGAATCTGGAAAAGTTCTGAGATTGTCCAACTTCTTTAAAATTTAATGCCTAAAATTATGTTGTTTACAATTAATAAATAAGCTCCATTTAAGTGCCATAATTTTTTTCCTGCTTAAGTCAATCTTTTTTCCTCCCACAATATCTCTATCCTCAACCCCTCCTTTTACCCCATGGAGCCCTTTAGTTGTTTCCAGAACTTTTGGCACGGTCACTGATCAGGGGCAGAGAGCACTCTGATGCAGGACATTTACAAAGCAACAAAAACCCCCAAACAATTGACATTTATAGCCATAAAACATTTTAATGAAGGTAAAAGTAAAACCAGGTAAAATGGAGAACAGACTTGAGTTTTCTTACATACAAAGGACATGTAAGACTTGTCTATGTGTTCTGAGAATCACTTTAACAATGAGGCTTTTCAGTCAGACACTACAAAGCAAAGGAAAGACTGCAGAGACAGCAGTCAAGTGGCTCTAGATGGGAAGAAGACTAATTCTTTTTTAGGTGTCTTACAGATTAAGATATCATAATGAATCAAAAATATTTACCCTACATTTTTAAATTGTTTATTTCTATTTAAAAACTGAAGAAGAGCCTCTTCTATGCCTGCAGGTTTGCATTTTTTTTTCTGAGGATGTTGTGTTCTAATCAAACACAGAATTTCTACTCTTGAATATTTTCCTATTTTCTAAGCAGAAAAGTTACCATTGCTAGAAATACAGGGGTTTTCCCCATCTCTAAGCTATCTCCATGAAGTAAAGCTGGGTCCAGGGCAGATCTCAGGAGACCCCTTGGGGTGCAAGATACAGGCCTGGGTGGTGCATGATGGAAACAGAAACAGCCAGGGCAGAGCCTTAGTGCTGTTGGAGTGGTCTTACCTGAAGGAAAAGTTATAGCCTTGGGATTGGGGTGAGATTTGGCATGGTTATCTAGGAGGACTGAAAAGAACAGATCACCTTGAGAAGACTTCTCAAGAGAAAAATACGAGAATGACTGAAATATATGATCTCCTGGGAACAACACCATCCCGCCCCCAGCCAAATTTCAGACCAGAATCACTTAAAATTAGAATCAAACAAAACTGTTTTCTAGTAAATCCTTCATGTCATCCCTGGGCACTGTTTTGCTGTGGCCTAGCCAATCTAAAGGGTTAGCGCTCAGCTTGCCTCAGCACTGCTGTTTCGCTTTGCACATCTCGACACTACGTTTGGCAAATCTACCTAATGGTGTCAGATAGGGACAGAGAACTGTGGCAAACACGTAGCACAGAGAAAGAATGCTCTCCATGATGTATCAGCTGCTGCTTTTAATTAAAAAACAGTTATGTGGCTCCCACCAGAGCCCAGAGGAGCAGCTTCACAGACACTCTAGCAGTTAATCCTGTGCTAACAAGAACGATAAGCACCAAGGGCTGGGTGACTGCGGAGCAGCAGGAGCTTATTATGGAATACCTGTTAGCTTTTCCCTTGCAACCATGTTGCAAAGCTACATGGAGACAGAGGGTTTTTGTTTGCTTGCTCCATGGTATGACACTGTGTGATCTCTTGCACAGTGCCTTCTAAGCGCTCCTTAGCCCGGAGCCACCTGTGACTACGGGCGGCTCCAGCCCTGCAGGAGGTGGTTGTTCTCCTCACTCATTTCGCCTTTGGACTCCTTTCTGGAGTCGTTAACAAGGCAACCAGCTGGGATTGCCTGTCTGCCGGGAACTGTTTGAAGAGCACTAGCGCATTTAACCAAAACTATCCATAAGGACCACAATGACACTATTATTGTTCAGATAGCATTAGGGATAATGACTGATACGAGGGATATCCTAGCTTGGTTAGTCACAATGTCAAGGATCGATATCATTATTGATACAAGTAATAATATTGAAGGTATCAAATATATAGTTACAATTTTATTAAAAAAGCGCCTATCTCCATTTAATTTTCTAGGTCATCAATTAAAAGGAGGAAGATTATAAACTGGACTGTACGATTCTGCAAGACACACTCCCTTCCCCGCTGCCTATTTTTCTGTTCTATTTCTGGCCAGCATGGTAGACAGGATGATTTCTCCCCAGAGAGAAATAGTATATTAATTCTAAAAGCATGCATTGTAATTTTTTAGAAATGGAATATGCTTCACACGTCTACTGAGTGATGTGCATGAAAATCAATGTAGTGTACATGTTACAGAAGAAGGCTTTTTTTGTAAGACTTTTTTTTTCTTTTAATGACCTGTGCCTAGAATACTAAAATTGAAACCTTACTCTGGGTGGTCTTTATTTTTGGCTGAAGCCACGTAATAGTTCCATAAATATTAATTTATGAAGAACGCAGAACATAAGTGAATGTAGAACTGACCACTTTCTTTGTGTTCTCATATTATTTAAGCTGCACTATTATTATTATTATTATTTTCTTATAGAACAGTGGGAATACTGTTAAAAAAATCAAATAAGACTTTTATCATTGAAAAAGCTTGTGGTTTGCTTATTTGGATCAAAAAAAAAAAAAAAGAGCTGAGCGCATGCAAATAACTTCAGAAATAAAGTGTAACAGTACCAGTTTTGACACCAGCCCTGTTTGTTTCCTCTGAAATGTTTTGCCAGTGCAGCAGCCAGATATTTCAAGAACACCCTTGCAAGGGAAGATTAAATGTGTGTGTTTTTATAAAACAATGACATCTTGTTTTCAAAGCCCTGCAAGCTTAAAATGGATATTAGAGCAGCCACATATAAACTGCAGTTCCCAAGGACAACTGTTTAGCTTAAGTGCCATTTAATGTTCTCCTAAATGGTTCGGCTGTTTAGTGTGCAATATATCTTCTAGATTAGACCTTTAATCCTTTACATTGTGCTTGCTGTGTCAAAGAGGGCTTCATGCCAACTGCTTCTTATTGGCGGGTCTCTTTCTCTCTCTTTTAACAGGCACAGGAAGAACATCAAAGTCTTATGTTTTGCCTCTTTGAATCCAAACAAGAAATCCAGATAAAAGTTTTTGGGAACTAAAAATTTTAAACAGTTTATTGTGTTTGTCCCTTTCTTTCTGCTTTAATTTTAGTACTTTTATGAGCACAAAGAAGTAGAAAAAAGACCAAAAATAGTTTATAAAGTGTTGGGGGTTTTTATAAATGAAAAAAAAAATGGATTAGTTGGGTTCCTATGATGTTAATGAGGACTTCAGAGTGCTATGGCTTTCACATCTCGATGCCTTAAGGTGAAGAGAACACAGTGCCATTAGAAACACAATACATAAAGTAGAGAAATTACCCTGTACACCACGTTTAAGCAGAGCAGAGTATAAAACTAAGCTCGGCTTTGATGCTTAAGGCACATCATTTTATGTTGAGCCAGCAGTTCTGTGTACTTACCAAAAGACCCTCATTATTGGTGGACCTTAAGTGTAAGTACTGCTCTGCAGCATAAGTCAATAGTGGGTTTCCAGAAGCTAACTCTGAATTTCTTAGTCTTGGCTATGCTTGCGTTTGCTCCTGAGAGGAAAATAAATTTGCTCTGTATGGCCTAAAAAGCAAAAACATCTGCTGGTCTTATGAGCAGCCCTATTGTCCGAGCTCAGCAGCAGGGAGGTCTGCACTTGTTCAGGTCTGCTTTCCTGTTAAGCATCAAGAAAGCCTGTGGGGATCATTATCAAGGTTCCCAAGGGCAGCCAGGGAATGAATTCACCAGTCCAACAGGCAGTGGAAAAAGACAGTCCAATGTCCTGGCTAGTAGCAAGTTATGCTATGCACCATGCAGGAGACCCACATTTGGGGAAAAGTTTAGAACACTTGCTCCAAAGCCAATGATGGACAGCGGCCACACTCCAAGGGAGGGACTCAGCTCTGCCTCTCGTAAGGCTAGCTGTGGTAGCTGGCAGCTGGAGGGCATGGAAAGCTAAAACTCAGTGGGTGGTGGGGAGGAAAAAATGATGGTGCAGCCAGAGCCCTTGGTTAGAAGAAATCCCACCTCGGTTGCCCTGACCTGAATATCTGACTAAAGGAAACAATCATTTCCCTGCTTATTGCCACTCCCTGCAGTTGGTTCATCAGATACAAAATGTCTATGCTCAGATCTCAACCTCACTTTTTACTGTTAGTTCTGTTATCCTAACCTATAAACAGGTACGTTTGTTTTGTAATTAGGGGCATTGAGAAAAGGAATACATTTTATTTTTTTTTACTTGCATTTCTGTTCTTTATTTTCAAGCTTATGAGTAAGAAATATATTTCATATTTAGTACCAGATGTACACACACCCAAAAGCTGGAGTTTATCTCAAAATTTTTAATTATCAGATGTTATTCACATTTGGACTTGAATATTAACAACACCCATGAGCAGATGTCAACCGCCTAAGAAGAAACAAAGTCGAAGTAGCACTGACTAGAAGAGCAAACAAACCCCTTCCTTTAAGTATGGGACCACCAGATCTCCATCCCAGCTGTTGTTTCTGCCAGCACTGAGGAGGAATCCATTCAATCCCCAAGTTGCTTGGTGATCCTTTAATTTTTTTCTTTATAGGCACATGAGTGAAAAATAACATGGGCTGTGTTCTCATTGTCCCTTCACCTAATACTAGTACTTTGGTTTTACCAAGAACTGAAAATTTTCCAAACCTGCCTGGCAGGTTGGTAAGGGAAGACCTTCCAAATTTAAGCCTTTCCCTTCAGAACCAAGCCTCAAGACACAGGTCCACTCTCATGGCAATTTTCAGCCTCTATATGAAAATATATCCACAAATGTAATTATTTTCCTGATAGAATCAACCATAGGCTCATTTTTTTCAGTATGGGATAGTTGTAAAAATGTTCATGGAAGCCAGTTTAAATTGTTGATGTGGTAGATGTCCTGTCAGAGGGTGAACAAGTAATGGTTGGATTTGTTGACAGGGTATGTTCTTTTGTCCATAGAAAGTTGTGCAATTTCCTGCAGTTGCAGCCACAGAGCAATTGCAAATCAAAGATTAGCTAAGTTAACTGTGGTGACTTACCCAACAAACTGCCACAGATAGAGTCACTGATCTCTAGCTAGACATATGCACACCTCCTCTGGTGATAAGGGACTGCAACAAAAATAGACGTGTCAGGAGCCATGAGGCAGCATAAAGCATGCCCATCTCACTGCAGATAGAGGTTTTACTTACCTGTCTTTAAAGATGCCCACGAAGAGACTCCACAGTTGCTTTAAGCAATCTTTTCCTTCAGTGAACATGCTGTCCCAAAAACATTGTTCTTATCTTTCTAACCACAGTATTTGGTGCTTCTCCTTGAACACATAATTTTTTTGCCCTTTCTGCCTTGTGTATGGGAATTAGCTTGTTCCTTTCCCCTTCACAACCTTTTTTATCCTTGAATACTGTTTATCACAGCTCCACTCAGTCTTCCTTGCCCGTGCTAACAGACGGAGGAAATCTCCAGTTAACAGGAAGATGGTGTAGCTGCCTTCCTATCAGCCCACCCTCGTCTTCTCTGAGATAAGTAGGATTTGGAGCTCTGGTGAATTTTGACGAGCACAACAGCCTCTTGAGGGACTTTCTGAGATAAAGCAGTGGTGAAGCTGTTCTAATTTATCTTGGGGATATAACTGGATAGCAGTCTTAATCAGAGTGGGGGGCATACAAAGATAGCTGGGCTGTTCCTCCTGTGCTTCTCTCTTGGGCTGTGTGCAGCTCAGGAAATCCAGAATATTTATCCACCCTAAAGTGGTGATTTGACAGATTCTGCCCAAAGATGTATTCACAATATCCAACGGCTTTAGCTATGGGATACCAACCAGTCTATCTTTCGCATTCTTCTTCCATTATTTAGGTATTCATTAACTTTTCCATCATATTTTAAAGACAACCCATATATTTTTTAAAAAAAAGAAAACAGCAATGTAAAAACTACCTTTCATGTAACATGAACAGAAAGTAGTGTTTAAAGACTTCTAACTTCACAGGTTTTAAATTCAGAACTAACAAATTCATGTATGATGTAAAATTGCTAGTTATTTTAGCAGAGCTGCATATTAATGAGAGTGTATTAGTATCAGTTTTTAAACATATTTCTGTAATATTATTTGAAGATATTGGGTTAGACTCACTAATGTATCTTGGCTCCTTTGCAGAGCTCTAGTGATGCAAAACAGCTACAAACCAATTTAAATCATTGGTTAACCTCAGTTTATGACTTCTTTGTGCTTCTGCAGCGGTGGAAAACAGCCAGGCTGTATCTGGTTCTCAGTCTCTTACTAATCAAAGGCATCCAATTGCCTCCCACTAAGGCATTTTGTGTGCTATATAATATACTTTAATCATAATATTTGTTACTTATATTCTGATATCTAATAGTTTTAATTTATAGTATGCTTCAGCCTTTAAGATTTTACAAAGTGATGGAGATCAATTTATATACCAGTGGGTATACTGGAGAAAAACTTGAACAGAACACACAACCTATGTCTGAGAAAGCCTTTTAGATACCACTATTCATTGGAATAGCACCTTTAAATAGAAAACCACACCATAAGCAGTTGCTGTTTGCATGTATATGAAGGCATAACTGTAACGCTACTTAAAAAGATAAAAAAATAAATTCAAAGATAACATCTTTGTTACGTAGTAGGCTTCCCAACAGCTATAAAAAAATGAAAGGCACAGATACACCAGATGTAAGCATGGATCCATGTTAGTGGTAGACCATAACAGAAAAATGCATTCATCTGAAATACACCATTGTGTGCACACTGGTGAACTGGTGCACACTGGTGAACAGCCATCTCAGCAGTTATTTATGTCTTCCTACGCACAGCTGCAAAGATAACACTGTCTACTGTTCAAGGGCTCCGTGGGGAATTCCCCGTAACAGTTCTGTTCTTTCAATTCTTGTTAAGGTTTACATCCCCATTTCAGTTGATGATCAACTCACTATCTGGGTCAAGTGCTGGCATAAATTCCATGAGCAATTATAATTTTAACTTGACAATACCATTCCTAGAGAGAGAGAGAGCAGGTTGAAGCTTTACAGTGAGTCTGGCTGGATCATTTTCTTTTTACTGCCCCTGTACTGCATGAAAGGGTTCCTCCATGCATACCTTCAGCTGGTAAAATTTCTGTGATGATGATATGATTTTATAATGCACTAAGATAACATGGATGATGACACATGATACCTTTGAACTGAAAATGATTTGAGGAAAAAATATAGATGCATAGGCCCTTATTCGAAGCTTACTGAAATCACTGGGAGGCTTTTCCATAAATTTTAAGAGACTTTGGACCTGACCTTGAATTATTTATTAATGACAAAAGCAGCTGATGCACTTTCTTCAGTTAAGACAAACGTTCTGAATCTGCCAATTAGAAATTTAACAGGAGTGGTACCTTCTGGTTTCTTTCAGGAAGAACTGCTTTTGCTAATAAATGCTTGCACTTTTAGTCTGCAACATTTATAAAGTTATCACAGCTTAAATAGAGTCTCACATTAAAAACAGTTTTTAGGTCACTGCAGCTGTAGTGATAGATGTCTTTGAAGTTCACTCCTGTCAAGTTGTGCTTCTCTAGATTCCACTTCAGGGCCTGGAGACTTCCAATGAGTGCTTGGAAAACTCTTGATAGACTCCTTCAACTACAGAAGGGTTTCTAGAGATTTCTTAGTAGAGACCATACTTTGTTGGCACAGAAGTTCTCTGAGGTTTGAATGGAGCCTCCCTAGGGATGTGTGCATTGAGATAACAGAAAAGAATAAAGCTTGTTTGGGAGTGTTAATGGACAGAACTTCATTCCTGTAAAAAGGAGATTTAAACAGGTTTAGGCTTTGCAGTCTATCAAAAAAAAAAAAGAAGGGGTTGTTTCCTCAAGCTTCTGATGGGGGTACCTGTATTTTTTTTTATCTCAGCAGTGCAGATTTCAGCCTTGCATTGGCATCCCTTTATGTAAGAAACAGAAGTCCTCATAGAGACTGTGGATCAGCTTTTCCAGTCACTAACAGTTATTTAAGTAGGGATGATACTGCAAAGGGAGTATGTTCAACTCGGAAAAAGATGGTGGAAGTGAGAAGAGAACTAGACTCTTTTTTTTCCTTTTTCAGGAAAATGTGCAGAATGTTTGGTATGTAAAAGTGTGCTACAGAAGAAGCATTTGCTGTTGGCTACTCCTATAAATCTTTACTCTTTGAATCAGGAGAATCTATTAAAAGTCAGCTTTAAAAACTGTTTTGATTATCTTAGTGCATTCAATAGTTTTATCATATCCTTTTGTTACTCTAACAAAGATTAACTAGCCCGTTATTCCACACATGAAGTGCTGTGAGGGGTTTTGGACTGTAGTCTCTGTGTAATGACTAGGTGTTGCCATGAAAGGCCATGGTTGGAGAAATCTGTCAGCCTATGAGTGCTATCCATGCGTCAGGAATAAACATATCAGCAGGAGTTAAATGAGGACTTAAATGGAAACAAGGGGGAGGCAAAGACATTTCTTGTTCATTTAGTAGCTATTCAAATATGATCGAGTTAAAATTACTTCTATTTTTTTTCCAAATAAATCACCTCTGCATAGCCTGAAGTCCTTCATTTGAGTTATTTATGCTGAGGCAAATAATTTGCTATTGTATCATTTAGCAAAATCACACAGTTAATCCAAAAATCATCTGCAGTCACTTCACAATAGCTTTTGCATCCTTGTTCCCCACCAGCACAGCCACTCAGATAAGCACAGGAGCTCCCTTTTTTTCATAGTCTCTCAGGAGTCCCCAAAGTGGTTTTGAGTGATGTTTCATCTGTATGAAAAAGAAAACAAACCAGAAAGGTCAGAGAGTCATTACAGGGAGATTTCTTCTATGCATTCTTGGCCACTCTCTCTTCAATGTCCAGAATATTTGTTTGTCTCCCTGGTTGACAAAACTTTGTGCAGTGCACAAAGATACCCTATCATAAAAATCACACAGCTGTAGGATGTTCTGTATGATTCAAGAACTGACACTGTGCAGAAAGGAATTATTTGAGGTGTGTGATGTCTTCTGGTCTATTTATTTATATCCAAATCTGAGATTTTTCTTTACAAAAGCTCAAATATCTTCTTCAAAAATCCTTTAGTTTGGTGGGGAATTCCGAATTCAACTCCAGGTGTGGATAGGAGAATGTCACTTCTTACTGTGAGCAACTGACTGGAAAGATAAAAGTCAGTAATGTAAGAGTACCATAATTTTTACAGTTAGCTGATTTAGCCTCCTTAATTAAGTCTTTCATTTGGAAAACATTTCAGATACTGAGTGGGGCTGTTTTTCAAATGCGCAGCTCCATATTTCAGAATAGTCATCTCTGATCAAGTCATTTTCATAAGATTTCTGAGTATTATTGCTTGTTCTCAGGTAACATCGGCCTTTTTCTGAAATTTGTGTTACTATCTCAGTTGGGTCATGGTAGGCCAAGAAAAGAACGCAAACAAAATGTGTCTTGCCTTGATCCCTCATCATCTTTTCTAAAGGGAGGTAACGAGGTTATTCTGAGGACTATTCATCATTCCTCCGGTGGTCCAGCCACTTCAGATAGTTTATGATTTGCTGCCAATGAAGCTGTATCAGCACAGCCTGAGGTGTTGCTCTCAGGCTGACAGTGACAGACCATTCCCTGTGGGAACAGGAGGCTGCCCTGCAAGGCACATACTGACTTACCAGCCTGCCAAGATTTTAAATTAAATGGCAGTAAATGGAAATAAAACTTTCATTCAAGGTCTGACTAAGAATTCATGGGGCATTAATAATTTTGTTGGCAGATCAGCAAAGGATTTCTTAATATTGTGACATCATTTTGTTGACTTGAGAGGAAGCATCTTGTAAATCAGATAAGAACTTTTCTAATCACTGTCCAAATGCATTTGAGGGAAGTGACAATAGAGCTGGGAACAGTTATTTATGTTCTGGCCATGCACACAGTATCTCTTCCATTGCAGATGTCTGTCAACAGGGCTAAACCGAAGTCCTTGCTTGTGAAACAATATGGGTGGTAGACTAAAGAAAATGGCTCACACAGCTGCCCACTTGTGGGTCTCAGATTTTTTTTGTGCTGCAGTATTATAAAACTGTGGATTTTATTGACACTTCTTTAAAAAACAAACTCTGGATCTCAAGTTCTGATGTTCTTCATAACTTTTATGCTCCCCTAATAATGAGAATATAAGTGCAAAAGGCAAAAATTCCTATTCCTGATGGTTCTGGAATCCTACCTCGTGCAAAATACAGCTGAGAAAACAGTTTAAGGAAACCTGGCACCCGACTGATCACCAAAAGTTCAAGTGTCCTTAAACAAGCGTAAATTGTTGAACTAGGATGGGTTCCTGGGCTTAAATCTATAAGTCTACTAACTTCAGCTCATGTGGCTAGACCTCCATCAGTAAAGCTTAGCCAGTTTAATCACTCTGTAACTGGAAGACAACTCATACCATCTCCAAATACAGTTTCAGTCAAACGTTGGGAAGTTCATATTAATATCTGACCTGTAAGTGCAATTTTTAAATTATGCATTGAAATGCTGTACTCTGCGTGGCCGAAAGTCATGAGAAAGTTGTCCTCTCCTGTACTCAGGAATAGTCTTGCTATAAACTGGAGAGAGAGGGAAGAAGGGATTTTAGGGCCTGAAGTAACATTGTGTGACATGGGAATGAAAGGCAGAATTAATGGACAGAATATAAAACGCTGCAGAACTTCTTTCCCCGTAAATTTGTACTTGCATGTCCTATGAGTGCACACACGCATGTGCATGTGCTGACAAACACAACTAATGAGGGTTTGAAAAAAAATTTATGGAGAAGGGGAATACTTTATCTCCACTGTAATGTACATTTTTATGGGAAAAATGTCCGTTTATATGTTATACATAGTTTAAAGGTGATGGACTCACCAATGGATGTTCTCCCACATTCGTGGCTCCTAACTGCATCTAGCATGCACTGAAGAAAACACGATACACTTAATAAATGAATCACGGGGCTTTTGTTTCCACAGAGGACTCCTGGCTTTACTGGTCAAAGAGCTTCCAGAGATGTCAGCAGTTGTAGAGCTCTTTCATATGTTGAAAATATGAACCCACACCATTCCTGGCAGCATTTGTATTAACAATGGAATTTTTAAATAGAAATAATTAGTTTTGCTGGCCATGGTTGTTACATCTGGCATAAATTTGCCACAGTGAACCCTGTTTTTAAAAAACAAAGCATCTGAATTGAGGTTCCAGATTATACCAGTTACTGATCTTTGCAAGCCTAATCCATTCTTATGAACAACGCCTCTGTGGTGTTTTCTTCCCCAAAGGATATAGTACGGGTGCAACCCAAGCTTTATTGTGCTTAATCTGAACCAGAAGTTTGAGCTGATTATTTTAAAAAGCATGCTGTTTCTTAAAAGTGATTTTCTTCCTGTCTTCATGCTGTGCTGATAAGAAGTTATAAGTGGATCTCTTTAATGCTTTAGGCTGGAGTGATACAGAAGGCAGCAGTGTGCATTTAGTTGCTACAGAGCCCAGGGCTGAGCCAGTTTATGTAGCAACAGTAAAGGCTGCAAAATATACACTTTGAAGCATCTATACCACAGCTTTTAATTTCTGGAATCAACACATATGGGGTGAAAATATGCCTGGTGCTAAACAAGGGCAGAGGGAAAGACCTTATGCTTTCAGCACTGAGACCTGGGGTCTGTAGTGCTGTTGACAATGACAGTAAGCCCAAAGCACAGGGAGGGCAGGGGTCAAGAGATGTCCCCTGCAACCTTTCAAAAAACCCTGCTGCCCAGCACATCAGTATAGCCTCTGTCAAATTCCCCTCCCCACTTCTATCTTCTGACTGGTGTCCCCAGTGATGTTGGAGAGTATCCAGGTCCGAGCAGGTCTGAGCTCTCATGGACCCATGGCAGCAGTGTGCTTCTTTATCTCCCTTCATTAATGGGGGTAGTCTGTTTGTCCCTTTGTAGCAGCCTTGCTACAGCTGCAGCTGTCATGAGTTGTTCTGCACACTGATCATTTTAAAAACTGGGTTTACCTCTGAGCTGATGGTCTGTAAAAAGTAGTGGCACAGTTAATACATAGACTGACTTCAGTCAGTGCTGGATGTGGGACAGCAATCTCCACAGCGAGGGAGTTGGCTTAAAGGTACATTCCTGGCTCATTCCAAATTTCATTGGCCCAACTGCATTAAGGTTGCTGCAGAGAATGGTCCTGCCTGCTGATCTCCCTGTAATCAATTCTCTCTGCTAGATAAATATAGGTACTATAAAACCTAATGAGGTGTTTCTACTGTTTGAATACATTTGTCAGTAGAGATGTGCCCTCTGCTCAACATACAATATTTACAAGTCATAAAAATCTCCTTTTGGTGATAAAAATGTCATTTCACATAACAGTCTTATTTTTTAACTAGCAAAATCAGACAGAGCAATCTTCACAAACCCTGGATCATCAGGCTCCTTCTATTATCAGCAGTTAATTTTACCAGTGTCACAAACAAGATAAGTAGACAGGTACCAAAGTAATTTCATCAGCTGTTTTAGAAACCATTATTGATTCTCGAATCAGTAGTCAGGTCTGTTTCTATTTGCAATTCAATAACATGCACAAGTGATAAATTAACAGGTATCAGGTAATTTGTTAAACACCTGGCATCCCACAGCTTCATGTTCAGACACCCAAAGCCACTGTAATGTATCTTGATTATGCCTGCATTGTATCATGATGTCAGAATCTTAGCAATTAAGGAGCTGGACTGAGATCACAATACTGAAATCACATACGCACTGTGTGTGCACGTCCCTTCCCACAGACCTGCAATCCTTATTATATCTTCAATAAAAGGTGAAATGCACACTTATGTATTCATGGGAATTAAATTTGAGAATGTGAAGTACCAAAGAGCAGTCTCAATGTTGTAATTATTTTGATAATTATTTTTCACACTAAATCTGCTCCTTGCCGAATTACTTTCATCACTCATTTGCACTACATTTTGTTTCCAGCAGCTCCAAATTGCAAGCAAACTGGTAACAGATCTTCTTGTGTCCAACCAGTTGAAGACAGGAATTAAGATAACCAAACTTAATCAAGTCTGATTTATCCACAGTTATGCAGTTTCTGTTATTTCTCCTGATATTTTTTTTACCCCTCAGGGTAAATTTTAAGAGAAGAACAGGATGCTAGTGCTGTCCTTTTCAACCTCAGACCAAATTTTCAATGATTAGCCAGTTTTAAGCAGAGCCAGATGAGACCTCCCTGTTTCCTATTGGCCATGTCCTTGGTATCTTAGGAAAAACTGTCCTGTTACTTTAGAAACAGAAGCCAACAACAAACACTGAATGGAGGTGGCCAAGAAAAGTGACAGAGTTAAATGGCTGTGTCACAGCGGGCAGAGAACCAGACGAAATTATCCAGGCCTTAGATAGTTGAGATCGAATATGTTCTCAAGCAAGTTGCAAGGCATGAGGAAATTCCAGTAAATCATTTACTTAATGAGATCAATGTGCAACAGATCTTTTTTCTCTCCTACAAAGTTAATATTAGTATTCTGTTATCAACCTTTTTTTCTCCTGTTTGCTAAGTTATCATGTGAGATGCCAAGAGGGTCTTGCACTGTTTGGAGTCTGGCATTACTCATAAATATACTGTGTGAATTAGGAACAACTGCTGGACCCTGCTGAGAAAAGGCAAACTCTTCAGAGATGTGGCCAACCTGCATAAGATACCTTAGTCCTGTCAGGTTCCCTGGTCAGATGAGGAGTCAGGATTATCAGAGCCTCCAGATTCCTATTGGATTCCAGTCCTACCACTAAGAGCTTCAGAGGCACCTTTTATTTATTTTTATTTTTTAAATATTTGTGTTTTTTAACAAAACAGAATTTCACTTCCACAAAACTGTTTTAGTGTTTTTTGGTTATTACTGCAAGTTGGAAGGAACGTTTCCTAAAATCCTGGGATTTTTCACATATGTACAGCTTTGCCTCCTGGCCCTTTCAGCAACCACATCGGAGTCAGTGGAATTATAGCTCCCTTGCCCAGTTAAAACTGCTCTATGTTCGTGGAAAAATTCAAACCTTGTGTTAGGAAGCACAGTTTCAACCACACTTGTGGAGGTTTCAGAGTCTCAGATTCCAGCCACTTTTTTGAAAGCATGCAGCAAGCAGAGAAGTGAAACCCTATTAATGCCACCAATGAGGGATGGAGAGTAATGTGAGCTCGAATGTTGTTGGACACCAGAGAGTCCACATGGAAGAGAGCCCACATGCATGCTTCAATGACCTGAAAAACTAAAGGACAAAGATCTATAAAACTAAACATGAGAATTTACAGGAAATCAGGCCTCTTTGGTCCCAGTGTTCTCCGAACTACTCATTTATGGGTTCAATTTTCTACATATGCTCTTAGCAACAAGAACCAAGTCAGTATCATTCTGTAGCCAAGGACATACGAGGACCAAATGGACTTTTGTACAGCATCTCTGGACAGCACCGTCCTTTGCCTTCATGTTCTGCTGCACTCCATATTGCTTCAGAAATCAAGTGCTAAAACTGCAAAGCTGTGGAACTGAAAAGAAACCTTTGCCATCGACATGAGACTTCACAATTACCTCCCACACAAGTTCTTGTTGCCCCCCTTGGAAGCATTTGTTGTTGATTAGTCTGGTCAGCCATCTAGTGTTATCCATGAGACAGTGGGAAAGGAATAAGCTGGCAGTGGTGAACAACTGACATTTGCCAAGTTTAATGAAAGCTTCTTGTGCAATTTGAAGCAACAGCTTCCTAGATCTGATTACTGTTATCCTGCCCCCACCTTCAGGTTTTTACAGTGCAAGTAGAATTAGCTGGTGGGTGATTTGTGTCTTGCGTATGCCCATGCATGTTTTTGCTTAGCACCTAGGAGAAAGAAGCAGTAATACAGGTGAGAGACTCACAGCATTCTCCCACAGACCCCTGAAGGTAGGAAGGGCTGATCCTTCCCTGAAAAGAAGCCACAGTGCCAGCCCTCAGCAAGGGAAGGGTTACATTCCACTTTATTCTGGCTTCAAAACTTGTGGAGCTGAAACCTGATGATATTTACAGAGTACCCAATACTTCCAGATGAAAACAGTGTTTTGAAACTGCCTGACTATAAACAAAAAAATCTAAAGGAGTAAGTCAGTAAACAACCAAAATATAGTGAATGTAAAGGGTCCTCAGGTATTTATTTTCATTTTCTTACCCTTAAAATGCTTCTATGGTTATTTACATGCACTCACTAAAACCTCTCAAACACATAACGATGTGCAAACACTTGGAGGCGTTTTTTTCTGTTTGTTTATCCATTATTTAGTGTAATCCCACACTGACTTTAAAAATACAGCTCTTTAGAAAAGATTCAATTACCTAATATATTTCTTTTAAAATGTCAGGGTAAAAACAAATCTGCTATATGAAAGAAATTAAAAAGGGATGGTTTTCTTTTGGAAATACACTTTATATAGCAAGAGCAAACTCATGAAATCAGTTCCTCAGGTGAAATTGCGACACTGTAGGTATATCAAAGACAGTGGGACACCCCACGGGATGAAACTTCAGGAACAGCTAAATATTTGCTCTTTAAAAAAATACCATTTCCTTTCCTTAATGAGCCAGCTTTTAGGAAATGAGTACAGAGAAGGGAGAAGAGAGGAAGAAATACAGTATTCTGGAAGCTAAAAATCTCATTGGTGTTCTTTCTGCAGTTTCTGTGGCTAAGACACTGAATGGATTCCATAAGTGAGATTTTGTCAGTATGCCAAATCTACATGGTCTTCTATCTTTTAAAAAAATGCCTTTGATTTTCACAGACTCCAGCCCAGCTTGGGACTTGGATTTCTTAAAAAAAAAAAAAACATGTCCTGCTGCTACAGGAAATATTTTTCTCAACACCACTGTATTTTATTTTTTTAATCATATTTAAAAGAATCTAATAGAAATCCCAACAGTACCTTTGCTCATAACCCAAAGAAGTTCATTTCACCTATTTACAGGAGAAAAGCTCACAGGATTAACACGTTTGGAAATGATGTGAAAATGCAAACCGGATTTAAATTTTTTTAAGGTGTCCAACTATCAAATATAGTAGGATATGAAACTATGACCTTTCTTCACATTTGGAGAAAGACTATACAACATACTGAATACAGGGATTGGTTTATTTTATACTGGAATACAGAGGGTCCACTTCATTTTCTAGTAGAGAAACTTATTAACACTGTATAAAACAATTGTAGCAAGCTTGGGAATTCGATATCAGGCCAAAATTAATTCTCCATTTTTGCATATAAACACATACTGACAACATTCAGGTCTGAGTAGTTTAATCATCTTTACTTCTTATAGTGAGCCAAGTTCAGAATCATAAAACCATTTTTTGCAGATGCAAACTTTTGAGTTAAGATCTACAGTGAAAGGTTTACGTTTCTTTAATACATCATCCCTATTGGGTTTCTTACAAGTTATTTGCACGAAACCCAAGTTTGTTGTTATTAATAAAGAGGTTTTGAGAAAGTCTTACCAGGCAACCATCATTACTGCAGTGTGCTGGACTACTGAAATATGGGGCTGCAGCAATAGGAGGTTGTTACAGAAAACCGCAGTGGTGATCAGCTAGAACAGTAGTTTGTAGACAATGCTCTTAAATCAATGATGTAGCTCCATATAAAATGTGGAGAAACCCCCCTGAATTATTGGTATTTTTATTGGTGACATGTGACCTGTTTTATGTGCTGTATATTTTCATCCTGTAATCCTTTGCTTCACCAGGTCCCAGGTCAGTAAATCAATCAAAACAGTCATTTACTGCACTGGTAGAAAGTTACCAGCAAGAGTGGCTGTCATTTAATCCTGGCAGCAAATAAGACATCTCACTTCTGATCTAGAGAAAAGAATCCTACTTACAGAAAGCCAACCAGATTACCAACCCAGCCCTCTGTGAGTAATTCAAATGGAAAAAATGGAAGAAAAGAGGTACTAATCAGCCAGCCCACATCGCTCCTTTGTTTACTGTAAGCTACAGAAACAGAGATGACTGGATGAACCTTTGGGTTTTGTTATCTATTCGCTAGGAAGTCCTTGTTTTCATGGGTCAAAATCTCTTCTGACAGGTCCATTCAACTGATAATCATCAGTGTGGGCCTCAGTAAGCCATGGGGTATCTTAAAACCTAAAGGAATGCTTAACATATTCTGAAAGGTTAAGCCATCAGGAAATGATTTCGGCAAATGTCACTCAGTTTTCTCAAATATATCCAAACTCATCCTAGTTCTGAAAATCAGTTATTTAAGAGGTCCAGAGAAATAATGCATATCTTTTTCAGAGTCAGGTTAATTACAACAGGAAAGATACTGCAGTTGCTGATTCATTTTGACAAAACTTCTTTTAAATAAATCAGATTTCCCAGCATAAACCACATGTAATTTGCCCAGTCTTAATCAAACATTACAGTCTAAGAATTCACACATGGAGTCATCCAAGGCAGACTGAGCTTCCAGGAATGTGCTTACAGTGAGTAAGCTCATGTAAACTTGCTTAGATTCAAAGAACAATTTTTTGCACCATTTTTTTTTAAATTCCAATAAAATGAACTGTCTTGTTTTTATTTTTGATTGCTCATGAACAAATATCATCTACTTTTACTGTATCAAATACCACAGCCCATTCCAGGCACTGCACACATGTGAGGTAATGATCCAGCCAAAATGGAGTCTGTGGCAAAATAATGGAGAAAAATATTTTTAAGAATCTCTGGTCAGCATATATGCTTTATTTTCTTTACTACCGTTTTAAGTCATCATATCCTTAGGTTGATTTTAAGTGAAATGTGTGCGTAGACATGCTTAAACTTAATGAAGTAACCCCTCATGGATGGTGAAATGATTTCCTAAGTACTTTTTATGTTGTCATGGCTGTTGAGTTTTCCATTTTCCACAAATGGAATAGATTCATCTGAGCTCACATGACAGCTCTAGTTTGGCAGGAAGTGACCGTGGCTGCCAGGGAGACTGCTTAGCCTTCAGATCCATTGGCAAGGTAGTACTGTACATTTAATACAACTAGGTGTAAAGTGATGTGCTTTTTTCACTGTTTATTGCTAAGCCAACCTGCTATAAAACTTCGATGTCTGAGATACAGGAGACACATGACTCCCATGCCACCAGGTCCAGTAGGCTTAACCTGCTGAACTCAAACTGCTAAAAGGACTTAAAATGTAATCATTAGTAGATTTTTGCAAGCAGCTGGTAAAACAAGATTTCTAGGCAGTCAGGGTGCTTTAATTTATTTCTTAATCCTGCCAAATCAGCAGAAAAGTATTTTAACTTAGTTCCACTTGGCAGACAAAAGGTAGGATTCCACTGGGACAGCACAAGAGAAAGCATCCATGCAGGTGGAAAATGATAAACTCTGTGTACTGATGGCTATCTGCTTTTTAATGTTGCTCTGGAAGCAGGGGGCAAAAAAAGAGGAGAAATACTATATCTTGTTTTGGCTCAATCCTGCTAGAAATAAAATAACACTTATTTTTCAAAAAACCAGCAGTGCTCTGCTCAGCCTTTCCAGCCTCTATTAAATCCAGCACATTGTACTGAGACAAAAGAGATCAGGGTACTTTCCCTTCTTTCCTCCCCATCCAACGCAGAGCTCGTTTGTCAGCAAGAGTTATTGCTCTAACAAGGAACTTACAAGTCACCCATTTGTAGTAGTTCACTTTTCACATTAAGGGAAAACATGGCAATGGGCAGCCTTTACAACCAGTTTTCCCATTGTTTAAGCTTGACCCTGCCAGTGTTTGCACACAAGATGTCAGGGTAAATGATAACGACTGCACCTTTGAAGGCAAACAGAACTTCCACCCATAGAAATAAGAATTTTTGTCCTTGGTTGGCACTTTCTTTACGGATTTTTGCGTTACTGAAAAATATCATGAACCTGATTACTGTCAGCTCATCACTAAATGTGCAGTGAAATCTGTGGTGCTTGTTAACCAGAGGTATTGACTAGGCTACAGCGATTCCTGTACAAACCACACATTTATTTTCATGATCTCATTTAGATGATCTGTTTAATTGAATGCAATCTACAGATTTGATCTCTTGCCATGCAGCACACACAGGAAATCCTGGAATAATATCCAAACACTGCATTGGACTGAAAGTGAAAACCTTTGGTTTAACATGCTGCCAAATCTTTTAAAGAAGCAGAAATTCACAAAAAGAAAACCTCTTGGTGCCCCTGAGATCATAATGTGCAGTTCTGGCTGACTGGACTGGTATTATCTGACCTGAAATTCAAGTTAATTCTCATAAATTAAATGAATTATTGCTTGATTGACTGGCATATAAAAAGAACCTAAAAAGCAACATGCAATGACATTTAAAGAAAACCTATAAGAGGAATAAGAGAGAAGACAAGAGAGTAAATATGATGAAAGTATTCTCTAAAGAGGTTTTGTTATATTCCTGTATTAAAACATTACAAAATATCTCTAAACTATTTGCTTTCAACACTAAAAAAGCCCTGACCAAAGTACATATCATTTTCTAGGAAAGCCAGACTTGGAATGGGGTTTGACTGCCAAAATTTCCTGAGTAGATACAGAATTCATGCGTGCAGGTTCATTCAGTCTCATCCCTTACACTATTTGTTCAGTTGGCAAAAGGATGTGTTCTTCAGTTTCAAATCCACAAAGATCTGGTGGTCAAGTCAAGCCTTACCATCTCATGTGTCCAACAAGCACACACCAAAGCAGTGTGGTTTTTCAAATGTTGCTGAAGGCATATTCTAACCACAGCTGATGTTACAGAGATAGAGCTGGCAGCTTAATTTGGCTTGTGTTATCTTTATTGTCAGTGATGATGCGTGAAATAAAAAGAGCTCAAGGAGAGCTTGGGGAGTTTTTATCTTAGAAAACTGAAGGTTTTCAGCTGAAAAGTGTGTAAATTCAGCAAGTATTCAATGGGAAACAGTAAATATATACTCTCATAAAGTGATTATTAGAGTCACATTTTAAGGACAGAATTTTTCCTTCATGTAGTGTCATCTGCCAGAAACTACTCATAATTCTGCATAAATATGTTCATTTATGGATTCAAACCCACAAGCCACTCAGTATTTGAAGAAAACTTTCCCTGTTTCAAAAATACATGAAATATAAGATAACTGTCTTGGTTATTAGGATTTCAGACTTCACAAAAATCTGCTGATGTTACTGGAATATAGTCTCATTATCTATCAGAACAATTACCTATTCACTAAGAAGTAGATACAAACAAACCCCAGGGAAATTGGTATAATGGTCTACAGTGAAAGGGGATACAAAAAGCTATTTTTTCCATTTGCATATAGAAATTCTGAATTCTAAGCAGAAATATACATGTCTTCTATTTCAATCCTCTTTTTTTTTCATTTTTTAAGAAGGAACTACTTGAATTACCATCTTCTGTTTTACTATGAGACATTAATTTTGGAGTGTATTTACACAGAAGTTGCTCTGGTAAATTTTTGTAATTACAAAAGTAATTGTGAGGTGGGAAGAGCAGAGCTGCAACATGAACAACTTCAGAAACCTAATTTTGTTTTTTAAATAACATTATCTCAAGATCCAGTTTACTTAGCAGCACTGAAAATGTCCCTGGACTTTTGCTTCAGACCCCTCCCTGGTCAGAAGAACTATGATCCCAGGCTCAGAGACAGATCACCTTCTTCCTGAATGGCAGTAGAAACCTTTGAGGTTCCTGTCCTTGGAAGGAAGGAGATCAGGAGGACAGCTGGGTACCCTGTACTGCTGTGTCCCCAGAAGATTGGTTTTACAGTAGGATACTGATGCACAGCTCACACCTGATTAAAGCCTGAACTTTTACCTGCTACACCTCTGGAGAATAAGGAGAGCAAGCCCATTAGGATCTGCCTCCTGCAGTGCTCACAGGTTTATTCTGTGTTTGTGTCAAGCTTATATCCTGAGAATGGACTGTAGATGTTTTCCTGGACAGAGCAACTACTGCAGCAGTTAATCAGATGAGCTCCATCTTACAAATTCTTTAGTGTTCTATATTCTGACATCTGAAAATGGCTTTTAATTGATCAAGCGCAGTGGGTTTCTCTGAGCAAGAAAGAAGACTGATTCGCAGGCAATCTGAGCTGAGGTACAGAAGAAATATAGCAGAGATGGCAATAGACTAGCCCTGGTTTGGTTCCCCCAAAAGGGTATAAGAACTTAAATTTTATAACAGAGAGTGTACTAATGTGACTTTTTAGCAACTGAAGTTAACATTGCAACTGGAATTTGTTAGGAAGCATAAGACTGCATTTAAAACAAATGTCCATACCTCTGTAGGCACACATGTACAATTTATATAACCTAATACATATTTAATACAGACACTGAATTTTTCAGTTAGGATTATAAACAGTTCACTTAGAAGTGCCAGGAGTTAGCAGCAGAGAGAACACAGGAATAACGTTCTGAACATGTAGGTCTCCAGGATTAGAACCCTCTAAACCAGGCTTGATTGATGCTCTCAGATCACTCGTAATTCACATGCAGCACTTTTTTATGGGATGGGACATTCCTCAAGAATGTGAGAGAAGGAGGTAGTCATCAGGCTGGACCAGAATTCTTGCACACAGAAATTAAATGAACTCAGCACAANCTGATTGATGCTCTCAGATCACTACTCGTAATTCACATGCAGCACTTTTTTATGGGATGGGACATTTCCTCAAGAATGTGAGAGAAGGAGGTAGTCATCAGGCTGGACCAGAATTCTTGCACACAGAAATTAAATGAACTCAGCACAACTCTGACTATCTCCTTTGCAACTCTGGCTACACAGTCCTAATGACCGCACAAGAATTTGTAAGGAAGAAAATTAAACTGAAGCTCTGTATCCACAAAGTGGAGTTCAATGGTGAAGGAAGCTTCAGGTAATGAAGGTCTTAGAATGAAAACAATTACTCCTTAAAAAAATCTCTGAACTATTTCTATTAGCACTATGTCTGATTGTCTGAAAGTACAGCAGAAATTTTGGCTACAAAAACGAAATATGAAACTCCTTCTGCCTGCAAGTTTTAATCAAATATAGAGCTCAGCCTGAACCTACACAAGGCTGAAATGATGCTGATGGAAGTGAAACTGGCTGTCTCCCATTAAAGGCCTGCGAGCTATTTTTTGTTAAAGTTGTATGGAGCCTTGGAGTTTTATCTGACTCCTTACTGAGTCTGGATAGCTGGGCACCTTCCCAAAAATACCTTCTCACATCTTTAGCTTTATGGGAAGTTTCATCCCTTCCTCCTGCTGAGGCCACAATATCCTCTGCATTTGTTACCTGACTGCTGCATTATTAGCAGCCTCCTGTTTCTCAAGCCAAATATAAGACAATGTGCTGGCTCCAGATGTGGCAAAAGGAGGCCGTCTGCCTTGTGCCTGCCTTAGATCACTGTAATCACTTCAGGCCAGTGCTCAGGTCCTTTTTTGAGCTCCAGGTAATTCCTGATGCCAGTTTACAGCCTTTGGCATACAAAGTCCTGCTGCAGTTGCAAACCATTGAGGCTCATAACAAAGCCTTTGGGACCTAGGTTCAAAACATTTTTTTTGAAGGCAATCCAGCATTGTAAAAATCTTTCTATGAACATCAGGTGAATACAGAATCTGACCATCTTTAGAAAACAAAAGAAATCTTCCTCTTGGGGAACGCTTTGCATCAGAAGCACTGCTTGCTTCAAGTTCCAAACTGTTTCATTTGCCTTCTCAAAATCTGCTCAAAGTTTTGACTCTGTCCCCCCCAAAAAAAACCCAAAAAATAAAATAAAAAGGCAAAAATGCTAGACAATGCAGAGATTCAGTAGCTCTTTCACTACAGCTGCAGACCAACATGCAGGGTAGATGGCAAAATCCAGAAGTCACCAGCTTCAGGCCATGGTTCAATCGTACAAGTTCAGCTTTACATTTCTAACTTCTGACACCAAAAAGGAATGACAAAAATCACTGGTTTGGTGTAAACTCACTCAATCAATGCAGCTTCTGATGGGTTAATGGGTTATCTTTGCTGCAATAGACTTTAAGCTTAATCAGGTACCAACTTTCACCACATTGCCAGCATAAAAGTACCAGGAGAGCACACAGCCAGAGTAAACTTTATATCATGTGCTGTGCTGAATTTGAAAGAAAAGTGATCCATGCCCAGGCCTGATTTAAGTCCAAATTTCACTGCTAGATATCAGCAGTGTACATAGTTTCAACAGCAATGCTTGCAGACCTAACATTTACCTTGCAATAATTTATTTTTTTCAGCATATTTTAACTTCTACTTAGCTCTAATCCTGCTATTGCTACTGCCTAAGTGTTTTGCTCTATATACATCAGTGATAGAGTCTTCCCCAATCTTGAAGGGATTGATATATACATACTTATTTATGCCTGCTTTTGATGTGCACTATCAATTGGGGAAAAATGTTCATGTGTGATCAACAAAAGAGGCTGGCATATCTTTGCTCTGTATCTGTTTAAAACCTTTGCTATAGAGTTACAGATCAAACCAAACACACTATCTCATAGATAAAATGGCTCATCAGACATAATTTAGAGGCTGTTGCTATTTCCCCAAGGTCTCTACTGCCAGTTGCAAATCTTCATGCTTCTTCAAGACTTCTTTTTGAGCCAACTCCTTAATTTTTACCAAAGTCTCCATGTAGTTCCCCATGTCCTGTTCAATCCAGCTCTTGCTATTCTTCCCCTGTAACACCATGACTGGGGGACTGATGGTGGCCTTCCCCCAGATCAATAGAAGTTTGGTGCAAGTTCCCCCTCCTGAGAGTTGTACACAGTGGACCATGTGATGTAGGTCCTTGCACTTCTACCTCAGTGTGTGTGGCAGCCCAGACACCAACCCAGGGCAAGCTGAGCAGCAGAGGACAGGTTTTGAAAACTGCCTGGAAAGTAGTGCAAAAGCTTCAAGCAATGGTCTGTACTCAAAATTTACAGGGATTTAAAAACCAGATCCTTTAAACTCAAGTCTTGAAGGAAGGGGTAGAAGTGAAGAATGACATACACATATCCCTCAATCCAAATTTTGTAATAGGACATCTCCTAGGAGTATGTCACTCAGTCACTGATGTGATTGCTCAAATAACCCTTCTGAGGTATTTTGCTTCAAGGTCCTATATTTGCTGAACATTTGAGGTCTTCAGATGAATACAGTTTCAGGATGATGATTATTTTTATCATTGTTAAAAAACTTATGGCATCAGTTCTGTGTAGCTGACTAGTGTGGGCTTTGCAGTAATGCCTGAAAATGGGTAGAAATGAGCAGTATGCTGTTCAGACTGCCAGACAGCCAGAAATCCTGAAAAAACATCAAAAGGAATCTGCAAATTTGTCCCAGAAAAAAAATCAGGTTGAAAAACAGGAAATGTCTGTGGAAAAACAGACATAGGGGAACTCTAGTTCTTCCATAATCTTCCAGTAGAAGAATTCTGGGCAAAGAATTCAACTTCTTGTAGGGTGGAGTTTTATCAATTTATTGCAAGGGTTTAATGATGTGTGAAACCTGGCCTGGTCCCACCTAGTCCTTCTCACCTAAAAGCTACTCACAGAACAGGCTCCCCTTGTACATGTATAACAAAAAGATGGCTCATAGAAGAATGAGTAGAGAGTATTTATTTGTACCTGTGAATTCTTGATGTGAAGATACCATATAAACACATATGCATGTAGAGGTGAAAATTACTATGGGTTCCTTAAAAAAAATATAGCCAAAGAATACGTATAGTTATGGGTCAATTCACACAGCTTTGGACTAAATGATGTGTTTGAAAAGATTCACTGCTACAGAAAAAGTATTGGTTTAACTTCCAAGATCTAAATTATTATTTTAAAGCAGATGTCTAGCAGAGCTAAGGTTAGCTTAACAAAGGGGCTGACTGAAGAGACAGCTCTCCCTGATCTCCTAAAGTACTGGAGTAAATGAAATATTTAACACAGAGGACTAGAAAACTGACCATTTTATGCTACTCACATTTTCAAGTGAGAGGTTTACAAAGCTTTTCCCTTAGCTGCAAATTGATAATGTCAGTTTTAATGAAGGAAGATAGACGTACACATTATAAAAGACTTTGCACAGATAGACCAGGAGCAGAACAAGTTCTAGAGAAAGACAAACAGAAAGCTTGGTTTATTGAGTTCAGGTTATTCCAGTTGTTCAATATTTCTAAATATTGTAGGTTCTTCTTTATTCTTTTTTGCAGCAAGAATCTTGGACCCTTCAAGAAGTAATTCAAAATGGCCAAAGTAACATTTTTCTTTACCTCTACCTGGCATATTTTCAGAGAGATACATTTACTGGATGGAAACTTCCTGCCTGGACTGGATGTTCGTTAGTGTGAGTAATGAGCAATACATCCATCATTACAGTTAGCAAGTTTTCCATTTCATTCTCTTCCCTCTTTAAGTGCATGATTTAATTCACAGCATATAAACATTTATGCAGAAACCTTGTGAAAGCAAAACCATGTCCAGTATTTTGGTCATATATATGAGACAACTATAGGCAGGTGGAGAAACTCAGTTTGAAACAAACTCATATCCACCATTTGTTTGTAATATCTCTGTATTCTGTGTCTGTGCCTAAGTTACATTACTCTCCATTCTTTTTTCCTTAAAACATATATATTTCACACTTGGCACTGCTTAGAGCTAGAGCTGTACACACTTAAGAGGAAATTTGTTCCTTGGACATATATGAGCTCTGGGAGAGGTTGCTTTATCAACTAGGTTACAGGGTATCTTGGTATCTCCCACCTTGAGGTCCCTCTAGGGTTGCTGAGCTGTGAGAGCAGGGTGGGTGGTATGGAGAAGAGGTGGCTTGTGATCCAATATGCACCTCAATGCAGAAGCAATTGTCTTCCTATTGTAGGGTGCCTTGAATATTTCTAGCTTTCTCTTTTCAACAAAGTCCTTGTGTTTCCTCTTGCTCCTTAAAGCTGAGGCTGTGGCCTCTCACTGCATGGTGAGTGTAAGACCCTTTGGATGCCGAGATAGGCAGGAGGGGCTTTGGATGGCAATATTGCAATGACCATGTGGCCAGATGCTTGTCACTTCTGCACTGCAAAAAGCAACAAATTTTGAAGTTCAGAAAAGTGGGGGCCCTTCTTGTTCCTCAGAACATGAGTTTGCAGCCGTATTTTCTGGGTTTTCCTTTGCCTCCTGGAAGGTTAGTAGCCTCATTCTACAGGCAGTGCACTTGAGGCAGAGGTAATCAATCTTGCTCTGCAATTCCAGCATCTGAGGAGCTTTTTGCAGACTTTTGGTGACTCTCTTAATGTAGTCTGCAGCTAGACATGCAGCTATCCTCAGTGAACACACTCTCCCAACCCTTAATAATCATCCATTCTTTTCCATAAACAAATGTGATTTTCTTGCTCATTCCTCAAAATCTCCCCATAAAAATGACAGCTTACTTGGCGCAAGTAGAGGGTAGTGGCAGCAAGAGCCCTGAACTGCAGGCAGAGTGTGAAGCAGAGGTAAGCAGTGCTTTTTCAATGAATGCTCACTGAGCCAAGAATACTTTAAACACTCCTCCTCCATCACCGTTCTTTAAAATTGAGATTATTAATGAGTCACACTTACATTCATATTCTTCAGTGCACTGCTTTAGAGAGAAACAATAGCCAGGTCTCCCTCTCCTTCCTCCTGGGTGGGCAAGCAGCACAATACTAAAGCATTATCACATCAACTGCTGGGCTAAGAAGCTTGACCCAAAGCCCTGTGCCAGTGAATTATTTTCCCTTGACATATGGCTTAAGGCTGAAGGATTTGAACACTTAATTGGTGCATTTTCTGCAAGGCTTTAAAGGCTTGGCAAGGTGAGATTCCTGCTAATCAGTGATACAGCTGGGAAACAGCTCCTGCTGTGCATCACCAGCAGCCTCCACCTACACGAATTTATTGATCTGCTGGAGCTCAAGGGACTTGTATTATCTGAAGGTGTTAAATTCATTTCTAAGTGAAGCTGTCCAAAGATTGTGTTTCAAACATCCTTCATAAGTTGTATTCGCTAAGACGTGTAACAGCCCTGATCTGTGGATGTATGTGAAAAAGAACGCCACGACCTCCTCTCTCACATTATCCTGGTGAGGTGGCTCTTTGTTAACTAGGAAAACAAAACACATTCCCTGCAACTTTTGCCTTTTCCTGCAAGAGCTACCTCAGCCCCTCTCTTCAAGCAGCCTCTCACAAAAATTAACATCTTTACAGAACTTTTTCTGTTATTGAAACTATCAGTCTCCTCCCAACAATACTGCTGTTCTAAAGGTGGGTCATTTGATGAGAAATTTGGGAAATGAAATCTTCTTTCATTATTATCAGATCTGGAAAACAATTATTCAAAATATTCATTTTCAGTTTTAATCCTGTCATTTTACTGTACTTATCCCTCTGACTTGCAAAACAATGGTTTCTGTAATATTCCTTACATTTTTCTGGCATTTTATTTTCTCTGGAAAAATTTCTCCCGAGAAATTTCATTTCTTCCATTGTGACTAATTTACAAGTTCTATCTCATCAGAAACCTTGTAAATACCTTGTAAATAACCTTCATTGAACTCCTGTGATCTGGAAGGAGTTCTGCTCATGAATGATTTGCAGGACTGACACACTCATTATTGTTATTCTGTTTTTTTCCAAGGAAAAGTACTCTTCACAATGATTCAGACGAAACTATCTTTTTATACACATGACAACAAAACTAAGGAGAGCAGTTACTGTACCCATCAGAGAGAAGACACTCTCCCTTGAAGATAACTGTATCCAGCTACAAACTGACAATGATTATTGCACATGAAAGATGTTGTTCTCATGGGACATACCCCTGCAGGCACACCCACTCACACATGGTTGGAAATAAAATTGATACACTCTTGAAGTATCAGGGCTGCTTTGGAAGGCATTCTGAAAATACTTGTAGTAATTGAATAAAGTCAACCAAATTTCATTCTTTTAAACACATAAGCACAGAAGAGGAAAGCAGAGGTTGGAAATGTTCAAGGAATGCATGTTTAGGACCTTAGTTACAAAAGCTAGTTATAAGTGAAATTTTAATATTTTTGTTTTGTTTTTATTGCATTAGTTCCCTTTTTCCTTCCTCCTGCTAAACACACATCAAATTTAGAAGATGGTACAAAATTCCTCTGTCCATTTTGCTTGCTCATCTGCACTGGCTAGCAGTTTTATTTTTAATTTTATAGTCTTCAAGCCTGCTCTTAGTCCTGGCATCACAGAGAAGTCCTGTGAGAGCCAGAATAAGACGATCCTCACCCACAACAAAGAACAATCCTGACAGAGATAACAGTGTCTCTATTTGGTTCTGTTTACCTCAGCATCACCCACAGCTTCGCAGTGCCTCTCTCAAATTTGCAAATGACAAAGACCTTCAAACAAAACCAGGCTCAGCTTCTTAAAATACCTTTGACAACTTAATTAACTTTGCACACTGGCATCTCAGGACTGACAATTGTAACATAGTTCAAAGATCAATTAAAAGATCAGTTCTTTTTCTCTGTATATGGGAAAGTATTTTTACACTAGCAAATAGCAATTTACACTCATTAAGTTCTGTGAATAAGCCTGCTGACACACCAGGGGTCCCATTGAAACACGCTTTTCACAAATACAGTAGGTGTAGTGTTTACCCGTTGCTTAACTGTGCTGAATAAGCTCTTTGACAAATAAAAGCTTTCTTGCTGGCCCCAGTTATCAGAAGGTCCACTACGTGCAGTCTGTTGCCATCATTCACCACCTTTTCTCATCGTCCTACCAAACAATTTTTAGTTAACAAACTTTTCAAACAGTTAGGACTAAATCCCTCTGTGCAAGTGATGGTGTAAAACCACTACTATGAACTGCTGTAATTCACTCTTAGATTTCATGTTATCTTGTACAATCCCAAGATGCCTTAGGTTGTACAATTTTCTGCTTTTACACTATGGGTAGTAAACTTTCAGATTTCGTGTTGGGGCAGTCATGCAACCCAGCACCAGCAGCACCCAGCCCTGTGCAGACAGTTCAGCTGCTCTCCCTACCTCTGGCATGGTCAGAAGCCTCCTGGGTGGAACCCATTAGTGAGAAGTGCACATCCTTCCACTGATAAACTGTAACTGGGAACTGTTTGTGTGCCTCCCTGCAAAGTGGTTCTCATGGCATGTTATGTGTCGTAATAGTTGAGTGTCTTCTCTTGGCAATGAATTTCTGTCTCACTAGGGTTAATTTCTAACCCAAACTGCAGCAACATGAATAAAGATAATCCTTTAGACTCCTCCATGATTTACATCATGTTATGTTTGTTAGTGCATTTGGGTTTTGGGGAGCAAACAAGGACACCAGTGGTGACATTCTGGGCATTATGTGCTTAGGATGTGAGCGTGTGTAGAATCTATTGTCCAGCAAAGGGTTTAATGTTACTTTTGTCACCGGCTCTGTGATAAACATCTCTGACATTTCAGTTTGCTGCACTGTGCTAAGTCCTGTATTCTCTTGACTTCTCACCCCTCCCACATGCTCTGCTATAGGCTACAAAATTAGAATAAAGCTTGAACATGATAACAAATGAAGTTTGGGAATCAGAAGAAACAAATCAGAAAGGAGATTTTGCAGCACTGTACTTGATTGCCCTTTTCTCACAAGGCCTAAACATTTTGTTGAACCAACTAAAGCTGAACAAGATGGTCATCTTGTACCTCACACAGCTTTTACATGCATCTATCTAAAGGTATATAAACAAGAGCATGCACACGTGTGTCAACATAAACATGTGTGTGTTATGTGTGTACTTGCATATATATAAAATGTGCAGACGTAGAAGAATTTTATAGTGCTGTGATGGGATAAATGAACCTGACACTTATATGAACACCTAGAGTAAAATTGGTCAGTGCTTGAATGAGCAAAAAGTGAGATGGTGGCCCTTCCAAATAAGTCATACTTCTTCTTTACAACACAGAGATATGTACTCAGTATCTTTCATTTAAGCAGTGGGAAAATGACTTGGGAGCATTTTGAGAAAAGGAGCAAAGGAAATTCAATTTTATTTGTTTACATTTCCCTCTGTAAAACACTAAATATCAAGAATCTAACTATATGAAGTCAGAAGAAAGCGTAAAAACTTCTAACAATGATCTAAACCAGATTTTAATGTTCGTAAAAAGGTCAAACTTAAACATCAGCTGCTACAGACTTTTCCACAGTTAGATCTGAGTTTTATATGTTTTGCTGGACACTTGACATAAAGCTCTTCAGAACTGCAGCATGTCAGACTTTATGGTCGCAACACACATAGTGAAAAGAGAAGTGCTCCATAATAATTTCTCAGTATTATTTGCTAATGTTGTAATGGGGATGTTTACCATCTGAATGTATTGCTTTGGCAATTGGATCCATAAGGAAAAAGGAACAGCTCAGGAGAGGCCTCTTGGGGGTGTCAAGAGAAATCAGGCTGCATGAATCATTGACAAAAGATAACTGTATGTAGTCTATACACCTAAAAAGTTTGGTTTGGTTTCTTTTTTTTTTTTACCCTTGCAAATGCTTCATGCTATTGATAAAAGAAACAGTTCTTTGAGTGTAGTAGGCTGTCTGCTCTTTGTAAACCATTAGTCAAAACCTTCCAAAGGAAAGACCTGCAAGTTTTCAACCTTTTTTCTGCTTCAAGCTTTCCAAGCCTTTCAAGGCTTGGTATGGTAAACATACAAGATATACAGAGCAATGTAGCCTTTTGCCTAGGCTAGGACTGCAGATTCTGCCATTACAGGTATTCAAACCAATCAGAAAGAGTTCCTGCCATGACAAAGACATATTCTGATATTAAAAATGTTTTATTGTCATCTTTTGGGAAGCAGAGGTATTTGCTTCTGTTAAAGGATACTCTAGGTGTGCCTATACTGTTCTCAGAAGCAGACTTGGCATTAGCTGTGAGGAAGGCCTGTGTCCTGCCCTGTCTGTCCCAACTGCAGAGTCCAGCCATAGGCATCCCTGGCAAAGCATCTCCTGATGGAACAGTCCCTGGTGCCTCTTCCACAGCCAGATTGCCTTTAGCCCCACTTAGGCCACCCTTGTGGAGAAGGACTGCAGGAAATATTCTGTGTCTGTGGGTTTTATTACCTCTACTCATGGAGGACAAATACATTTAATATTTAACATTTCCTATATGTTAGAAACAGCTCTGTTACAGCAGTGCAAGAGGGGCAACTTACTGACCTCACAGCTGGCTTTAAAGACAAGAAGCCAGGCAGTTCTCACTGCCCTACATGATAGCTTTACTCTATTGCAGAGCAAAACAAATCACCCAGTGTGCACATGGGAGGAGTTCACCTGAGCTGAATTTTGGCTCTTTCTATTGCAAACAGGCTGTGCTTTGTGCAGGTTTCTGTTCAACTGCAGGAGAAAAATCTTTCTTCCTCAGAACATTTAAGACAAGAAAAGCAAAATAAGAAAGCATTTCTAACTGATTGCCCTACTGAAATGTCTCAGGACTGTACAAACAAAGAAGAAGTTATGGTGTTTCTTTTTTTTTTTTTTACTTTTATAACATGCAAGTGCTGGGATAGTATGAAGCTGGGTGAGCAGTGAAAACCAAGACAGATCAGATATTGGATACACAGTGTTTGTTTTCTGAGTCCTTGCTCACAGAGTTTTCTTGCAACTACTAAACAAAGGTCCTGAGAAGACAGAACTCTCAACTAAACACTTTTGTTCAGGAAAAATATAATTATTTAGAAGGGTTTTCCTATTCTGTTTTCTTTAAACAATCCAACCCAATCCTTTAAAGTAACACTTCAATAAAATAGTTTCAAAAGGGATAACATCTTTTAAAACTAATTTTCTCCCGTAAAAAAAAGATTTCTGCCCATTACAGTGGGAGACACACAGAAGTTGCCTGGCTATGTCTGGCTGTCACATACCACACAAGGATAAGAGACTTCTGGAACAACCCAAAATGTCCATATTGCAATAGCTTTAACTTTCACATCCTTGGCTGATTTTGTCATTTGTTTGTGGTTATACAGCTAGCAAGTGTAAGTAGCTGCTATACCAGGAATCTTATAAACATTGTAGTTCTACACTGCAGATACTCTCAAACACAGGGCCCAACTCCCTGTTTTGCCTTCAAAATGAAGTGTGTGGTATAATTTCCTTGCCCTTGTGGTTAATCAGACCCTCCTTTTTGCATACTGCAAAATTCAGTTTTCTATTAGTCTAACCACTGACAGCTGTGGTTACAATAGAAATAAATAAGAGTAGCAGAGACATGAATGAGACTGTATGAAGTTATATTGTAAATATTGGTCCCTAGGGACTTTGTTTCTTGCCTGAGGCTCTTCTTTTCTACTACTGTTATGGAGCTTGCAGGTATGAAGTATTTTCCAAAAGCAACATTTTCAATGGGAGGAGGGCTGAGGAGAATCCTGAATCTTTAGTTCACTCTCAGAAACAAGTCATAGCACACTTGATCATAATCACAGATCATAATAATTTCTTTAAATTTCAATTCAGATCAGAAAGTAGCATCTCAAGGGCATGGAAACCCTGCTTCTATTTCAAACCACTTAGACAATCAGATATATACAGATATCTGGGGATTATTGCAGCAGAGATCAGCTTGTTTCATCCTTGAGAGGAAATATTTTTTTAGATGAAATGTATTAAGACCTGCTGTTATTTGAAGTATTATAAAACAGGCGCACACACAAAGCCCCCACAGACTGCATGCAATGCATCAGGGTTACATGTCTCTGTGTTTTATTTCAGTCACTTGCTGTTAAGGAAGATCTTGTGTTAAAGAAGTGAGGAGGACTCAGGCATTTGGCGTCTAACAGTCTGATACAGAACTTTCTGTGTTCCTGCTGCAGTGACTTGCTGAGCTGTGCCCTGAGGCCTTGTGCTTGTGTTTGCTGGAGGTCATGCAGAGAAGGTGCTCTAACTTATGGATCGCACTTGCAGTATGCTGATAAAATTCCTCCTGGTTTTTGGTCCCTGTATGGATCCCCATTAGTTTAATGTTCCTACTCTTCTCACTGGAGTGGTGCGAGACCATGTGCATTGATGCATGCTATGATTGTCATATATATGAAATGAAAGACAAACAAAAACAGAAAGCCTTGAAAATAAGGCAAAAATAGAGTAGCCCAAGTATGTCAATTCAAAACCGAATGTGAGAGTCAATAGCTCTGGTATTTTATTTTGAATTCCCATCTGATTTTTAGTTGTATATATAGATTACTTAAAAGGTATCTATAGTATTTCAAATTGCTGATAAAAATCACAAATAACACCATGAAGGAAGATGCTGAAAGACTTTAATTTTTTTTCCTTTTTAGTCCATTGAAAATTGTTTCTCTAAATAGGCCTTTTTTTATAATGAATAAAAGTCATAGTCAACAGGCAGATTTATCTGATGTCACAGTGAGTTAAAGTACAGAATTTTGACAAAGACAAAAGATAAAATCAGCAGTGTACCTATGCCCAATTTTCTATGTGCTTTTCATTTATTTCAAAGAGAAAAATAAGGGAGTTGCTTACATGTGCTTTTAAAGTGGACTGTTGACAGGACAGTTCTGCTTTACGCTGCTTCTCTTCCAGCTTATGTATTTATCTCTTTAGCTTTCTGAGGCACGTTGTCTCTCTTTGTTCTGATAAGAATAATCCGCTGATTCTCCTTCCTTTCCCTGCAGTATTTGTGCAGAGTCTGGCATAAAATGACATCCGTATGGCATTCATCCCATTGAATGGCACTTGGAGCAATGTGGGGCTGTGGGAGGATAGATCAACTGGATGACCCTTGGGGCAGCCACACTGACTCTTCCCCCCAGAACTGCTGACTGCTGTCACAGCACAGTGTAATCACATTTCACAGCATCATCCTCTTGACTTTTTATGTTGGACACACTAAACAGTTCACACCTTCTCCTGGGATACAATCCTCCAGAGATTGTACATGTACATTTTAACCTGATTTACAGGTAAAAAACTTCTGGCCTGGCTCATGTAACCTTTGGCCAAGTGAGGGTAGACTTCACAAACGACAGAAGAATCTGGAAGAAGAAAAAGCTGTGATGATCTTAAAGGTGTTGGCATCTGCACAGTCATCTGTGCAGATAGAGCCCACCTGTAGGGATCAGATCTGTACTGTGCGAATGGTGGGGAAGTGTTGAAATATTGTAGGGAAAGGCCAGCTTGGTGCTCTTCTTCCCTCTCTAAATTTGCTGACTTGCTCTCTGATACATTATTCTATTTTAGTGCTTTGTGGAGTTCCAATCAGTATGGAAGTCACCATTTTTAAGCCTTGAAATCAGACCTGGTTACAAATGCACAGATTTCAGCAGTTCCAATTGAATGCATTCTTTAGGAAACCAAAGATTATTTTCTTTCCACCCTCCCTGCAGTAGGTGTTTTCATCAGGGAGCTAGAACAGTGAATTCAAATCTACAAGACTTCCTGTATAAATTGCTGTACTGGAGGATAGAATATTTTGAACTTTGAATGAAATTCAACTGGAATTAAAATGAGGGAAGAAACTCAAGGAAAAACTTTAAAAAAATCCCTCTCTCAACTGTATTATGATACTGTTATTCAGAATATCCTAAAATAGAAAAAAACTTCCACCATCAGTTTTTCCACTACTATTTCTCAACTAATAAGAAAGCCTAATAACATTTATTTCTACTGCCTTGCAAATCCCAAGAATTTTCACTATGTAATGGCATTGTCAAATCACACTCAATTGCTGCATAGTGCTAGAATGTGCCTGCAAGCCATTGCTGTTTCCATTTTCAATTTCAACATTCTGCTTACCAGCATTTCATTATAAAAGGATGTTGAACACATAAAAGAAGAAAGTTCTTATTTTCTAATAGGGAATGTGTGTTTTCTGTCTATTCTTGTACTCACAAAAGGGCAGGGGACTTTGCACAAGAGGACAGACAGAATGCTCAACAACAGATTGCTGTATTTCTGAACATTCTGAACTACTTGTTTACCCAGAAAACCAATTTGTTTGATGATTCAATTATCCAGCTTTTTGAAAAGCAGACAAATGAAGACAACTTGTTTGCAAAATCAGCTGTCAAAAACTGATTTTAAAAGTTCAGAGACAGACACTCTTTCAAAACTGGAAATTATAAGGAAATATTGTGAGTACACCAAATCGGGCTCTGATCTTCAAAGTTAAATTGAATGAGAACACTCTTTCACTTAAATTAATCAATGGGTACATACTGGAAGGGCTGGGATAAAACAGCTCTAACAAACAACACAACCAAAAAACACATCTCATAGTTAACAGTGCAGAGATATTTTACAACTTCTGTGTAATTATACAGTTCTCATTTATGGTATCTGCATCCCATGGAGCTTTCTTTATGTATCCCTACAGCTAATCGGATTGTGCACAGCACAGGGTTCTATTCACAAAGATAACCAATTTAATCACTTTAAACCCTTTTTTCCCCCCTCTCTTCTTGGCTGTTAATTTAAAAGATTGCCCATTATTTCTTCTCTTGTTTGTTATTTTCTAATGCTGCTGCTGCACATACATATCATATTCAAGAAAGCTACTAGTTTATGATATTGGCACCTGAATCTTGGCTCTACATTCCCTCCATGCCCTAAACTCTGGCAGAAAAGAAGGAAGAAGGAGATAGCTGACTAAAGGACAAATCAAGGGAATGAGAAGGACAACAGCTGAATAAGAAAAGATAAGAAGCACATGGGAAGTGCACAAGGTCATGATTCAGGGACAGTAAGCAGTGATAGTGAAGGTGATTGACTTGGAGACTGACATGGGTTAAAATTGTCTTTGCTTTGCTTCAGTGCCTTCAAGTTGGTATGCAAAGGGGATCAATCTCACCACATATTCAGAACTTTCAGAGAAAAGCTCTTATTTTCTGCCCTGGGAAGGAAAATGTACTGCTGCACCACTAATTTTGTGTGAGTGTCTCCAAGAGACTTCCTTTAAATTTTGATACAGTACAAACAACACTACCCCAAAAATTGTGTAAAGGGATTGTGTTCAGCAAAGCAGAGTTTTGTTGCTTCATGTGAGAAAACAATGTGTCCACAGTCAGTGAAGTTCCTCCTGTCTGTCAAGTGACACTCTTGAAAAGGTTTAAGCTTCTCCTCTACAGGAAGCTAGGTGAGCATTCTTGTCAGTTAACTCCTCCCAAACTTCTTCAGTATTTGTTTGTAATAAGGCCCTTCATGCTCCATGTGCAATTTTCAGCTGAGAAATTTCTTCTTGAGTCAAGAACTCCTGAAGTTATTCCACTTGATAGCTTAAGGGAACATAACAGAGGAATGACTAACAACTTTCAGCCCACATAACCCTTGGTGTGCATTGATATGACCTCTTGGAGAATGTGATAGAGTGAGATTTCCAGTTGCCAATAACATAAAGTTCCAGTAGAGTCCATTCTTATGACTGAGACACATTGATTGCAGAAGGGAATAAAGCTACCATCATTCTCACAAAGCTGTGTGAATTCATTCTCCACACCACATAGTACTGGATTACAGTCAGTGACTATCAGGCTAACTGTGGTGGGTTGCCCATCGTATGGGGGCTGCTACCTATAGTTTTGGTCCCATTGCCTTAATCCCTCTAGACGAGGCTGATTAAATAATCTGAAAATGTCTATGGGCACGACAGCATTGTGGAGGTCTTCAGTATCAGCATGACATTCAACACAATGCATCTCTATTTTGGAAGTTAATTGAAATCCCTGTGGGTAAAAAAGCTTATGTAACATTTGCTTCACTCATGACTCACTGCGGGATACAGCGATGACTCCTGGCTCACTGTGATGGATGGATCCAGAACAGCAGTGGTTTGACATTTTCAATGTCTTGGCCCTTTAATATGTTTTATGTTTGCACAGTTGAAATGAACATTCTCCACTGCCTTTAATCCTGGCTGATAAATGAAGCATGAGTCTCCCTCCAACCTTGGATACTCTCACAGCTGATGTTTGCTTGATATGATCTGCATTTTTCCATGGACTCTGTTGGAAACTGTCCAATTAGTTCTCCTCAGTCAATGAAGGAGCATTGCCATTAACTGCTTAATGCTTTTCCTGAAAATTATTAGGCATGCCTGCTTTTCTACCATACAATAGTCATAAACACAATTTAACCATTCTCATAGGTTGTATAAAATCTATACAAAAAGAGCGAGAATTCACAAAAAGCAACAGAAAATTCTTGGATGCATAAGGATTCTGTCTCCTTGGCTGTAGATTCGTTTAAATCTAAAGCCAGTCTCTGTGTCTCAGTTAAGTATTTATACATGGAAAGGCAGTCTTACTCTAATGTCATATCTGGAATGAGATGAGCATTAAAAAGAGAATGATATTGCTAGGAAAAATTCCTACTCCTTTCTTTCTCCCATGTCAAAATTATACTTGAGGAGCACTTGTGATAAATGGTTCTCCATGCATCTTTCCCCTTCTAGTTATAACCTTTTCAAAGCACACACTTTACTTACAAAAAAAAAGCTGCAGATCAAAGCATGACAGTTGACACCACAAAAACAAAGAGACAAGGTTACTGGAACAAACCCAAGAAGCAAAACTGATGAAAAGCCTTCAAGTTCAGAGGAGGCTGATGAAAATAAGTGTGCACTGCATGATTTGAGTAGAAAGGGGATGAAACAGAAGAGAAGCAGGAAAGACTGATGAAAACCAAGGGCTGAAGACTTAAGAAAGCAAAAGAAGCTGATGGCTCCAGGCTTAGGTTTCATAACCAGAAGTTCTGTAATGCATTTAAAATTTAGTGGAGAAACCACTGACTGTGGCATTAAATCACAACACAGAATGAGGAGGAAAGATACAGAAAAAAAAATCCTGTCATGGATATACTAAGAGTACTCAGAGAGGTGATTTCTGTCTGAATGCTTATGTCACTTCTAAGATATTACTTTAAGAGGGAAAGAAAATTTAAAACAGTAATTGCTAGAATTTGGCATATTGAGAGGATTGCAGAAGAAAATAAATTTGACATAAAACTACAGTTTGTACCACAACCAACCAACTAATAAAGGATGGTTCTGTTAAAATAAGAATTCCTCGCCTGTGCAGTCATTCTGTCCTGTTCCAGTTTTCCAAATAATGCCCAGTAACACTTTAGGTATTTATTTTTTAAACTGCTGCTTTGTTAAGAACTAGAGTCAGATTCACCAAAGTCTCAGAGAAGACAAGGGCACATTCCCAGGCTGTGGAAAATCCCATTCCCTTTTCTGTCAAAAAGAATTTGACCCCATGTTATCCAGATTCACCAGAAGGAGCCCTAGCTACCAGGCTGCTTCCTGAAAGCACCCACTCATGCACACCAGGCTGTGCTTCCAAACCCCCTTCCTCCTGTGGGTGTGGTAGGCCTGCCAAGATGCTGATGAATACTCTCTCTCTTTAGGGTATTTACTGCTGGGGTGGAGGCAGAAAAGCTGGGGTGCTTACACCCTCATTCTCTTTGGTTACATAGGAAAGCTGGTCAGGGCAATATGTACCCATCCACCTTATTTCGAGAGGGGAAGACAAGAAAAAATAGAGATTGCAAATTTATATTCAGGGTACATTGATAATAACAGCCAGGGGTGGAGAAGTGAAGGCTTGAGCACATGAACTTCTCCATCTGCTTCCCAGTATGGGATGTTGTTTAGAAACAGTGATTTAACAGGAGAAAGTCTAAAGAAAGCTTAGGCTGCTGGGAATACCCAAAGAGCTACCTTGCATGACAACAAATAGGAGCAGCATGCATTCACTTAAAGCCAGGGCAGTGTACTGCACCAAGTCACACATTTAACTCACTGTATGATCTCACTGTAACTCTGTATGATCTCAGCCTAACCTAAGTGGCAATCTGTTCACCTTGGATGTCTCCTACTCCCTGCCTGCTCCTCAAGTATTTCGTGTTCCTCTTACACCTTCCAAGCACTACTCTCATGCACATGCTCCAGTCATCTCACATCCTGCTAACCCTCACTTCTGCTACCTTCTAACAGCAGTGTTCACTCCTTCATCCTCTTTTTTAGTATACCTCATTCCCCTGCTCCTTCAAATTTATTTTTACTGTTCTCCACCCTCCTCCTATCTGGCACACATAGCACATTAACAGCCCAACACTAAAGCTGAACTCTGCAAACTTATACTGAAAAGAGTACAGGTCCAAAATTTCTTCAGGTAACCAACTTGCAATACTTTTATAGAGATCTTAGGAAGAATATGTCATAAATTGCTATTCTGTTTGTGAGACTAACACCACTCAGATAATTTCTGTACATCAGGAATATTATTAATGGTCCAGAATATTCTAGAATTTTAGTCAAATACTTTTTGGGACTTTGAGGTCTTGCCAGCCCCATGTCAATGGTAGCAAAGTATATTGATACATTTGAAGGTGTCATCCAGATGGGTCCTTTTTCATATGATGCTTCAGATACCAGATAGGGTTTAGAGGAGGAGGCAGCTGTCATCTTCCATCAGCTGCCACTCAGCAAGGGCTCTGAAGCCCAGCAGGTCAGCTCTGTATCCCAGGCCACAATATCAACTCACACAAGACATATTACTCTATCAAAACTGGAGCCTATTTGATGTGCCACCAGCACACTGCATTAAAATATGCTATAAGAAAGAGAAATATTTTCAATAGTAATTGCAATTTTTGATGTAGTAGGCAAAGTTTCGTGACTACCATATGAATGCAGGACCTAAAAAGATGTAAAGTGGCATCATTTACTTCAGCTGAAGAGAAGGATTTTTAAGTTGCACCATGCTGTACCACCTTCATCGGATCATATAAATTGTAATTCAGAGGCTTGCCAGGGTAGAAAAAGAAATTGCCTTTCCTCCAGGCTTTCTGTCTTCTGAACAAAAAACTAAGTTACTCCATAGTACCACACAGACAATAAAACCAGAACAAAACCATCACATCAAAACCAACACATGAGTATGAGTATGTGGGAATGTAGAGATATTATTTCTCTCCTGCTTCTTTACTGTTCTAAAATTTCATTAATAATTCCTCTGTGATGAAATTTTTTATATGACTTTTAGAAGTCACATTAATTACTTGCATGGAATAATTTCTGTTAAAGAAATTATTTTTTGTACTTTAGACACAGTGACAGTTTTCATACAGAGAAAATCAGAAGCCTGGAGTATGCAGTTAGGGAGTTGTGTTTGGAGAAATAGTGTAATTTTTACTTTTGATCCAGCAATCTTAGGTGAAAGGGCATTGGACATTAATACTTATAGAAATTAAGTGAAAATGCATGTTTTATGAACAATAAATATGCAAGATTAGGACTCCTGATACATGGGACATCTTCTAATAGAATTCTGTAACCTAAATATTCATGGGAAAATGTGAGAAAAGAAATCAGCTGAAGTAAATGCATTCAGAATCTAAGATGACTGGTGTAACACAAGGTTTCCACTACTGTTTCTGTGCTATTAGCCTGTGATCCAACTTATATTTATACAGCATTAATGCACAAATTTGGACAAGAAAGTATACAGGTGTTATATTTTATATTGTGCAAAGATCAATAATGCATTGCTGTTCTTGATGGCCTTTATTTTAAAATAAAACTAGAAGAAAATGTCACATTATTATTATTAATAATAATGCTCTTTAAACCTTCTAAGATGAACAGATAAGATTGTTAAATGAGTGTTCTCTGAAGCCATGCCTGTTTTGTTACACAAAAAATGATTTTTTTCATTTTCCTAAGTTTGGAAAATTAAGAATTATTTCACTGGCTCACTGTGAGATGGGTTGTATTGGCCCAGTGGACATGGTTCAAGTGCTGCTTTTGGTGCACAGACTTAACCTTTGAGGGGAAATACATCTGTGTGGACATTTCTGTTTCATAGCAGGCGCTGTCTGAAGACAAAATGGCAGTTCCTGTTGAAAAAGGGCCTGAAAGCCTTTTGCTTTAAAGCAATTGCAAGCAAATAAGTCAGAGCAAGAATGCTGCATTGACCAAGGCAGGGCAGAGTGTGAGAAACTGTACCGAGCAGCAGCTCCCGTTTCTCACACATCTGCTGCAGTGGGTATTGCTCGATGCGGATGGTTAACATGCTTTGCTCAGTGTGATTCAGGAAGCATCTTCTCTGTTTCACTGAAGGAGCTCTGCTTCAAAGGGCAAACCTACTAGTCTCAGGAAATAAGAACCTGAAACTTGCAGAGAAAAGGATGTGGAGTAAACAGAGAGCTGGCAGATGTAGTTGCATGCCAGGGATGATCTCGCCAGTCCATAAATATTGATGACTTTGCAGTCTCTGAATGCAGATTATTCAGGAGGCTGAAGCCTGCAGCTGCACATTCACAGCTTGCTGCTCTCTGAAAGAGCATTCCTGACCTGAGAATGTGCATACGCCTGTCTGAGAATCCCCCACTGCTCTTTTTAACTCTGCTGAAACAGCACTCTTCTGCTTCTGGAATTTATATTTTATCATAATAATGCAAAAAGGCAAACAAAATACTTGTTTTGCAAAACCCATTTGTTCTGCAACAGTTGGAACAGTTGCTATTAAACCAGGTTGCTACAAGAGAGGGGATAAAACTCTTCCCTTTCTTTCTCTATTCCTTTTATCTCCTTCATATAGGTACTTTTTTGTCTAAGACTATTTAATACAAATAAGCAGAAATATCTAGAGAGCACAGTACCAGTTCACTCATGGGTGTATTGTGTGCAATCTAAATGTAATTGGCAGATAGACGGCAATAATAACAGCAAAGGGCCATCTTAGATGGCCCACTTTCATTTGGGTATGGATCCAGTTAAGCTCTGGAACTCAGACATCCTTAAGAGAAATTAATTTAAGATTCATGCTGGATCCTAAATTCAATAAGCCAAAATTGGACCTGACATTCTGAGGACAATAAAGAAACTTAGGAAAGTATTGAAGTCCAAACAAGGATAAGCCAAACCACAAAAGAATCAGTAGAGTATTTCACCATTTCTGAAATAAAGTAAAATATTGGGAGCTCAGAGAGCCCATCAGGGGCTGGCTCATGTTTTAAGAATAAAACTTAAAAAGGCACTGTTTCACTTTAATTCCATGACAAAAGTAGCAATGGCTCAATATTTATTTGTTTATCACTTTGAAAGAAACAAAAAACAAATGAATATTTTATTAATCATTATATATCACATCTGTACACGTGTATTTATGTATGTATTTCTAGCTATATGCACACACACATACACATAAAAACTCTACTATCATTCTTCAGTTCATAGCTATCACAAATTCATGCTTTAGGCCTGATTGTACCACATTAAGTAAGGTCTTACTCTACATGTATTTTTAATGACCTACCTGTGCTCTCTGCCTTCTGTGTTCCAACAGGGTCATGATGTCTCAATCAGCATTTGCAAAAGTACTCATAGGTATAACATAGGTGCTTTAAGCACTCTGAACATGGCCCATGTGGAAAAAGAGGTCAGAGCTCAGGCTATTAAACCATATCTATTCTGGACAACAATGACATGTGTTTTAAATTTTCACAGAACTTCAAACATGTATAAGGGCTTTCCTGAGAGGAGATGCTTCCCTTCACTGGGGTCTAGTACAGAAAGTGCAAATTGAATTAGGAATGAAATTGGTCGCAGGAGTGTAGTGTTACTGCATCTTTCAAGGAATCTTGTGCCTCAAACAGCATCAAAGAATTATCATTTCACCGTAGGCATTTTTGCAGTGTGTCCACAGCTTTCCTGTTCGTGAAAGGAGTTTGCTGTTGAAATGCCTCTTAAAAAGCTTGGACTTGACTTCCTGTTATAGATTACCACAAGCCTTAGAGGTTAATCAGTTAATTTCCAATTATTTTTGAATATTACTATCACCTATAGCTCAGGTCCCACTTAAATTGACACAAAAATATTCTGTGTGTGACATTCTCAGCTCCTTCTTGTCCACGTTCAGAACAATCCTTTCCAATGCAGTTAAATTAGCACCGGCCTGTGCTTCTTTCTCTCCAGCTTTTGTGTCCTGGTTTTATTTCCAGCTAAATGGTAGTGCAAAGTCAGAAGCAGTTCTCGTTGATCATATACACACAGCTGGCCTGGAGATTTGCATGGAAATCTAAAACTGATAAAATAGTTTAAGAAACTTCCATGGACTTGCACCAAAGTATGTCAAACTGACTTTCTTCTTTCTCCTTTGTTCCCTTTTCTCTTTTTCTCCCTTTCCATACAGTTTGCCTACTTACAGCAGGATCATTGCTACTGCCTTCCAAAAATTTACCAGAGCTGATGAAACCACAAGTACCAACATCTCATGCTAAAGGCACATCCAGACACTACACAATGTACAAAAAGGAGAAACCAGATTTTAATGCAAATTTAAAGACATCTGCCTCTCTTGAATCATTAAGGCAACCAGATAAAACATGTTTGAAAACTTGGGGCATAGTGATTCATTAGTGCTAATCTTTTCTGTTATGGAAATATTTGGGCCTCCACACAAGCTGCAAGCAGTAGCCACCTGCCCAGATAAAGCCTGGGGAACCTGAAGCTGCAACTCTTCTTCAAGAAACGCTGCTCAATTGGCTCATGTTATTTTGTAGTTTAGGCTTTGTCCTCTGGCTCTCTGTTGGCTTTCCTTTCTTTACCAATATTGTATGTGCACAGTTGGATTCATGCTAATTCATTTTTATGTAATATTTTGATGTTATTTCTGTGTACTCCAGTGTCTCAACTGAGGGTTCTCTGCAGCTAGACAAATCTTCGGTTTTGCTTGACTGCAAATGATTCATCTTTAACAGTAATATTTATTTCGACATTCACTTCATAAGGTCTCAGTCTGTTGACACCAGCATGGTACCATTACCAATATATAAACAAAGAAAAATTATAACACTGAGACCAAATCAAACTTGTGCATAGTGTCTGTGGTTGAATTTTAAATGGATGCAGCTTCTGAGAGTTTATCCACATAAAAGTAATAATTAACATTCCTGAAGTAATAACTGCTCGGCTACATTTGAAACTGCTAGCTCAGACATTTGCATGCTTCCAATATGAGCATGATATGGCTCAGTCTTAAAGCTGCCAAAGAACAGCAGGTTACTCAGCATGCATAAAAAGAAATGACATTACATTCAGCAGGGACTTTATCTTGTTTGAATAATCCTCCCTACAAGATTATGTCGGCATGCAATGTGTTTCATTTAAGCAAAGTCAGAGAATGCAAAATAATGTGAAGTAATTACGCCATTAAATGTTGCTATTAGTTTTAAGCCCTCTGTCTCAAAGCATAAATAGTTCTCTCAAGGCCAAAAATTGTCAGCAGCAGATCAAATACACCTCTTGAGCAACCTCATTAAAACCAATGAAGTTGCCTGAAGATTGAGGTTGGTCCCTTACCCCACTACACTGAGAAGTAGGAAAACCACAGGAATAACAATATATTATTTCCTTCCCATTTGTATTCATTTGCATTTCTACAACACCCCAACTTGAAATTCTCAAAATATTTTACAGTGCCCTATAGAATAGGATAGTTCTGTTAATCAGCATCTAGCAAATGGCTAGTGATACCTCTCCATGCTAAGACTCACAGCTGTAACCGTGTCCCGGAGATCAACAGCTGCCATGTCAGCCAGAGCATCCACTCTGGTTGCAGTCTCACCATGCTCTCTGAGTTAAACTTATCTGGTTAGGGAACAAAAATGACACCTTCAGGTATATTTAAAGAGAAACAGATGTCTAATGTTTCCCACTAATTTCTATTTTGAAAATTCTCTCCTGCAGTGGCTAACAAATCACAGTCCAGCAGTTTGGAGTTCATCCCAATCCAGGCATTACGCTGTAGAGGGTCTTCCTGAGTAAGTATGTACAACTGCAATCTCTTACAGAAAATTATAATGAAGTACTAGACTTAGTAGTGACTGTCAGCCATTCAACCAGTAGACTGTAATTATCTCTGATTACTATTTGATGATCAGCTATGCTTAACAGGAGTTTGTAATCTCCTCTTCTTACATCCTACAGAAGGCAGCAATGGATCTTTACAGTGAATGACGCAGCTATTATCATTTTTATTGAAAGTACCAAGGAAGCTCTTTGTGTTTAAATACAGTTTATTCCCAGCCAAGATTTAAGCATAATGGAGAAAACAAGAGGGAAGAAACTCATCCAGGATTGCTAATTGACCAAACATCATCTTACCACTGTCCACAAAGAGTTCATAAAAACTGTGCTCACTTCTTGAGGTTTCATTACTTTTTAACAGCTTAACTATAAACACATTTTTTGCCTTCCTATATTACTTTCTGTTTATTTTCCTGGCTTTTTCTTTTGTCCCAGCCCTCAACGGGAAGCATTCCTTACAAGCATACCTTGTGTTATTGGGACAATGTCACATGGCTTATTGTAGGAAAGACTTGCTGGGATTTATAAGGTACAGGGTTACTCACTAACCCAATACATGAAAACTCTTATTTCAAACTTTGAAAATGAGTATATTATCCAGTGAATGCCCCCTGAGCAGTTATGCAGAGCCAGTCTGCTTGTACCAGCTGATAGGAACGTGTCAATCTGGTAAAGCATTGATACTTGGATGTAAACTTAAGCTCCTGAGAAATTACAAATGATCTCAAGTGCTGTGTTGGATTGGAGCCACAGGACCTGAAGCAAAACTTGTGGAACTTGATCAGAGTATTTTAAATAACTTCACTGGATTCTGGATCAGGTCCATGCTGTCTGCTAGAGGTATTGGCTATATTTTTCCAAATAAAAGAAGTTAGGAATAATATATCAAAACCTTTGATCTAGGACTAGCAGGCCTGGGAATTAAGACTCAGTCCCTTTATAGGATGAATTTACAGATTTCCTGACTTAGGAAAGCATGAAAAACACTGACAAATACTTATGTTGACATACAAATAAGTACAGGAGACCAAAGGGTAGAAAAGGCATTTTAATCCTCTAGAAATATTGAACCATTCCAGAGCAGAGTGAGTCTAATGATTTCAGTCCACAGTTGTTTATATAGCCTAAACCCTGTATCCATGATGACATTTCATTTTACATCATTTGTTTCTTTAATCAGTTGTGTTTCATAAAAACAGTCTTCCAGCCAGGTCAGCAGGGAATGTGCTGAGCTACCATGAGCAACAACCAGAGTCACTGATTTCATCTGCCTGCTTTGCAGATGGAGCATGTCCGTGTGATCACAACGCACTGCCTGGGGACCTCTGTCTGAAGTCTGTGTGTATCCACATACATTATCCTGCTCAGGCTTTCAGCAGTAGGACGTGTTTATTCATCCCTAGCCATTGGTTTAGACAACACTGTAAAACTGGGTTTGGCCTTTTTTTTTAATTTTTTCTTTTTTTTTCAAGAGCCAATTTATGCCTTCATAATTAAAATCATGCAAATGTCTTCTCGGTGTCTGTGGCACCCTTTGTCTCTGCTGAGTGTCAACTTTGACCTTGTCCCATACTAATTGAATTGGTACTTCTACCATAGTAATTACTGTAGTCTTTGAATGCCTTCCAATGCTCATTAAATAATGTGACTTCATATCCGTTAGGTATCATTTCCTTTTTCATCTTCCTCCAGAGGAAGTGTGTACACTGTAAAGCACCTTGCACACGGTGTCTGTGGCTTGGTGCTGTATGGTTAGCCTTTTTTTCCATGGCAAGTTCCTCTTGGAATATGAATATAGTTTCCAGGCTCAAATGGGACAAATATCTGACTAGTTAGCTGGCTATGCTGAAAATACTCCATTCATGAAAACTAATTACATTCACCAAACCAGACAACCATATGGAAAACTCAATATACGTATCATACATATTTATGTGTGTGTATATATATATGTACACACATGCACACATAAAGGATTTCTTTTAAGAAAACATTTATTTTACAGAAACAAAAGAATCTAACATGCCCTTCAGATTTTTAACGGGTCAGCTACTAATCGGTATTTATAGCTGCTAAAACCTGTTTTCGGCATTGAACCAAACAAGCCGCTGGCTCCAATTACTGTTACTCAGAGAGCAGCCGAGAAGGTAGCAGCCACAAATGGAGGAGGCCAGACAGAGGAGAAGGAAAGTAATTTATTGATTCTTCTGATCCCTCCTTGCCTTTTATATTGTTGGATGGTTTGGGCAGAACCATCCCAGATTCTCCTGCCTCTATTTGTGTTCATTCAGATTTCTCTAGCACAGTTCTTCTTAAAAAGAGCCAACAAAACACTAATCTACTAAGTCATCTGCTGTGGGGGTTTTAAGCAAAATTACCTCCAATCAAATATTTCTTTTACCAGGGAGCATGCTTGCATCTACTGACTAACTTTATGAAATTCCTTCCATCTGCTGTCATTGCACCTGATTAAACATCACTTACATACTATATTTCCAATATTTGTATTATTTTTATACTGATCACTTGCATGCTGGTATTAATCAAAGAACTCCAGCCGTAACTGCAAGAACACTGAATTATTGTAAAACACCAGACAGAAATACAGTCTCTGCTCCAAAGATTGTATCTGATTTAAATTGGGCACGGACAAATCTTTCCATATTTTTTCTACTATTCTTCCCCAGGTGACCTCTACCATAACTTTGGTGGCCTGAAACTTCCCAAAATGCCTTACAATCTATCATGGTCCTTGTCACTATTTTGAGGTACTTGAAGATGATGCAAGACCATGAAAAAACCTTGCTATTGAGCCTACTGCTGAACTCTTTCTCCTTCCACTAGACATGGGCATAAATTGGCACAGATATGGTTAATTTGACATATCTAAGAATTTAATATCTGCATTGGTTTCTTGTTTGATTTACAACTGGAGACACAGAGCAGGATTTTTTACATGGAAAATTAACTTTGTAATTTTCAGCATGACTGCTGACTAAGGAGAGGAAATAGATTTCAGTCTTTTATCAGCACTACAGCGTGTTGCATCGTCACACAACAATCAGAGAAGTAAAACTAACTAAATAAAATGCACCTCTCTCTGAGTACAAACCATATTCATATGCTTAAAGTGTTAGTAATCTGTTAATTAACAGAAATATAAATGTTAGATTGAATGATCCTAGGACTTTCTGACCTTTATTAAAAAAAACCTCAAAACAATACCAACCTATTTATATTTAAAAGGCAAAAAATAGTATTCATCTTTTGCAGCTTAACAGCTAAGATGGATGCCTATCTTCCTTTTTTAAAAAAATTGCACTGAATCTATTGTCATTGAGCTGAGAAAACAACTCAAAACTTCCTCATTTATAAGCTTCTTGTGTTGCACTTGCAGGTTGTAGCAACCAAGATGTTCTTATGGCTCCCAATTCCTCTCAGCTCTGCAGAATCAGTAAGATGGGTTATATTTTTCTTGCAAAGAATTAGAAGGAACTGTTTACTACATTTCAGTCCATTAGGCTCCAGAGCTTACACAGGTGTCAGAGGGCATTTTGTGGCCTGCAAGCACTTTATTGCTGTTAAAGATGACTGAGGGGGTTGAATGCCACGTAACCTCGGTGACACGCATTTATCAAACTGGCAGCTAAGAGACTCCTATTTATAGTGTTGCATGTAGATCTCTGGAAGATAAAAATCATACAAACCCACAAGCTCATTTTTGTCTTTTCTTCTTTTTTTTTTCTTTTTTCTTTCCAGAGCAAAGCTCTGCTCCAGGGCTGAAAAGTCTCTCAGACTCCATGGGAGTGTTACCATGGAGTTTCATGGGCTTGGGCTCAAGCTGTAAATATTTAAGTGGAAATAATAAAAAGAAAAACAAAAGATGGCCAGATGCCCAAATGAAACTATCTAAAGCTTGAATGAGCTGGAGATAAGGTTAATGTGACATTCAAGATAAAGTAAAAGCAACATTTTAATTAACACATTTTCAGCTCCTATCACAAACCTGCACTTGCCTTCATAATGGAATCAACCTTTCTTTTAACATTAGCTTTCCTTTAACAAAAGAAGCTTTCAGCAAGCGATTGGGGAGAGGGAAAAAATCACATATTTTGTTTTAATAAAATAGAAATAGCAAGGACATAAAAATATGAATTTTGAAAGCCAAGCCTTGGTTTCCCAGTGGGAGGAAGTTCAAGTGTGCCAATTTCCAATAGCTCTGCATTGGGATGCTGTGAGCATGCATAGTGTTTATTGACTTCTAAATTAAAACAGTCAGTCTCAAGGAAAGCAGAGTAACGGTGGCCATTCTTTCAGTTTCACACCGTGTGCGTAAAATAGTAACAATCAGCAAAACTTGACTAAATGAACAAGCACCAGTGCAGCCATAAGTTATTTTAGAACAGGAAAGGGACGTATAGACAAATGTGCCACCCTTTGTTTGTTTATCTTATTCTACTTTTGAGCTTTTTTCACTGAATCGCTCAATCACTCCCATCCTTCTTCACAACCAACAAGTAACCCTATGTGTCTCTTGGATTGATTTATATTTATTACTTGCTGCAGTCATTCACCTTCATTTGTTAACTTTTTCCAGATGACTGTTAGGAAAACTGTGTGAATAACTCACAATGAACAATTTACTCAGCAAATTTGCCTTCTTTTTATGTTCCGTTTTGCTGCAACAGATTCTGTCAGAAAGTATTCACACACTATGGGCTGGCATTGCAGGTCAGTGCTTGTATTGCTACTGTTAAGTAAGAAATGGAGTAAAGGTCACAGCCTTATCCTTCAGACAAAGGTATTGTCCACCAATTATAAGGAAAACAACATCAGCCGAGTTCTCTGGAGTACAGCTCCCTCAAATGTTCCCTATCTAAGGCAGAAGAAAGGAGAATGCCTTCTTTCCTATAACTCATCTGGTCCAGATCTTACAGACCCTAGTAAGTATTTTTGCTTTGTCACACTGTACTACCCAGTATTTAAGCTCTGATAGTTTTAATTGTTCTGTTTCTGTGAAATTATTATAGCTTAGAAACATACAGTCTCAGTGACAAGCTAGCTTTTGCTTTTTGCAATTGTTCTGCAATTGTCTGCTTCCATGACTTCCTGCTAGCAGACATGTTACTAGACTATTCCATCTTAGCAAACACAAAATACAGAGAGGTATGAACATACAGCCCACTGAAGCCCATTTCAGTGACTGATTCCATATCTGTTGCTCTGGCACATGCTTGGGTTTATCTATTTGCTTTTTACAAAATAATTTACCTAGGTTTCTGACTGTGATATAACAGGACCAAATGCTGCGCTTCTGCATGTCTGCAAAAACACAAACAGTGGGATAATCACAAGGTGAGGATGCATTTCTATTACCTTCAAAACTCCTCTTTTGTTTTCCCTGAGTTCTCCTTGATCTCTGAATGAAAATTGTCTGTACCTTATACCTTCTTATCTTACACAGTTGACACAGATTTTTATATATGATTGAATCGATTGGGTTGGAAAAGACCTCTGAGATCATCAAGTCCAACCCTTGGTCCAACTCCAGTCCATTTACCAGATCATGGCACTCAGTGCCACATCAAATCTCAGTTTAAAAACCTCCAGGGATGGGGAATCCACCACCTCTCTGGGCAGCCCATTCCAATGCCTGATTACTCTCTGCAAAGAATTTTTTTCTGATATCTAACTTAAATTTCCCCTGGCAGAGCTTGAGCCTGTGCCCCCTTGTCCTATTGCTGAGTGCCTGGGATGAATACTTTTGCTGTCCAATTACTTCTCACTTATTTCTTTGGTAGGAAATAGGAAAGATACTGAACAGGGCTACAGGAGCACAGCCTCATTTGGTCCAGTAGGCTGTGATTAACATTCACTTACTGCTGTATCAAACAAGCCAACAACAATGTGTTTCAGCAGGACAGGATTCTGTCCCTGGTAACAGAGAAGCTTCAGTGAAGGCAGTGAAGGCCATAATTACATGAAGGGAACTTCAAACATTCTTCTCTCTCTGTATCTTTTAAATTTGATGTGCATTTCAGAAGCCCTATTGTCTTTTTCACAGAAAGCTTAAACAAAAATTCAGAGGTGTTATTTGGACAAGTATCTGTAAACTGTACAGAACCACTTGTAGAAGATGATCCTGCCACGTCTGGATAGGTAAAATTCTAAAATAGAAAAGGTTTTTCCATGATGTACCAGGTGGGGGTTCCCAGGCACTGGCAGGGGAGCTGCAGGGTCAGCCTCTGTGAGGAGCAGTCAGGGCTGCCTCATGCCAAACATAGATGGTTCCAAGAGGGTTCCAGAAAGGGCTGCCTTATGCCAAACACACATGGTTCCAGTGGGCTCCAGCAGCCCCACTGCAGGGCATGGCTGATCCTCGAATCCCTGGCAGGCACCTCAGGGAAAGGTTATGTCAAAAAGGGCAAAACACTGCAGCCACTGCTGAGGGAAAAGAGTGAGAATCAACCCTGGAAGCCCCAAAGGGTGAGCAAGAGGAGAGGGAGGAGGGGATCTAAGTCCTGGACCTCTATATTCTAGCCTGTGAAGTTTCTCATCCTATTTTCTCCCCCATCCCACTGAGGTGGGAGTAAGTGATCCACTGTGTGGATGTTGTTTGGCCACTATCCAGAGCTAACCCAGCAAACATTATTCCTAAACAATGAACAGCAAATGTCTTTCAACCTCAATAACCAGGTGGTTGCTACATTTAAAAGAAAAAAGCTTGGGCCTCCATTTTACCATTGACTCTCTCAGTGGTATTTAAGAAACAATCAAAAGTACTTCCACTGGAAACAGCTCGTGGTTAGGAAATTCACCTAGAAGGGGAGGTCTCTGCCAAAATGCCTATCTGCGCATTTTGATGTAAACCATAAAAATCATAAACATTTCTTTGAATAGAGACTGGAAACTAGGTTCACCCTGCCATTGAAGTAACTTGAGCAATAGGCTGAACAGGCGTGTTCTTTCTCCTTTCAAGTCTCTGTAGCATCAACTCTCCTGTTCTGTCGTTTTGGTAAAAGCACTCAATGTCATTAAGAAAACTATATGCCACTCCCAAGGTGTAGTGGTTAGACTATGTTCACATCACTTAGAAGTGAAAAGATGAGGGTTTGAATCTCTAACTGAGGAAAGCATAGAAGTCATGTGTTCCCCATTCTGGGCAAGCAATATCACCATAGCATTCAAACACAAATACCATATACCGTCATCACAACCATCTCAAGAGAAAGTGGCCACTGATATTTTCATGAGGGACTAGATAATTTTGTGGCATAAGATTCTGGAAATACCTAAAACTTAAAGCTCCTTAAGAGATTTTAGTAGAACAGAAAATGTTTTCAGGATGTCATTTGAACTGACTGGGGTCACTATTCCTAAGCTGGTCAAAGCAGGCCAATTTAGACCTACACAAAATTCTAGCGGACCTGATATTTTAACCAAAAGATTTAATGCCTTGAGATCCTTAAAGTCTATTGCAGAAAAATAGTTATTCTTAGGCATTCAATACTTCAGACAACGAGTTATCCACTGCATTTACCTGATTTCATCAGAGTTTTTTTCATTGTATCATTTGCCTCTTTTAGCATCTACTTTAGGAAATGGATCATGCCTTGAGGAACTTCATTTCTTTCCACTGACTGAAGACAATCTGTCTTGGATGTAGTTATCCACAATGTAGGCATCAGTATGTTCTGATTAATCCCTGCCTAGACACATACAGAACCAAATGTGCTTTACTGCTAGATAGCAGCTGAACAGGCCCTTTTGAATGATAGTTTTGGACTTAGACCCTCTGGTTCTAAAAGTATGATGCTTTTACCCCTTAAGGTTTTCCTGGACTCTGTCTTTGCTGACCTTGTGGGTGAACACTGTGATATATGAATAAAATGGCATATAAACTCTTATTGTGAAAACTATACATTACATATAAAATAATTTTATACTTGTTTGATGGAAATTGTGGAGCAATCTGATGTTACTTTAGCAACCTGTTAAGGGAATAATTGTTTTCAGATTTTTCATTCTTATTGTGACTTAAAAATTTTTACTTCATCAGAAGTTCATACAGTGAGGGGATAGTTAGAAAATCTAGAGTGGAAATGACTCCTTTAAGACGATGCTGTATTAGGATGGAAAACACTACACTACTTAGTAGTTAAGTGTCTGAGCCTGCTTCCACATGAGTTAGACATTTCCAGAGACCTTGGCAAAGCCCAGCTAAACACAATGCTTATTCAGTTAATAAAAAGCACAGCACTTTCTCTCCTGACAAATCTGGCTCCTGAGTGCTTATTAGTTTGTAGCACTGCAACAGCTTGCCTTTTAGTATCTTAATGCAAGCCAAAAATGCAGAATATCAATTTATTAAATTTTCTTCATTAAAACCCAACATTCTAAATTAAATAAGTTTCAAGACCCACACTTTTCAAGACAATTGATGTATGGGTTTGCCAGACCTATCACTTTAGCACAGAGACCATTTTTGTCCTTCTAATGTCACAAGTATAAGAAACTCATAGCCATAAAATAAAATTCAAATAGGTCTAACAGTCAAGTTTGTCTAGTGATTTTTCCACCATAGAAAAGGTATTCAGTGGCTTGCACAAAAGTTCCACTGAGATCTGAACTGCTGCATCTCAATGGGCTGGTGAATTTCAAGGAAACACACAATTCTTTATTTTAATCATCTTTTCCTGTGCACTGCCTGCCTTTATACACATATTTGATTTGGAAGCACTCATAGCTTTCATACCTTCATTAATCATGTGGAATGAACACTGGGGAGCTTTCGGGAAATATAGGGGGATGACATCATGATCAGGATCCTGAAAATAATAATTAAAAATGACAGGAGAGCACAGCTGGAGAATAAAGCTAAATTGATAACACATTTTGTCCTGACTAATTACAACTTTTTAACCCACAAATCAATATGAAACTGTTAAAATAGTGTTGTGCTGTGCGGTTTCTCTTTTATGAGTACAACTTCAGAGTGAAAAAATATAGAAGACACAAATACAATAGACAAAATGTTGGTAAGAAGAGATCTAGCCTGAAATCCTTAGTTCAGTGTCTTTCTGCTACGGGTCATCCTGGGGAAGCAATTGCTATTTGTCTGGTTAATTTATGAAATGATCTAATGCTGTATGTACATTTCTTGTTCTCTCTCATAGGATCAAAACATACTGCATTCCTTTTCCTCTGTCCTCATCATTAGTTACACTGAATCATTTAGTCTGAGAATTCAGAAGGAATGAGAAAAAACTTACAAAGGAAAATAGAAAAAAATATTTACTATTTGAAAGTGTCTTTGACAGATACATTCAATAAATCACAAGACATTGAACTGGCCTGTAAGGAATACAATTTTTTAGTAAAATAAGTAGTTTGTGCTCCTCTTATCAGGAATGACTTCATGAGCATTTCTAGAATTCTTAACTGAGCATGGAACAGTTGATCCATGCTGCACAGAAATATAGCTGAAAAGTGTCCAAGTTTTTATTACTTTTCCAGAAGAATATTATGTCCTGGTTTTTCCAGCTACAGATTGGGCAAGTTCCATTTAGGGAATGTTTTTAAATCTCCCAAGTATTAATGTTAGAAGTAACACAAGATTCATTAGCTGAGCTTAAAGTAGTTTTTGGAGGTGTGCTTGATGGAACACGAGCTCATCCATGGTGCTCAGAGGACACGGCAGATTACTATTCATACAAAAGGGCAACTATTTGCTAACAGATACATCAGGACACTTTGGAGCCAGCAACTGAGAGTCAGGACAAACTGTCTGACTGAACACTAAAGTTTTAGCATTTTGACGTTGCTCTCAATTTTCTTGGGTTTTCATCCAGAAAGCAATGATTTAAAGACTAAAGGCTCTGTTTAGCAAAAATGTTCCACTGCTTTTGCAGTGCTTAAGCCAAGAATGTCATGAAACAGCTTTTTGGCACCCAGATGAGCTATTAAGCAGCAGCTCAGCTGGGACCCAAAACCAGATGCCTCCTGCAGAGAGCTCTCAGGAGGTAGACTTTGCATGTTAACAGCTCTCTCCAACCTTGTTCTCCTCCTAGACTTCATTCAGGACTATGACCTTTCCTTCTGCAAGAACAGCTCTCAGAAATCAGTCCTTTCAAAGACAAATGGTCTTCCTCCTGATCTCCACATAGTGACTTCTCTTGTCACTACTGAGATTACTCATGGCTCTCTACACATAGTAGGTAATGGCATATACTGAAATTAGCATGATTTCTGGATATACACTGAGTAGTATATTTTCAGCATATTTTCAAGGTTTTCAGTGGGACCCATTTGGTCTTTTCATCACAAGCCAAATTTCATGTGGTCATAAAGAGAGGAGGCAAATCAAAAAGGTCCTGATGAAAAAGGGGGAAGATTTAAAAAAGGTTCAGTTTCACAACCATGATTGAATAAAACAAACACTTTTGCCTTCTGATTAGAGGTAAAGGAATACTTCCAAAAATATTTGCTGAAAGTCACCTAGAGATTTCAGCTGAGAGGGAGTTCAGGAAAAGGGTGTTGGGATGGATAATGAACCGGCCTTGTTTGTAGTTTTGGTCTTTTTCATTTTCTGGAAATATATTGCAGCAGCATTTGCTGTAGTAGTTGGCTGTAAATCAGTATCACAGAATGTTTGTAGAACACCAGATTCAGGACCCCAAGCACTCACTTGTGAAACTCCTCAGGCTTATCCACAAACCAGGAGACTGTAGGTGTCTGCTCAAAGCAACTTCAGCACTGATTGTTTTGCTTTCTGCCCTACAGATAAAACAATAAGCAGTTTTGGTGTAGAAAATGCATTCAAATTAGGCTGGCAGGAACATTAACGTGTAACTGAGTTTCCTAACCTCAGTTCTACTTAAGAAACTAGTAGTCTCAGAGTGAGACACCAACAACAGTGAGGACCACCGTAATGCTCTCAGCATCCATAAACAATTACACTGGTAAAATGTTCTTGTATTTATTAAGTTTCAGCTTGGAAGAGAAATATTTGAGAAAAGTAGTCACCAGCCAAGGGGACAGGTGGCAGGGCTAATCCTTTTTCAAAAGCGCCATATTAGAAGGGGAAGCAATTTAATACTGTGTCAGTGCCAATCAGTATTACTTTCATGGAAGACTGCAAACAGAGGACTCTCAGGCCCTTGCTAATTAATTCACATGGAGATATTGGTAACAGATGCTAAATACATGATTAGTCATGGAATCTTTCATGTCCACTGTAACATTACTATCAGAAAAAATACAAAGATTTTACAATTAGAAGCAAGAATTGTACAGCTCTGAAATTACTTACAAGTAATATATTCCTGAATTCACCATGATAGTTCTACCCTACAGAAATTTAAGTATGTTATTCAGATTCTGTTTGGCAACTATAAATTGTTCTGAGCAGAACAAAACAACATTTACAAAAGTCTCTGCCTTTGGGAAAGCATGACTTAGCTCCATTTTTTAACATGAGGCACATATCCTTTGCTTCAGTTTTCTGTTGTGAGTATCAATAATTTGTTTCTTCCATTCAGAAACCTTATGAAACAGATGGAGCAACTAATATTACTCTTTCAGTAATACTGTCCATCAGCCTGGGTTTCCTGTTCAGCTCTTCCTTCCTTTCTGGGGAGAGAGTACACACATGGAGCTCCAAAGAATCAAAGACTCATTTCATAAGTCTAATGTTTAAGTTATGTGCTGTTGCAAGCAAGCCCAAATCCTAAAAAGCATGTAAAATCAGAGTAAATGGAGCCCAGTCTGGCAGCTGTGAAAACTTTCACTGCTGGTGCAGCCAAAGCAGATGCTTCAGCTCAGAGCTGCATTCAGCAAAGCAGCCGCCAAATTCTGGGCCATAGGGATGGAGGGTCATGCAGGCTGGCACTCAGTGCCAAGGCTGCTGTATGCCCTGTCCCCTCTGCTCATTTCAGATGTGCTGTGTTTGGCTGATATTCACATAAACTGACAGAGCTGGAAAGCATGTGGTGATAAGTCTGGCATGATCCTGAAGGAAGATACTTAAAAGAAATAGCATATAACTAGATTTTAGCTGAAGTAATTCCAGCCTTCAAGTGAGCCTATAAACTACATACCAAACCCTCACACAGCTGAAAGCCACAAAACACATACCATATACCTCAGAGAGGATAAGAAGGGTTCACAGGTGGCAACAGCGATCAGAGGTTGTTCAGGAGTCCCTCACCTCCAGCCTAGGAAGGCCTGGGCTCAGTTTGCATCCAGGAGCTGGGACAACCCAGAGAATGACTCTGTGGCCTCTATTTATCAACAGCTGACCTTAAGGTGCTCCAGCACATTTTGTCTGAGAGAGCAGCATCTCGTCCTGATCTCTTAATGTGGCCTCAACACTTAAGTTCTAGTGTGAAAAACTATGCATGTGTTCTTGGTGTTTAGCCAGCCCTAACACAGAGGGACACCTGACCATAGTTTTTTCTTCTCAGGAAAAGAATAAGTAAAAAAGCCAAAAGGTGAAAAAGTTTCATATATAGAAGAAGTGAAAACATTTTCTAAGACAGTCACTGTGCTTCTTATGGTTGAGAGAGAGCCTGAATCCAGTGGGCTGTTGGTTTCAGTGGAGCAGATTTGAGCCTGAAATATGCTAACAGAAAATCCTCCCCAAAGGCCTGAGAGGGATGACTCTGCAGCTTGTTGAACAACCTGGAAGAGCAGGATGACTGTAATCACAGAAGTTAACAGCAGTACAGAGCAGAAAGCATGTGAATGGGAACTGTGAATACAAGCTTTTTAAGGATGAACTCTGCTGATTCTCAGCTTTATCCAGATCAATTTAAAACATAAATATACGCATATTATTAAGGAAATGGCAAGTCTACTTGCCTTTGTACACAGTAAGCTAAAGCAGTTTCACTTGATAACTAGGAAAAGGTGAAATCACGGGTGGGTTAGTCTAAACTGAGTCTAACCTCCTGAGAAAAAAAAGAGGTATATTATACTATTCATGGATAGAATATTCTGTTGATGCTAGGTTATATTAGGCTGTGTGATGTGCTTTGCTTTTTTCACTGCTTCAACTGTGTCTTTTATCATACATTTCCAGGTGTCTTCCTGTGCAAAGTTGAATGGAGTCTAAGAATTGCTAAATAAAATTGTTTTTCCTGGGTGAAAAGAAGAAATGTTTGAAGTGCCTTGCAAGGTCAGCTAATACAGAAAAACATTCTCATTAAAAGATAAAATTTCATTGCAAATTTCATTGCACAGAAACTGATTTCCCTATTATAAAAGTAGGAAATAAATGGTAGATAGTGTATATCCTAGAGGAAACCAGTGAAGAAAGCTTCTGAGGGACTGCCAGTAAGACATCCTTTTTGCTTTGCTAAGTTTGTTGTTGCTTTTTTATCAGTAGAACAGTTTTTTATCAACAGAAGAGCATAGAAGACAGAGGGTAAATATCACATGGGTATGTTCTTCCCCTGTGATCCGTGCTCTGCTCAGGTATTTCTACTGTTTAGGCTCTCATCTTGCCTATCCATATTAGCTCCAGATATGATTTGGTGTTTTCAAACTTGACTAGAAGGAAAGAAATCACAGACCACCTCTGAGAAGAAGACAATCAATGTCCTTCTTGTGTCTTTTGGAACAGCATTGCCTTTTCCTAGAGTATTTCCCAGGATAGCCCATTCTGCACCCTTCCAACATAAGCTCTGAGAGCCTTGACCAGAGAGGCATCTCTGGATGCTCTAAAAGACCACAGTCATTTGGAGAACACATTTTTCCCTTCATACAGAGCTTTCAAAAAATAGCAGGTTTTGTTCAGAATGAAGCCAGATTTTTGTGCTTGCTTCTGGCTGCCTACCTATATACACAGTCTGGCTTAGTTTATCCTCAAAACACAGGATTTAAGTTGGGGATAGAATATTTGGCAGTTGCATTTAAGATGTAATGAACAAATTAGTTTGTCATCAGTTTGTAATGGTACAAACATTTAGAGTATTGTAAGACAGCTTGAATAATATTGTGCTCTCCAAAGTGAAATGTTAGCATTTGGTTAGTGGCAACAGTGGGTAAAAATGAATTCTTGCTGCTGGAATGTTACATTTCTGTGAGGTTAACCACACTTTGGCCAGCATCAAGCTAGAAATTAGCCTCTGGGCTGCTAAGATGGTAGCCTAATTGTGCAGATTTGATAAAGAAACTCTTCACCGTTCCAGCTTTTTAAGTCAATTCAGAGAAGGGATAAGGGAGTTTTGCATTAATTTAGACATGGTTAAACTAGGGCTAAAATTGCCCCCCACTATGCTATTGATTCAAAAATATGGTACATCTGCTCTTTATGATTGTATACCTTAATCAGAACCCAAATTCCTTAAATGAATTCACACAACTCCAGGGAACAACAGCTGGAGTCAAGTTTGAGCGCAAGTGGTTACCATCAACTCTGCTCTTCAGGCAGAGCTTGTCCAACCAACAGGAGCTTAAGTTCCCACATACCTCCCAGTTTTTAAATATTGATGAATATGCTGATTTTAAATCATTCAGGCGGAACATCTTATTGTTGCAAAATTTGTTTCCACTTATACAGTTCATTAAAGCAACAGAGATTTGTACATGAGCATGTATCTAAAAAATTCAGACCCTACTAATGACCCAGGCATGGTCACTGATTTTATGGTGAAGAAACATCTGTATTTTATCTGTTTCCTTTAAATATCTAAAGAATCTACAAGAATTTTTTTATCCTGTAACCAGTCACAACAAATCCGTGACAATACAAAAAATCCGCACATGCTTGACACTGTATTCTTGAAGTAGTCCATCTGAGTCTACAAAGGATGCTTTTTATTCTGGTTGCTGAACTCAAAATTTCCTTTTAAAGAGGAAAAAGTTTTGCTTTCAGCAAGATTAATCACAATAATAGTTTTGACAAACATTTCTTTAACTTAAATGAGAAAAATGGTAGTTTGTCACTGGCTTTGTAAAAAAAGAGAAAGTCTTCACAATTATATTAATGTTTATCCAAAAAGGTTCCTTTTTATCTGTGATTCCTATCAACCTATTTGAGGTCTGAATAATTTAAGGGAACACAGATGTGACCATTGTCCTATATACATTCTTCTTAAAATTAGGAAAGAATACCGAGCCTTTTGATGAAAAAGAGGAATCTCTGATCTGACTTCTTAGCTAAAATAAAGCTTAGCAAGCCTTAAAGTGGTGTTATTGATGAAAGGGTTTGCAAGGGCTGTCATTTAAATGCATTGATTTTTTTTGATTGCCCATGTTTTAGCAAAAGATACATTCAACAAGAAAACAAAAAATGTTTATTGATATTAGATGCAGTCAGAATTCACGAGACCTTTTAATACACCATTCAGTATGCTCTCCAAACATAGAACTATACTTAAGTGGTTAGTTGAGCTTTATCTCAAGGAAGGGAGGGAGGGAGGGAGNCACTGTCTCACAAGGACAATTTCAATGAAACAGCTACAGTTATCATGAGTGTGGAAAATAATTGGAGAAGGGCATTTGTATTTAGCTTTTATACTTAGAAAACTCTGTAGTATTCTTTTTGTTATGTTTAATGAATGATTTATGAATGTCACTCAGAAAAAAATGAAAAAATATACTATAAATGTTATATGAAAAATAAGTAGCTTATTGGTAAGCAAAGCAATTTGATGCCTGTTGTGCACCAATGTTTTGTGAAATCAAGATTGCTTTTGATTTCCTGGATTTTCAATGGAATAGAGAAAAAAAAGTTACTGATTATGAAGCCCTTCAAAAATTTGGGAAAGTTCTTACTCCCAGTTAATTGGAGCTTTGATTGTGTATTAAATTGCCCTCGATACACAGCAAATATGCAATATTCCACTTGATCTGTTCAGACAGATATATACATAGTACTAAAAGAATATTTTCCACATACACACATTAGCTACTTTCCATAACAGGATGTAAAATAAATTATTTAGAGCAACGAGCCTGATTTGAAAATGTGAATCTCTGTCAGTTTAAAGAAAAGCCTTTATTCAAATACAGTTAACATGAGTATAGGATACACTAACAGGCCCTGCCTAAAATATTCTCTTTTTTTCAATACTTTGGGCTTCATTTTTGTGAGCAAGGAAAATTTCTCTGAAAAAAAAAACCAACTTTCTGTTTTGTTTTCAAGTGGGCTAGATCAGATTCACTTTACAGGGAATCTGCACCAACAGTTGCACTGGTGCAACTAAGAGTGGGGACACTGCTTCCATGTGCAAAGACACAGCTGGCAGCCGTGGAGGGAACCAGGGGCACAAAGGAATATCTGAAGCCATGTCCTGACTGAGCGTCATCACCAGTCACATGGCACTGTTACATCGAGTCCTAGATACTCTGTACTGAGCTAAGAGTTTGAGATTAGGCAACTAATAGGATATGCATATTTGAAACAGGGTTTTCTCAGTTTAAAACAGAAGTAAAAAAATAATTCCGACCTCTTGCAACACACTTGTAACATAAAGCCATCCTCAGTTTTAGTCTGTGATCTGTTATAATCACAGCTGTGTAAATAGCAATAGACTGTAAAAATCTCAGCTAAAAATGTTTACATTCTCATTTTAAAAAAACATTAATTTCTTGTTGTTATGAAATTAAGTAATCCTCCATGCAAGTGCCTTCCTAGACACTGGGAATACTCAGTGTGGGAGCATTCTTCCCAATTTTAACCATGGGTTAATCAAGCTCTAAGAAAAATGAAGAATTATTATTTCTATATGAGGTGCTTATTGTCAAAAAATCTGGATATTTTATGACATTGATTGAGATGATTGAATTTATATTTCAGCATTTATGAATATAAGGCAAAATGTTGTTCCTGCTTTAAAATGGAAATAACTGAGAGTGGCTAAGTACCTAAAAGCATGCAACTCAGACCCGATTTTTTTGAGTACTTACCATTTTATAGCTTGCTATAGTTTCACAGCATAATTTCTATTGACTCAGCTGCCTTTCTGAGAGCTCAGCACTTTTAAAAGTCAGACCTCAGGTATTTTGAACTGGGTGCTCAGATCTGAGAAAAACACTGTCAGTGGCAGTGAAACTGCAGCTGTGTAATTTGCCCACCACTGCCAGCAGCTCACTAGCAGGGCAAGGGACTGAATTCAATTCACCAAAGTTGTAATCTGCTCTCTAATGAACATCCCTCTAAATATCTGCCTTACCTTTGGGTTTATCAAGTCATGGGAAGGAATATTTTGTCATAGATAACTTGCAAACATTGATGGTCACTTTTGCTAAATACTACAAATTCAGTATAGCTTTTCTGTGTAGTATTAGACAGACACGATACATTCTGCAAGTTGCTGAGAGCTTTTTGCAAGACAGCAGGCATGTTAACTTTCTGTAGTGCCTGGCTTCTTGAGTACGGCCTCAGTTGTGCTGAATTCAGCTGCTATTTTCAATGAAAATCCCATCCCTGCATTTTACTTGCACCAAGATTAAAGAAAAACATATGGAAAGCCGAAGGCAAAAATAAAAATAAGGAGTAGAATCATATCCACTGTTATACACCATTATATTCTAATATCACGGGAAATCAGCCTGTACTAAAATACTGTCTAAAATACTGGCATGAAGTTGCAAAGCAGAACTGGAAGACAAATTCTGAAAACAGAAGTGACACGAACACTATCCTACACCTAAGCCAAAGGAAGCTAGACTATAAATTCTAAAGCTTTTTTAGAAATACTTGTATGTCTTTCTTTTGAGAAAAAGAAACCAACACCTAAGTGCAAACGGATAGTATGAGAAGGTTTGTGGTTTGTGTTACCACTTTCTTCTTTTAGGAAGATTTTATTTTATTTTATAAATAAAATAGCATTACTTGTATCATCCTTCTCAGTCAGACATCAATTATTGCCTCATAAAGCTATCATACTTATATGGTCATACAATGCTTTTCAAAATTGTTTTTCATTCATTAGAACTGACAGCTCCTGTGCTAACCTGGTTTAAATAAACTTGATATCCTCTTTTAAGCCACTCTGACCAAAGCCTGTATTTTCCTCTATGGTGAAAAGACTCTGATCTTAGTAATACACATGCACACAAAGCTGTCCTGAGGCTTCAGGTCTATACCACCAGTAAAATCCAATCTGACCAGGATAAGAAGAGTCTTCTGTTCTTCTGACTGGTTTGGTGCCTGTTTGCATCCATCCAGAATTCAACAAAGCTATGGCCAATATTGATTCTACTGATTCCCGGCTCAAAAAGTGCTTTGTCCCCACCAGAGAGCTATCAGCTTAATCAGTTGCCTAAAAAAATGCAGCTACTGCAAGATGAAAGCACAGTGAGCTCGTGAAGTTGGCTGCAAGGCAACCTGCTCCCACAGTGGAGAAGAGCAGGAATGCTACTTTTGGTGACAGCCCGCAGTTAGATGGGCTTAGCCAGTTGTGAAACCACAGAGTAAGCCTTCCTTTCTTCACTCCTAGCCAGGCCAACCCAAAGCACAAAACCCCAAACCTTTACTAACGATATATTATGGCTGGGAAATGGAGCATGTACAGAAGTGTGTTTACACAGATATCGGTATGTTCCCAGCTAGGAAATTCACACAGGCTGCTGAGGAAAAATGCAGTTGCTATTCATAGCTGGTTCTGCCACAGGAGAAGTTCCTTCTGTCCATTCAGAATGAATCATCATGTGTGAGTAAATTGACAGTAAGAAAACCTGGAAAATATTTTTTAAAGTTGAAAAAATTACACTTTAAAATGCTGTGAGTATGAAAGTAAAACATTCCAGCATTTCTGGTCATTTTTCCAAACGTGTCGCTCAGTATACTGTTTTCTTTTTTTAGAGTGAGTTACATTCAGAACAGGATCCATTGTTTTAAACCTCAAAAATTACTGCATGATGAGAGAAGAGGGAAGATGTTTTCCTACCCTGCTCTAGTCAGCCCCTTTCTTGACTGCGCTCTCTCTTCTATTCCTGGATTTGTGCAGCAAAGCCACATGGAGCTTGGGTCTCTCAGCAGGGTTTTCCAAATCATTGCCATGGCATGCATGGTCACCCGCTGTTCCCCTGCTCAAACTCCTCCTCTGGTGGAAGCCCAACTGTCCTTTTTGATCTGCTACAATCACTTGTCACAGAAAGAAAGATCCTTCCTGTATGAGTTTTGCCGCGAAGAATTTATATAATTTTATAACTGTCACTTCCTTTTGTCTCATTACAACACTGAAAACTGAACAGGACAGTGAAAATTTCTCAGAATTTCTCAGAAGGGAAAATTAAGTTACTTAGTTTTGGGACGCCAAAAATTATAGCAATAGCCAGCAAAACCCAAAATCCCCTCATCCAAGTCATGAACTCATGCCCCACTCATGCAGCTTCACTGCTTTAGCCATTTCTTTTCTACTTTCTTTAGCATATAATGCAAGTATTATATATCCTAAAATACATAAAACACTGTCTGCTTGGATGTATGTCTGCCTTTCTATTATTGATACTTGTAAATAAATTTATTATTTACACTATTACCAGTTAATCCAGAGTTTTATATGTATCTAAATCTACTCAGTCTATGACAGCACTGCTCAAATAATGCTAAAAACGCACCACAATGAAAAAGATACTAACTTTTCTGCATTCTCTTCTGAGTACTGGTAATGAGGATACAACAAAGCTAAGATGAATTGAAGTTATGAAAATGCCCTATGACAGATTGCAAGTCAGTTGGAAATACTTACACTGTCATCAAGAAGAAAATATTTGGATGTTTTTAATATTGAATGTATTATGGTACTTGGAAAGACAACAATCAGAGGTGTTGTTATATATGTGATCTAACTAATACAAACATACTTGTTATTTATGAAGCAGTAAAATAAACCAAACTCTTCCCTGAGGTGATATTTTATTTAAGAGGTAAACTTGTAAAACCATTTAGGCAACCATATAATTCCTTTATAAGAAACCCGAGGGCTTCTACTCTGCTGACAGTTTTGTGTGCAGCCTTTTCATTTTCAAATATTTGGTTCCTCCTTATGCAAAGACAAATACTTTCTATCAGAACAAACAGAAGAGTGCCACAGGCGAGAGTGATGGCAAGAACCGGCCTCTGGAGACTGTGAAGATGCTGCCCACCTTCACTGGTGACAGCTCTCCCTGCTACAGAGGATGCTCAGGACCTTTGGAATCAGCTCTGTCCCATAGGGTGTCCCATGCCTCATTCTCATCTATCCTTTCCAAATTCTTACTATAATCTGGATTCTGTGAATAAAGCACTTATTCTGCAGTGCCTTAGATGATGTGCAGATAACACTTTTGTGAACAACTGAGTGGTCTAAAATATTTTAAACTATAAAATCAGGGGGAAAAACTGTTAAGACTGCTTGTAAGTATAATTTGAAGTACATAAAAGTAAAACTATGGGTCTTCTGTGCACATGGGTGAGAGGAAAAGGGAGCTTTTTCTTCAGACACAAAAGAGAGACAGAGGTATTTACTTACAACATTGCACAGCCTTGTCTGTGCCCAATTTGTTAGACTTATACCACGGGACACTTGACAGCATAATGATATAAAATTATATAAAATGTAAAGGAAAGCAAACACCTATTTTGAAGAAATACCCACTTAGCACTCAGTTCAAATGTCTGCATCTCCAAGTTTAGCAATAACAAATTATTTCAGAACAAAGTATACATTTTGCTGGAAGGTTGGAAGGGCCAGGATATATATTTCTATCACATTACATGCCTACTATCATGAATCTTATACTTCCCATTAAAGTCACAAGGGCTACTATTGTTCATATCCTTTCCATTTTCATCTGCCATCTGAATATATTCTTCCATTTGAAAAAAATAATAAAAAAAGGCCCTGACACATGCCTGGGTACAGTGAATTTAAAAGAAAGAAGTTTGGTTGCTGTTCCTTCCAGTTGTGAAACAGGAATTGCTTTTGTATGAGGCTGGGTCTAACAGAGTGAGACTAAACATTTATAAAATCAAGTAGGGATTGAAATATAGCTTTGTGGTTACTAACATTTTGCAGCAGCATATCAAGTTTCACATTTCATCAGCTGAATAGAGTCTGTGTGCTGGGCTATTGTGGTTCAGTAGCTGACAGCAGTCAAGTAAGTGCTGCTCTCTTCCTGGCTTAATCATTTCTATTACATTCAGTGTCAAAACAATAATGTCAGTGAAATGGGCTTGCTGACATTATAGATTAGAATTGAGTGATTCTGAATGTCCTGTGACTGAATTGCATTTTATTTCTAGAAAATTACACATTACAATTACAAATTAAAGAGCCAAGATCTCAACAGGCTGTATCAACAAATATGGAGCTGCAGACTCCATGCTGCTGGGGAGATGATCCATCATGAAATTCATGAGGTTTAATGTGTATCAAGAAGAGAACAACTGCTGAAATACTCTACCAGGTATTGGAGAGGATCTGAAGAAAAATCTGTGTTGTTAGGAAAGATTAATTTAGCTGGACAAGAGGTGAGAATCCCTCTGGTAATCTCAGAGATTTAAAGGGTGTTCCAGGAAAAAAAAATCCTAAATTTTCTGTCTTCCATCTGTAAGCCACCACAATTTATAAAGAAAATCTCCTGAAATTCACTTAAGGAACACATTCAGAGTTTAGAGAGCAGTCACAGTAGCTGGCTGCAGAATTTCTGAGTGACAGACATCTACCAAATGACAAGAAGTAGCATTTAATGACCATAGTTATCAGGACACTTACTGAGAAAGACCAGGCCATTTCTGTCATCTGCCCTTTAGACAGCATGGAAAGCAACTCTGTTCTGTAGCACTCTCCTACTCTAGTTTTATAATATCCAAGTGTAAAACACATTTTCCAGAATATAAGAAGTTATATCCTTTTCGGATATCTTCCTCTATGAGTTTTCCTAGAAAATCAGCAAATCAGAAATTACTCTGGAATTCATAAAATAATCTGAGATTGCTCACAAACAAAAAGTAAGACCAAGCTCAGTAAAATTGCAACAGTCAGTTGCCTTTTTGGGACAATAACAAAATCCAATTTTTTGTCTAGTTTTAAAGAAAAGGGGCTGCTGCCTAAAGATGGCATGTGTTTCATTTTTAAAAAAAGAAGAGAACTAGAAGGCCTACCTCAGGCGCTTGTATCTGAAGAACTGTTCACTCCTTCTTGGGAAGAAAATGTGCAACAGCAGCAAATCAGACAAAGGCAGCGTTGATGTTGCTGGAATAATTGTTTGCTCTTTGAGCACAGGCAAAACTGTGTGTCCACGAAGGAATAAGATTGAATTTCCTGTTCTCTCATGGCTTCTTCAAGCTTTAATTCCAGGTGGGCAGAGAAAACTGTAAGATGGAGATTTTCTATTCCTTCCCTTTTGGGACAAGATGTGAACACATTCTAGGCGATAAGTGAAGTCTTAGCATCTTCTGTGGCAGTTAGGTCTTTTTTCTTGTGGTAATTTAAGTACTTTTTTATATTTTCTTCTTCTCTTGTGTATGTTTTCCTTCTTGACAGTTTTCCTCTACCCACTCTGGCTATTCTTCTTTCCTGACTGATCATTCCTGGACAGTTTAAATATAATTTTCTTCCCTCTTTTGTCTTCTAAAGCTAAAAAGAATATAAATATGTGCAATTGTTTACAAGCACAGATAGAAATCAAATTAACTATTTGAGATTTTTTGATTAGAGCAATGGGTCACTTTTGTTCCTCTCGATACCTTGTAACCTGTCAAAAATATCCTTTGTGAACATATGTAGCTCCTTAGATGACTAAAAATGGAAATGTCCAATTATAACAATTCTTTCATTCTGCACTAGTTTGTTTTAATTTTCTTTTTCTGAAGTAAACTTTCTTTAACGGTGCAGCAATAACTAGAAGATAAATTCCCAGGGGTTGGTATTCTATCAGGTAAGACAAGTCAAATATTAGATGGATTTGAGTGTTTGTTTTTATATATATTCTTCTGAATGAGAAGGTGAATTAATCTTGTCTGAGCAGGAAGCGAAACTTATTCACAGCCCACAAAAGTTCATATGAATTCAGTATATCATTTGCAAGTGCTGCCATATAAGGAGAAAATCAATCATATTGTTCGTACATGGGAGTGTTTACTTCCAGAAACCAAAGTAATAGGCTGTCACTTTCAAGGCTCTCTGAAAGTCCGTTCAATCAATCACCCAAAATAATACAACCAAACAAATAATGAACAACAGATTCTCAAAACAAAAACTAAAGAGATGTTTACAAGTAAGAAAAATGATGTAGGAAATACATGATCTGAACGCAGTTTGTAAATTACTAAAAATATCTACCAGATAGTCATATGCCAGTGCCTTGTGAGTCATGTGAAAACAGGGAAGACATCAAGTTTGTGGAATAAATCAGTTCTCATCAATATCATGAACAAAGTAACATTAATGAAGAGCAATGAAAGAGAGCTGGGGAATAGAGCAAGACTCCATGAATTTATATAATCCATCATATTATGAAAATAGTAATAAAAGTAAGCTGTCAGTGTTGCATGATGGAACTATTTAAAGTTTTCAATTAATTCTCATTATTAATCTGAACTGGAGTTCAAAAGGCATTAATCAGTCAGCAAAAAACATGACTTTACTTTTAAAAATGATCATGCTTTTGCATTCTCTTCATTCACTTGATAACTTTTGAGCAAATAGGGCAGAGGGGTGTATCTTCAATATTTTCTCTGCAATCAGTCATAAAGACTAGGTATACATTTTTAAAAAGTCGGGATTTAGGTTAATCCCCAAACACAAGACAAGATTTTTGTGTGTGTATGTTTGTGAAATTCCTGTTGTAACTGGGAGAACAAAGAACTCTAGTTTTCTCATGAAGATGTCAGCTTCAGTCCCAGATACATAAGGAAATATGTTAGTTACAGAAGTTACTGACACATTTACCAACTGCGTTTTGATATGATTTTTGAAAAAGCTTCATTACTTTTGCTCAGTGATTAATTACTGAGAAGCCACAGCTTTACCCATTTATGTAACTGGCAACTTCCTTTGTGTAACTGAACGAGAAAGTTTGTCCTCATTTCATATATAGCAGAAAGCCAGTCATGCACGTAGAAAAGGTAGAGGCTGTAGCAAGGAATAAGGAGTGCCAGGAACAACTACTTGTTATGGATAATCACAGAACATCTGTTGCTCTCTCCCCATGGGTGGTCCAGCTCCAAAATATCCACAGCTTTTGCACCTTTTGCTGTGCAGCTCAGATAAAGTACTGGTTTATTGTATCTTGATTAGTGTTGCTTGCCATAGGCTAATACTGTTTTTCTTAAAGAACCTGCTGTACAGATCCAGTCATAAAAACAATTCACTGATGTTAAAATAGAAATTGTAATAGTACACGTGAATAAAAATATAGAATTTATCCTCCACGGTGAGTTTTGATTAATTTCCTTTACATTTACAAATATGCTTTCTGCTTCTATCTGTCACTGTTTTCCCAGTGCTTTGTCCATAAAGCAATTCTTTTCTTCCTGCTGCTAACTGTAGTGATGGTGGTTCCTTGGGTCACAGTTAAACTGTTTGACTCTGCAAAATTAAGTGCAATATGATCTTTCAAATGGTTAGTTATGGCATTTTAGCATTACCTCTGCCTTTCGTCTGCATCTGTCTTTTCTTCCATTTGTCTCCCCCCGCCTCTCTCTTCATATTCACAGGATAGAAAGGGAGTCCTGTCATGCAGCAGTGTACTAAAGCTCTCTCCAGATGCTTGTTACATCATTCCCTGTGGTTATCTCTCCAGAAATGTAATGGAAGGACATTTCTTTGTAAAAAATGCTCCCAGTATTAAGCCTTTATTAATATGAGGTGATTACTGTCAAGTGTCTTTGACAAACTCACTATTAAGAATGATAACAGAACCTGAACTAAGAGGCTACAAAACAAACAAACAAAGAAACAAAGAAACAATTTGTTTGTGAATGATAGACTGGAATGCTATCCTGTTAGGGAATATGCAACAAGAGAGGTCTTCTGGATCTCTCAAAATCTAAAGTGCCTGGTTGCAGATGTTCAGAGTGACTGATTATGCACTAATTTTCAGCAAAGATCTACCAAATCCTCAAGCATTCCTCAAACATGTCTTTGCCCCTGTGGTCACTTTTACCTTCTTCTGACCCTCAAAGATCAGTCAATGCCTTCCTCCTATCTGTCTCCATTTTCATAACTTTTCCCCCAAAGAATAGACACAATAAACCAATCGGGCCCATCAGGTAACTACGGCAAAAAAGCAGGTTATCTTCCACTGTCACTTCAGCCACAGAGAAGTAGAGAGGCTGAAAACACATTAGGGTGCCAGATTTTGACAATGAAGAAATGCAAAGGGCCACTTTACTTTCTTCTCTCCTGTCCACTCACCCTGGACAGGTTAATTTCATTTCCATGGGGTGGGAGGCACGGCTTGGGTGGGATGCAGCATCCTATCCACTCCCTGGTCAACCATCACCTCTTCATACTCACAGACCAACCCACCCTCTCACACAGCACTCTGCTCAGGCTTGCTCACCAAAATGGCCAGACAGCCCTACATGGCACAGAGGTCAACACCATATCTCCATGTGGCTTCCTGGGCCATGGCTTGGCTCACCAGGTACTTCTGAACAGCCACACAGACATTGACCTCAGGGAGTAGTTTTATGCCAGGACAGTTACCTTTGGACTGTAGCCTTGGTACCATCACCTTGGGACTAAGAACATCTCCAAGGCCACCAGATGTCAAATCAAACTGCAAAAAGGAAAAAACAACCTTTTAAAGAGAAGTTTTTTTACACTACAATAGACCTTCTACTCTCCCATAAGGCATAGATCCACGTAATAATCAACAGTGAGGTTTTAAACAAGAATCAAAGGAAACCTATAAATTTTCCAGCAATTTCTGTGGAAAAAAAATCAGCCTTAATTTTCTAATAACTTACTATGACTAAGTTAATATTTTTTTAAACTTAGAATAAAAAGAGCAATGTTCTTTCTGGAAAGTGCTAATTAAGTTCGGGTATGTGATCTAGGAAATACAGAGCTGTGTAACCTGATGGAAACAATCATTTTCAATTGTCAGGACACTTCTGCTTCTTTTCACCCCAGTTTCAAGTACATCTGGTTTCCACCTGCTCTATATAAATTTGGTTCCTTCCTTTTTCAAACATGAGTATCATGCTCTCTGGTTTAGCCATAGCTCTCCAGTGGCATTTAACTCAAAAAAGTCAGATCCACCTGGAATACGGATGCAGCAAGATGGGAAAAAGATAGGTGTTGCAGGAGATTTATTCTATTCATGAAAGAACATTACAAACTTCAAAGAGGCAGTTTTGTTGGCAAATGAATACACTGAGCCTCTCTGATTCAAAACTTTAACTGTCTCAGTTTTAAGAACTGCCTTTATATTTTGACTAATGCCCTCCAAAAATCTGTTTTGGTTGGCGGCCTTAAACTTTCACATTCTCAGCACAAGTTTTGCAATATGTCCTGACAGTATAGGAGATTTCCCAGGACAAAGCATGTTTTTTGTCTCTTGACTATCTCCTAGAGACTCTTCCATTTTCCACCAGCAGTGGCATTTATTGAAGATGATTGTGAGTTTTTGAGACCTGGTAAAAATATCAAGTTCATTTTAATTAACCCTTGTAAAGGCTAAAATTGTATCAATCTTAAATTGCAAACTGAATTCAGAACTGAAACTGGAACAGGGGAATTTCTCTTCAAATGTAAGGAAAACAATTATTTACTGTTAGGATTATTTGATACTGGAATGGAAGCTGAGAGATGCTGTGAAGCCTTTATCTTTATGGATTAATGAAACTCGGTGGGATATAAAGTGATGAGCACTATAGACTTTATATAGGAGGAGTGAATTACAGACTTCCAGGAGTCTCTTCCCACCTATACTATTCTGTCATCTGATTACCAGCACGGTTTTTGTTCTATTAAACAAAAACCTAACTACTGAGTATACTGTGACAAGAAGATATAAAGGTTGAGAATTTTTGCTTGGTCCTTTGCTTCCACCTGTAGCAGAAAAGTCTGCCCACAGCAGTGTGCAAAACCCCCTGATACACAGGCACAGCAGTGTCAAAAATCAGGCTGTAGATCTGTCAATGCCTTTCAGCATTGTGGCACTCAGGTTTGTAAAGCTCAAGAAATAAGACAGTCACCCATCAGATATCACATTCAGGAAAACTGTTTGGTCCTGTCCTAGAAATCAAATTTTACGTATCAGGTTCCTTCAGGGGAAAACAGGATGTAATGGTAATGTTAAAGAGGAAGCAGCTGTCCTCTGAGTATCATCTGGTGATGTGGAAGTCCCTGGATATAATCTTTTTTCTACTTGATAATAGTATGATTGGGCTGATTAGGAAAGTCAGTATTTTCCCAAGGCAGTTGTGTTGATGCAACCATCAAAGTGGACAAACTTCTGTTGTTTTCAAAACATAGCTTAATCCCTTATTCCCTGAAGTACAAGATAGTCCTAGAATAATAGTCCATATCACAGAGGCTTATTATGCAGCATTACAGTGTTACAAATACAGATAAAGTGCTGCTACATCTTTGTGAAAATTGCAGTGCAGATGCTTTCGCAAATCTTGGGTTTGATGATAAAACATTGAGGAATTTTTTTTAAAAGACATTTCCCAATTTTATTTTTACTGTTCAGAGCATGATCTGTACACTACTCAGAGTCTGGCTTCAATAAAAAAACATTTTCAAGGCTGTCTGTGCAGGCCCAACACAACGCAAACTGGAGTGTGTTTAGCTTGCCAGAACCGGATGTAGTTATGAAGACAGCAGTAACTGCAGCTGGAGTGAAGTACTGGCTCAGGAAGGATCTGATACCATGAGGACACCCCTCATGCAGCCAAGGATGAACACAGCATCCCTCCTAGTCTTCATATTAGCCATGTGATAAGAGCTGGTAGAGGTACCAAGGGCTGACTCAGTCATAACCAATGCGTCCAACATACGGTGTCTGAGGAAAAAACTGAACCCAGATATTTCAATTTTTAATCCAGTATTGGGCGTATCTTTCTATTTCCTCAGACTCCCCACTTGCTCTTTGGCCAATGTGCACATTTGGCACATTGGGAACATGCAGTTCTGCCATAGAGTGAATGAGACAGTGCTTTCTCCTGGAAGATAAAAATACCTCATGATCCCCTAAGTAAAAAACTATATTGCAAAGGTGTTGGATAGAAGGGCAGTAAAGTTAATTTGCAGGCTGAACAAAGATGATTTCCATTATAGCACTCATAAGCCTGCTAAATTTCAAGTTTTCACTTCTTCCTGCAGAGGTGGTAGAACTATTAAAAAAAAAATCTTTCAATCTCTTATATAATTTAAAAAACCCCTCAAACAAAGAAATCAAATTTTTCCTAACCTATAAGCTTTTCAACCCTCCCTAATTAAAATATGAAGAGAAAGTTGCACTTTGTCTAGAAGCAGGCATGCTGCCATGCAGGTAAAGCTTGGACAAAAATTTAAATGATTTGAAGTAATTGAATGATAGCAACACTTCACTGCATATTAAGCAAGTGACCCAGACAGAACACCTCAAAATGTTACAAATGTTTTCAAAGACTCACATCATGGGCATGAGCTGATATCTCTTTGTTAGTATTTTAGTTTCGCTCAGGGCTGGTTTTGAGAGACTTGTCCCCAGTCACTGTGTTTTCATTCATATCCTAGAATAGTCTTGTTATGCATGAACTGGGCTTCTTGAGGTTCTTTTTGAAGATATGTGCTGTAGGAGTGCACCTAATTTACTATAGCCAAGACCAATCTTTTAGTCAATGAGAGCAGGCTGGACTTAGAGTGAAATTAAGCACCTTGTAACATAAATAGCTTGGATGTCAAGTTCTTGGTATCCATTGTTTCACTCTACACATCTATTTCTACTGGCCCTTACTGCTTGCTAATTTAGAAAGAGAAAATACTTTTAATAAGTAATAAATGCATGATTATTTCTGATAAAGCTGCATAGAGCCAGATTATATTAGTTAAATTGCCATATATGGTATTATTTAAAAAAACAAACAACACAGGACTGGTGAATTTTTGCATGAATGAAGGAGTCAGGTAGTTGATGTGTCTGATTTGGTTATCCTCTGATGACTTAGTGTGACAAGTCAGATTCTGAAGTTCTCATTTACAGAAACCAGTTTGCTATCTAACTAGACTGTTTTAAAGCATATGAAATCTCTCAACAAGAGGAAGGACCACAAACTGACTCTGCATGTTAGTAATTTGAAAGCAAGAGCAGATGGAAAGTGTTGTCTCAAGACTTTGAACACAGCCTTCAGGATGCTCCCACCAGCATTCTCTGGCTGCAGTTTCACTACTGCTGATGCTGGATATTGGGCACTATTCAGTCACAGCACAACAGATCTGACTTGCATCAGAATAAGGCAAACAATCATACTTCTCTTGAAGTAACAAGATTGGAAATCTATGCATAAAGCCAACTTTAAGCTTTTCTTTGGTTTGCACAGGGACATGAAATATCTTATAGTCTGCTATTGCAGAGTTAACTCATCGAAAGTTTTCGAACAAATTTGAAACAGCAAGTGAGTTTATGTGGGATCAGCAATTTGCACTGTATGACTGTGGTATCTTTGTTCCAGTGCTATAAGTAATGGATTTATTATACCATGACTCTTTGGAGAATTCAGACTATTCTGAAAAATGTGCTCTCTACTAAACCAACGGAAATCTCTGATTCACATCTGCTGTAGCAAGTAGTTACGTATTTTATGACATTATCGCTTTTCCTTCTGCCACCCATGTTCCTCAGCTGTCTGCTCCATTTTCTGCAGACACAGCTGGCAGGGACAGCAGAAGAGGAGCTGCTGCACCTCAGCCTCTGCTCTCCCTGTGATGCTTGATCTGGTGGCAAAGACCTCCCTGAGACAGCTGAGAAGTGTCTGGAGGCAGCCAGGCACATGCAAGGAGAAATTGCTGACATACCATACTGCCACAGCTGTGGGAGGACCACAGCCAGCCAGAGGAGGACTGTGGTCCCCCTCCACTCATTTGCCTTGCATGAAGGACTGTGATTTGCTAGGTAATCTTTAGGAAGGAATTTGTGCCAGTCCTATGTAAATACCTACAACACATCCCACTAACATTCACTAAAATACAAAAGTAAATTATATTTACTGTTACTGAACACTCGTTTACCACAAATATTCCACGTAATTTGATTACTGGCCATCATAATTAGGTGAATATATTTTTTTTAAGAAATAGATATATTCCAGAAAACCACAGGCTTTCTATGGGCAATTCCTCCATGGACATGTGATGATGATTGCTGAATAAATCACCACAAATTATTTGTTCACTCAGATTTGTGCTATCTATGAAGTAGAAAATATTTTTGCTTTCTTTTTACATCAGATTTCAGAGTAGTGGAAGAAAAACTTGCTGACAAGATTTTATGTTTATTTGGTGAGAAGCAAATTGAAAGCACACTTAAAAATCCCAACAAAACTGGCAAAAACAAAAATAAGGCAGAACGAATCTAGCAGTTGCAACAGAATATTTAGTCTGTAAAAATAAGTTCCTGTATGCTCCCAGCCTAGAGTTGTTTTTGTGGCTTGTCCATAAGTACAGACAAAAGAAAGGCCTAACTCCCTAAACAAAATGGCACCACCTAATATATGAGAATAATAGTTCCATCATCCTGAGATTTGGTCCGAGTTAGCTGAGTGCCACAATTCTGCATTATCTGTAAGGATGCCATTCCTTGACCTGGTCCAGTCAAGTGCTTTCTCTGTGCAGGATGACTATGTGAGCATCTCTTCAGTCCTGAGATGCATGGGTCATGTTTTTACACCCCATGCTGTCTATTTTTTTTTTTTGTTATGACTCTTCTGGTCAGTTAGCAACTGCTGTTATTAAAAAGAACAGCTTTATTACCATTATTATGACAACCTCACAATAATAATTTGTTGTAGGAGGAACTATGTGTAAATGACTTCATCAAAGCCACTCTGTAGTATGCTGGCAACCAAAGTATCTTCTGGGTAAGGGGCAAACTTTATCGAAAGAGGATGCCATGGATTACTTATGGAGTACATACAAAAAAGTACTTTAATTTACTAGGGAATGCACATGCCATTTTAAATGCAGAGAAAATGCTTAACTGAATGTTTATTATTAATTAGAACTCACCTAATGATTAACTTTTAAGAGGTAAGCAGTATTACTTAAAAATTCTCAAATGCACTTTCCTCTTACCCTCCTCGTTGTGACTGAAACTAAATATTTACATCACATTTGGGGCCTTTTCTTGGTCCAGTCCATTATTTCTGTCATTGTTATGTTTTCCTCTTGGGGCGGGTCAGCTGGTGCTGCAGGAGATAGCTGGTAAATCCAAAATCCAGGTGGTGCAGAAAAATACTATACTCAAAGAGTTGAAGCTAACCCAAGCAATTAAATTAGCTCGAAAACATAACTAGTTCATGATGATCAAAGTGGTATTTACAGTGCAGCTCTCTGCTTGGCCTCCTAGGGTCTAAGAAAAGGTTAAAAGAGGAAGGATGAAAGGTGTAACACTGTAATAAAAGTTATGATAAACGTATTTCCCTGAATTTCTGTGTCAACAGAAGTAAGCAAATAGATATTGTGCAATCACTTAATTGTGCAATTTGACACTTCTGTTTAATGATTTAAAAGATCTTGTAAGTTCAGGTGAATAAATTTATCCTTTCCCAAGTGGAGGGGCTGCAGGTAATAACTTCAAAAATACTTCAATGCTTCAGAAAATCTTAGAAGTGACAGACAATGCTAGCAAACACAAACTCGGTTTTACTTGTGAGCTGTAAAATGTCTCTGAACATTAAGGGATTGAAGTTCTAGTACTGCCTTGAAACAAGACTATGGGAATGGGGTATTACATTGAAAAGAGAGAGGAGAATGACCCAGCTGTATTGAAAATGAAGATGATGAACTAAAAAATATAGCATAGGCTGGAAAGGCAAATATAATTTCTAAGCATTGAAAATGAGAAACTTCTGAAAACCTTATGCTTATTGTCTTACAAAGCTCAAATGGGAAAAAGCCACAACAGAACTGTTAAAACTAAAATATAGGCTTAAAATGGGTATTAATTGTACACATCTGCATATCTTACTACTGGAAACCAAGACATTCAGGGTATTAGTTCATACATATCACTACTTTGATCAATGGCTGCCTTAGGCAAAAAAAAAATAAAAATGAATAAAATATTCGTAATTGGTACCTCAAAGCTGTTACTTTTTTTTTTGCTTCCACGTGCTGAAAACCTGCTTCATATTGCAACAAAGCTTATAAATTATGTGTTTTCAAGTTAAGCAAACCCAGTTTTGGCCTATTTTGTAGGGAAGCTCGGGGCTGCTGGCTGGCCCCTGTGTTTTGCAACACGGATGTACCACGGAGCCGAAGGACCAGGCGATGGGACACGGCGCCACGGGAGCGGGATGGGGATGGCTCGGGGCTCGCCAGCTCCCCGCTCCCACTCAGGAAAGGGGATGCGGGCCCGGGGTTTAGGAGGCATTTCGAAACAGGCGAGGAAATGGGGCTTTCCATGCCTCTGCCGCACCGGGCGGCCCGCGGGTTTAGCCGGGGAGTTGTTGCCACCTAATGGTGGAGCTCGGGCAGCAGCGCCGTCGGGGCTGGGAACCACAGCGGGTCCGGGGAGAGCTGAACGCCGAGGGAGCCCACGGAAATTCTGTCTTGCTTCTCTAAGAAATCCGACCTAAAAGCTACCGAAAGACCTGGGAGACCTTCACTAGCTTCAGGTGATACATTTTAACAGAGCAAAGCTCCCCTATGTTGGTTGTACCAGTCGGATCGGACAACCTTCTATTCCACCATGTATGCCTGGGCAGTGACAGGCTCAGGGAAAGACTGCAAGAACATGGGAGTTCAGGGACTGTCACACTTAGAGGCGGCATCTAGAAAACTTTATCAGGCCTCCAGCGAGGATAAAGTGTTTTGAAAGCTCCACCAATGAGTGTCAAGCTCCATACAGTTTTAAATGGGAGATTTTTATTTCCAGTTAAACTGCTCTTGCAAAACAAAACACAACAAACAACAAAGCCCCTCAAACCAACCAACTCATCAACCAACCAACCCATCAACCAACCAACCAACCAACCAACCAACCAACCAACCAAAAGTGCAGTAACAAAAGACACCGTCAAAATCCAAAAGTCTCTCCCTCTTGGTCACCCTCTGGAAAGAGACAGAAACAAAGATCACATTATGTAATATTGTTATGTGAAGCTCAGAAGAATCATTAAATTAATCAGAAGTTGATGAACTTCAAACTCTGATAAGAATGTTATAATATGCCAAAGAGAAGACAAAGAGATCCTTTCACTGTTGTTTGGCATATGTGCTAGAAACCAAAATCCACTCCTGGTCTCACTGGGCAAAACAAAAAATTGTATCAAAACTCTAAGGGGAGAGGTTAGAAAAAACAACATAAACATGCAGACTTAGCAGCATATTCACTCCAGATTTATATCTTTATTTATAGATATGTATCTATTTATAGACATAACTAGTATGGGGGTTTTTTTCATATTGCAACAATTATTCTGGGACTCAAATTGAGAACAGTCTATCAAGCATGAATGAGCTGGAAATGACCCAGGAGCCCCCCAGCCTGTCCCTGTAAACCCCTCCATGTATGAGTGCATATGGTGAGTACAGCCTCTCTGCATGACAGGTACAGAATCTCTGCAGCTTGTACCTACAGAAGGTTGTGGTGGCAGATGTGGTTACTGTTCAATGAAAAGACCAGTAAATCTCATGAAGGCTCAATAGCTGATGTCTCTTGTCCTCTGTGTCAGTGCCAGGAACCCTGGCCAGACCACCTGGACATGTGTTCCTTGGTGCCTGCATGCCGGCTGGATTACGTGAACACGTGCAACTTGGATCTTGTGAGTATGTGGGTGACAGAATATGAGTGAGTGAAAACATCTTTGGTTTAGATCAGATCCCTCCCTCCCAATTTCAAAGTCTCACAGTTCATCTTTCCATATTTTTACTATAATCCTGCAATTAATTGCAGGGTAGTATAATTAAGCCCACACCCTGACTTTTAAGAAGGTGAGTTTCTTTGATACTTCTCTTCATCTTTAGATGCTGCTTGTGAGTGAGATACCAGCTGACCATGAAAGCAGAACAATACAAAGTACTGTGTAACAATTAGCCAAGAATAAGCCCTTGGCCTGGATATTATTCCAGAGAGGGGTGAAGAACCAGAAACAGGTTGCAATTCAATTGCTCTCTATCCAAACAGCCTGATGGCCCTCTGGCTAGCTGTAAAAGTATCTCTATCCAAACATATGCAAACACACGAGAATACAATTCTTAATTTAATTGTTTCTTCTAGGAATTCAATTACTCCTTGATTTAAATTTAAAATTCAAGGTAAAATTGCAGGTAATGCAAACTTAGATGTAAGAGCTGCAGCAGATGATTTACAGAGAACCAAATCTAAACATAAGAGAAAAAGGTAAGGTTTTCCAAAAATTCTTAAATGTCCTGTAGCTTTCCACAGGAATGCTGGAATTTGTTAGGGTTATGCAAAATATTGGCAGACTTCAGCAAGCAGCATTTTCTTTTAGTAACTCTAAACTTGGGGTGCCAAGCCCTCCACATATTATCTTGAACAATCAGTGCCAAGTCACACTAGCCAGTGGTTCCAGCAAGTCTCAGCCAGGACAATGCCAGCACATACTTCTTGTGGGAACTTTAAAAGGGCAAACACAGGAGAAAATTTTAGGGCTTTATTATTATATCATGGTTATCAATGAAGCCATGTTCCAAGAAAAATCCATTATTTTGAATTTCAGGTTTGAGGCCTTCTCTCTCTGAGACTGATGGGCCCAGAGAAAGCTGTACCTGGTGGGAGAGACTCTACATTCCCCACCAGCCTGTAGCCACCAGTAATAGACTTTAGGAATGTGGTAGTATAGGGTAATGGCAGAGCAGAAGGAGTAGGGAAGAGCATGGCAATGTGCCTATGCAGCCACCCTCCTTGGACTGGCAGGGCTGCAGGGAGAGAGGCTGCACAGGATCTGTGGGTGACTCTGTGACCTCCCTGGGGTCAACAAAACTCAGATATCCCTTAGAAAACTGTCTACTGGAAACTCAGCCCACTGACTTGCAGTTTAAAAACTTCATTATATAAAGAATAGTATCATCTACTATTGTTTTTTAATTTTTTGTTTGTTTTGTTTGTTTGTTTGTGGGGTTTTTTTGTTGTTTTTTGTTTGGTTGGTTGGTTGGTTGGTTGGGTTTTTTTGGTAATCTGCACTGGGATCCTTCCACTGCTGATTTTAAAAGTCAGTACATCAAGAAAGGTAAAAAATTGAACTTTCATCTGTTTCCTCTTTTCCACAAAACTTCAGGGAAGGCTTTGTGTGCAAACTCACATAGCAGTCAGTTCTATGTATACCAAGCAGTGCAAACAGTCTGCATGTGTCATTTCAGGCTTTTTGCAAATCATGCATCCTATGAAACCACCTCAGCTTGCTCAAGATCATGGACTTGCTGTGACAAATACTGTGTCCTCTGAGTGACCCAGGATGTTTGTTTTTGTTGGCTAGATGACAATACATGGGAGACAGTGAATACTAACCACACTGTATGATTTGGTCCAACTATAAGGTTCTCTTTTCTTTCTCTTCAGGAGAAGCAGAAAAAGTTTTTATACCTTTCACTTTATGGCAAAGACCTGCTGAGTTCAAACTGAAAAGGCAACATAAATTCAATGAGATGATTCTCTTTTATCCAGACCACTGGTATACTTGAAATATTGTAGAGGGAAGAAACTATGCAAAGAACATCCATTCTTTTGAAGAGAATTATCTTTTAGCCCATTTAAAACTGTTTTTCATTAAATATCATTGGGTTGGAGGTTTTTGGAAGGTTTTTTCTAGTTTCTCCCCATCTTGAATTACACCTTTGATAATAATACCCAGCAGGGGTATAGCTCTTTTTCATGCAATCACCTAGGATGGAATTTATTCTAAAATGACATCCATGGATGTTACATCCTCTTTAATATTATTTCACAATTTACTCTAATCTGAAAGGTATCAATAAATGAAACTTGCTGAAGTCCATTCAATTGTGCTCAAGAGATACTATTTTGTAATTTAAACAGCATTCCTCTTATATAAAAAGCAGTGTGTCTGTCTCTCATCTTTATCTGGTTCACTTCAATATGTTGAGACATTTACTATATCTTTCTTGTGAAAATTTCTTGCCCTAGATAATGTGATCTGCCTGTGGGATTATTTTTATATTACAAAAGCAGACAAAACCTGCTAGGTACTTTTCCAAATGAGTCACACTGATTATTTCTGTCCTCTAACCCTACAACTTCGAGAAAGTTAATTTAATATCCAAAATGAAAGGCATGGTTAGCAAATGGGACATACCCATCACACAAGGGGATCTCCTGGCATTTACAACTTCAGGGCCATTTTATCCACTCCTGTCAGCAGCTTAATCTGCTAGATATTCATAAGAAGTTACCTCAAACCAGCACAAAGTCCACCTGGCAAAGTCATGGACTTTCTCATTCTTTTGAAACATAAATTAATGTCATGTTATCATCACCTGTTTAATAACTCCTCACCAACCTGCTGTCCAATGTTACTTGGTTTCTGAAACACTCCTGCAGGGAGAAGCAAAATTAAGTAACAGCACAGGCGAAGGTAGAAACAAAGTCACAGCACTAGGAGAAAAAACACAGGAAGGAGACCCGATGGTGCAAAGATGATGCCTAATTGCTGGTGTGTAACTTAAATAAAAAAGGAAAAAAGCTATAGCAATCTTAACTTTTCTGCTTTGAAATACATATTACCAAAGCAAATATAGACTGAAAGATAAATTGAGGAGTGAGAAGCTGAAGAATGGAGGAAAGGTTTAAGGATTTTTCAAGGAGACAGTGCAGGAGATCTGATTATTTATGCTCCTGAAAAGGTTCTACTTGCCTGAAGTTGGAGGCTGAATGAGAGAAAAGGTCACCTGCCAGAAGATCAGCAGAAGGGATACAGTTCCCTATCAATGAAGGTGATAAAGCAAGCAGAGATCAAATAAATGATATTTTTACAGCCTTTGAGAAGTAAGATTTTAGGAGAGATAATTTATGACCAATATTTTTTCCATATGTGGCAGGTGCCATGGGAATAACAGAGAACTGATGTAGATCACCAGTCAGCTGTGTTTTGCATTCAGGGTGTTTCATCAGAAACTATAGTTTGCTCCCAGTGTTACAGAGAGTAGAAAGGAGTGCATAGTGGCAGCCTTGACTCTGGGTGGCCAGTGCAAAGTACAACTTGTCACAAACAATCTCTAGCAGTGACCTAAAGGAGATGGGTATGCACCTTTCAGGCAGTGCAGTTTTAGCTACAAATCCTTAATGTGCAAGTTAGACATAAAGGTATAGACAGGCAGGTCAGGGAACTAGGTTCTTACCTTCTCTTTGCGTTCCTCTTTTCCCCATGCATGCCTCCCTACCTAGCCCTCAGGGGAGTCGAGGTAACATACCTGGGCAACTTCAACTGTACTTTCCCAGGAAGATATATGGGTTATTAAAGCAAATTTAATACACCATTAAGGACATTTACATCAAATAGAAAACTCCAGTTCTGTTTACCCTAAACCTAGACTTCCTTGAACAAAAAAACCCCCAAAACAAAACAAAAAAAGAATTCTAAATTTCTCTACTTGCCTGTGCACTTTGAAAAATGGACTGGTAGGGGAAGTCCCAAATTTATCTCCACTTTGTAGTTCACAAAGATGGTTTCTCCCCTGTTGAAATGAGGTGAGTAGCTTGTCTTCCCTGCCCAGAAAGGATTTGTGTATTTCCAGCCATGTCTCTCATGTTGAATACACACAAAACCCAGATCTTGTTCTTTGACTGAAAGAAGTATAGCTGACTGGTGTCCAAAGTGCTGCTCTGTGTCTATATCAAAATAAAATCTTAAGAAAGTTGACGCATGTGGTCTGAACAACACTACCTTTTATCCATGCCCCTCATTCACATACATGCACACGCACCCACAAACATCATGTATGTGTATATACATATACACACACACATATATATATATATAATTACACATACCTAATTAAACACAACAACTTAACATGGTCTGTTCATCTGTGGCATGCTAGGGAAGGCTTGCAGACATGAAAGACTTACCAACAGATAGACACCATCCTCTAAAGTTAAGACTGAAAAAAGGTCACTCCTTGATAGATTTCTGAATTTTAATTCTCTGAGGCTTATGTGTAACAAATTATTGTCTCCAGAAATCATTGAAGGTACAGCTTTGTGCTATTACTTGTGGAGAGGCTTTGTCAAGAAGAAGATAGTGCATCATCATAAAAAACCCCTAATAGAACAACAAACTATTCTAGATGTGTATGAATGCATCAAAAAAGTTTTATTACATTGTCTAACACACTAACACATTGTCTCATTTCAGGACTTTTTGAATTAACATATTAATTGGTTTTGATGAACAAAAAGCTAACAATTGCAAAAAATTGCAAACCATCAAATCTTTTAAGCTTATTGTATTAAGTGGAGGGGGTAAGGAGAAGTCAGAGAAGTTCAGACAGAAGATTTGTAGGATCAAACAGAGAGCATTTGTAGATCTGGTAGCTGTGTGACCTTCTGGGCGACATCAAACCATGTTCTCCCCAGGAAAATATTGTAGCAGCTTTCCTTAAAACATGGCTTTAAAATGCTTCTTTTGTTCTCAGTCATGTGAGAAAGCATAGTGGGAGAGGGGAGATAGCACAGCCTGAGGCAGAACAACTTTTTCTGCCCAGAGTGCAGTGAGTGCTCCCTGCTTTCAGGGTAGTGTAAAAGGGATAAAAAGGGATAACTCAGAATTGTTGTTCTGACAGACTCTTTTTGACTTTGACAGGAGGATGGCAAGTTGCATTACAGATAAGTTTCAAAATATTGTTCCCATTCCCATACCCTCCCAGAGAATGACTGGAATAACATATTACCCGAATGATTTGCAGGTTAATAACTGTAATAATTTTTCATCCATGTTAATAAATAGACTGCCTGTATTCAAGTTAACAAAGTATGAGCAGTAATAGCTTTGATTTAATAATACTATTTCTTAGGAGCATGAACCTTACCTACAAAGCTTTTAAAATTTTGCCTTGAAAATGATATGTCTACCCAAGGAAAGAAATAAATTGATTTTTAGCTGTTTAAGAAAAAATCACAGAATAAATCTGTCTTTAGAAAAGCTTTTGATGCTGTGTTAAATAAATTAAAATAAATTACAGCAAAATTTTCATATTGGATAGATTAATGAAACATTACTTTTATATAGCAATTAATCATTATTCACTCTTAAAAATATGGAAATGTTCCAACCTCTACCCAGGCCTAGTTTTCCTCAAAAGTTATTGTTTTGGCTAAAGGACTGCAGTACTATATTCTGAAAGGTGTCACAAACCTTTTTGAAGGACTAAATTAGAATTCTTGACAAGTTGGGAAAAGAGTCTAAAACCTGAAGACAACAATTAGTATGTGTAGATGCACATGAGGCCCATGGTGGATTACAGATCAAATATGAGTCAGCGGTGTGAGGCTATTGAAAACTGAGAAAAGATCTCTGCAATGCATGGGCCATGATTGTTGTAGTCTCCTCACTGCTGGTCCGATCTGAGCTGCTGCTTTTGGAACTCCAGTTGAAAGAGAAGGAAATAACTGGGTAAGGACCCCAAGAGGAGCAGCAAGTATAGGAAGGGTTTAATGTGAGATGGAAAAGTGAAGGCTCTCTACAATGTCTATACTAAAAGAGGAAATTGAAAAGACATAAAGTAATAATATTCCAGTGAGGGATAGAATGTTCTCAGCTCTTTCTACTGGTAGAGTGGAAAAAGAAAAGTAGAAATCTTAATTTGCATGAGAATCTATTCAAATTAGCCATTAGAAAAAACTTATCTGTTTGCAAAAGTACTGACTAATATGAGAGTGCATGGAATGTCCCATTTTAAAATGTTTTCCATAGATATTAAACCCTCACTGACAGATCTCTGCCCTTGTCAGTTTGCATTTATCCTTTGCAGAAGTGTAGACTAGACGACCCCTAGAGGTCCTTTCCAGTTCTTCATCTATGTGAACTATAGGGAGCCCTGATGTAGCAGGCAAAGGTACTGAGTAATGGGCTCACTTCTTCGAAATCTTTTCATCCCTGCACTGGCACACATCCACATTTTGAATTTATTGGATGCTGAATTGCATCCAAGTAAGTGTCTACACATAATTACAAATATGTCCTGCAAGCCAAAATGATTGTTTCTTTTAATATGGATCATCTTGAAGAGCATTTGATTATTAAAAATGAGAAAGTTTCTAAAAATACATTATGCCCTATTTAGCATGGTATTATAAAAATACCACGATATTTGATTTGAAAATGTCCCCTCCATGCCAAGCCTTACCCAAGCTGACTGGTGTAGCTGGGGGCAGAATTTGGCCTACTGTAATTAAATCCAAATGTTGCATCAGAGTTTAACCAGTAAAAGACCTTGGTTTTGGTGTAAAGACACTCAAAATTTCTACTGTCTTTTTTTTTTTTTTAATTTTCTTTGGGACTGTAACAGCCCTTCTATAGGTTTTAATCATACGATGAACACAATTCAAAAGAAATGTATCGGCCCAGAATGGGTCAGTGGGATCAGAAAGGTGTAACTTACAGCCAGAATTGAGTTTTTCTGCCTGCTTCCTGCTCTCTATGTTTATAAAGAACAGGCCTTGATGTTAGCTGATAGATAAATGCACCTAAGATATGTTGATAATACCTAATATGAATTCTGAGTCACCACATGTGGCCTCCTCCACCAATATACATATTTCTTGTCTGTTACTCTAAAAGAAACTTCTGACCTGAAAGTAGGCCACAATGGAACACACAGGGCTGGATTCTCCGTCTGCTAAATTAATTTTGTGAGGCTTACAGATTGAAAACAGAATTTTCTTTGGGAAGTTTATCCTGTTCTGTTTTAAACTTTACTGGTGCAACACTGCCAGAAGTCTGGTATGGGATATAACTCCATCTGAAATGGATTTTTTTATCAGTACTAGAAGAAGGTAAATAGGTGGACTAAGAAAAGGAGGACAAGGAAGAGATAAACATAAGTGAATGTAACAATGAAAAGAAAATTTGAAAGTGAATCTTTGCCATGTTGCATTCCCCACTTTCAACTAGTTTGATATTTGCCAAATCTCCGCAGTTTTAACTTATAACATAGTAATTTAGAATAAGGGATGTCTTTCCTCTTGAATGTCTTTGTGCTTGAATAGGAGTTTCTTTTTAAGGATTTGGTAGGGCAACCTTGCACCGAGTACAAAGAGAAAGGCAGACCCTTCCATTGTACTGTATTTGCCTGTTCCACCAGTAGAGTTGAATCTGTTGAGTGAATAAGGAAATGATCTCTGGGGACTGCAGGACTTCTGATAAAAAATTATATCTGAACATCTGCTTGGCATAGTTTTCCCACAGGCTGTGTTATTGCCTTATCGGGGAGTTTTTCACAATCCTGTGGAGAATAAGGATGGGCTTGGTGCTGATTGCTTTAAAGTACATGTCCAACAATGTCACAGTTTGTGCTTGGCTCAAAAGAATAAAATTTAATGGGGCTGTCTTTTGAGAACTGCATGTTTAAGTTTGGAAAAGTATATCTAGAGGCATTATCCAAGGATTTTTTTTTCACAGGGGACAGCTGTTGAAAGTAAGCTGTTTTGTTTGCTCTCAAAGCTACTTTCATCAGCACACAGGATGGGTGGCAAATCAGGTAGAAGACTGTGGAATAAAAGTTGTAAAAACTCATAATATTTCATCCACTGTGAGCTATAATTTTATAAAGGAATATTGCAGGAACTGTTCTTTAAGCTCAAAATCAGATTCTGCTTTCAAAATAGATGTCAATTTAGCATTCAAGTGAGAAGCAAACATCATTGTGAACAGACTGCAACTGTGAAGAGACTAATAAAATTTGCAATGGTACATGCTACTTTTCAAAACTGCTGTATGACTTTATTATAATTCAATTTCATATCTTTGAAAAAAGGCTTAGCAAGGCAATTAGTGTATGATTCACCTTGTATACTGCCCAAAATGTCAATTCTAGTCATACCTAGAATAAAATAGAACAAAGTAAAACAAAATAGAATAGAATAGAATAGAATAGAATAGAATAGAATAGAATAGAATAGAAAAGAATAGAATATTTCAGTTGGAAGGAAATGACAATGATCACTAGTACAACTGTAAAATAGGAGCAAATCTAAAGTCAACTATTCAAAGTCTTTGCCTTTTTGTGGATCTCTATGTTTCAGAAACAGACCAGATCATAAAACTTAATTAAAATTTTGCCTGCTTTATCACTCTTCTATGAAAAATATTTGTATAGACAAAGCAGAACTAAGATAGTTGCCCTGGGATATTATTAGATATACTCATTCATAACAGAGAGAGGCAAAAAATGTAAATTATATTTTATGTTCCTGTTTATATTCTTTGTTGACATGTAAAACATTAGTTATGTGGGAAAGAAATGAGTCGCTCACACTAAAAGATGATTAAAACCTTAAAGATAAACAAAGACTGATATCAGAAACTGATAAGAGAAGCTGCCAAATATAGCAGCCCTCAAGAAATTCAAAAGAATTCCTGAATTCCCTGGATATATGTAAAAGTATATGCCAGACAATGTAGGGTGCCCATATCCCATACATTGAACTAGGAGAGCTAAAAGATTGAAGGGGAGGGGAAGTGGAGGAGGATAAGAAGGTTCAGCAGCAGATTATATTAAGAGTTGGAAAGATGCCTCCTCTAAGCCATATGAAATACAGAAAAGGTCAACATTTTTGGCATTCAGGCCAAATCTAAATGAGAAAGGTTCAGCACCACACAACCCCTGTAATATGCTGTCAGCTCTTTAGCAGCTAGAAGAGATGTTATCAGTAGAGGCAAGAATGCAGAGGAATGTTCTTGGAAGCTTAAGGCAGATAAAAGAAAGGGGTAAGGTATCACTTTATATTTTTCTTTCCTGATGTCAAAAAGATCTATCAAATACACAAATTCTATAAAATAGGTGCCTGAACATAAATTTTTATTCAGAAGGTAATGAAAAACAAAAGATATCCTTTGAAATGCTAGTCAGTCCTTCAAAGCTATTTCTCTCTTGACCTTTTACTCAGGATGCCAGTGACATGCAGCATTAGCTGGAATAAATACATGACTGGCCATGTGATATTCAGATATGATAATCTAGTCATAGTAAATAGTGAAGTGGAAAGAAGGCATGGACGAATATGACAGAATTAACCAAGCCCTACAAATTTATCCTGCATACCCTTAAATGAAAAGATTATATTTAAATGGCACCCTTTTGCAAGCCTGGAGATATAAGGCAAAGGAAATGCTGTGGCCCATACCCTTTATCAGGGCATGTGGAAGTGTCTTGCTTCGCAATAACTAGCCAAAGCTCACTGAAAGAAGCAGCAATCATTAGAGCTGCTTTACTAAGGTAATAATAATCCTAGTTATATATAAAAAGAATTTTTGTATTTTCTAATTAGCATAAAAATGGCCCAGAGTCTGGAATTATATTTCAGCCACTGCCCTTAAATGTACTGCACAGTAGGTTACAACAGCTAAACCTTTGCTTCTATTTTATTGCCTCAGTCACAAGGTTTTAAGCTCTATTTATACAAGTGGTTTGAGTTATAAAACACACATTATTACTTAAAAGTAATTGAAAATAGCCTTCCAGACAAACAGAGCTCTGGCCACCTGAACTGTAAGTTTGCCTAGGAAAACTATAATTTGATAGGTGTGCGACAAATGGTAGATATCCGGCACTAATTCTTCTGCATGTCATTTGATACAAAGATGTAAGGAAAACAGTAGCAGAAGCATACACAGTTATTTCGAGTTTAAGTCACTAGGAAAATTATGGGGAAATTGCAAATGTCTCCCATTAACTTTTTAACTTTATTAGTATGTTTTCAATTTAGCTGACAAGCTCCTCCTTTGCAGGTCCTTCAGGAATGTGTAGAAAACTAAGGTACTTGATAAAATGTTTCCATGCAGAATTTGGTTTCAGCTATGCAGTAAAATGTACACACTTAGGCTTTTTCCTCTTTAGGCTGGTAGAAACTGGAAATGTTAGAGAAAAGTGATTTGCTCTCCTCAAGGTAGACTTTTTTAGTAATGCACCTTACATGGCTAGAGAGAAGTAAGTATGGAAGGTAAAAGTTTCAAAAAGAAAGAAAAATACTCATTTTAAAAGGGGCTAAAGTAATTTCTGAGTCTTCTACTGACAAAAGACTCAAGACTTAATCCTGCTGTGGCTGAAGTCAAGGTAAGTAATTTAAATCAAATTGGACCTCCTTCTAACATAGGAATAGGGCAAGTACATCTGGAATAACTCCTGGATATACTCTAGAATAAAACCTATCCCAAAAGTGTGGAATTTTCTGCAGCTACAGAGGATCATGGCCAATTTAAAGTTGCATTCTGTTTCTGGTGAGCCTGAGTAAAACTTTCAAAATCAAATGAGTGTCCTTGAAGTCTCACTCCTTGAAGAGACTTAGGCATTTCAGAAACTTTTACTGCATACCTCTTTCCAAACCACTTTTGTGTGTTTGCCTCCAACATATGCCCTTTAAATTGATGCCATGAGTGCACTTTGTACTGGAATGCAGCCGACAGTATAAATAGCTGCTCTGCTTAATTATAAAAGGAACACTGTTTTCTTGTAGATTCCTTTGCATCAACAGTATAAAAATCTTGTTTCTTTAAATTTCAAATTCTAAGCTTTAAGTGTTCATCTAAATACTTCCAGATATGTGTTCTAGAGAAGTAGTATGAATTTAAGATAAACACAAAAAACAGGATTTGTGTTTTCATCGCTGATTGAAGTGGCTTTCAGTAAAAAACTGAGATAATAGATCTAATTCCCCATAGTCAGTATGGATGCATATCGTGCTAGCAATGGTTTTAAGTGGGACTTCCTTTCAACTCCAAAGAAAAAGCATGTTTTCAAATTTTTGTCACAATATTGCTCTACCTCAGTTAATATTGCAGCCCATAAGTACTGCAAGCTGTGCTATAGAAGGTGACCAGCTAAACCTTAGAGCAGCTTGGAAGTGAAATGCTGTTGTTTCTACTTTACAGGTCGGTGAATGGGGTAAGAGAATAAGCTATATCCCTTTATGGTCTCCATCAGATCATATTGAACACCACAGAGTTGACTTTTCTTATTTCCTTGACTCATGCTCTAGGTACTAGAATTTTCTGTGTATGTACACCCAGTTCACAAGCCCCTAAAACCTAAAATAAAAGCAAAGATGCTTAACTGATTAAAAATAAACATTTTAGGGGTTTTTTAAGGTTTTGACCATTCTAAGCATTTCTCAGTCTACAGGATGAGTGAAACTTGAGCAGGGTTTATCTAAGTAAGCACATTTGGCATTAATGTCCACTTTATTCTACCCTGTGGCAGCAGATTAACACAGTATCCCCACACCAGGAACATCACGTGGACCTGGGGGCCACAGCATGTTGTGCAAAGCATTTCCTGGGTTGAAGCAAAATGCTGCAGGCCAAACCCTGCAGCCCTCACCGAGACAGGGCTTCAGCTGGCTTAGCTGGTGGCATTGCCGGAGTCAGGGCTGTTGGAGTGTCCTGGTTCATGGGACTGCAGCCACTGTCCCTTGCCTGCCAGTGCCCACAAGGGGCAAATGCCTGTGGCCTTCAGGACCATCGAGGGGGCTCGGCTACTACAGCACTGTTGTAATGTGTGCTGCATGCTGCTTTTAAGTAGTCTCAGGCAGACTTCACACAGATCAGGGTGAAATTTTCTATCTTAGAAAAAATGCTGAAAAGTTTAACATTTCAAAAGCTCTTTGGAACCTCACTGAAATCTGGCAGAGCAGACATTTAAAAGGTGTGGTTTTTCTTCAGCATTGCAAACATCTGGGACAAGAAGGCATTGAGGGTTGATTTCCAGACCAATTATTTCCCAGTAAGGATCTGAATATGTTATTTGAGCAAATTTTGTAGGTTTTTAAAGTTTTCCCACCCATCCCTCAACAGCTCTACTCTTCAAAGCTCCGTGGTTATTTAATACAGTAGTGTTCTGAAATCATGCCAGTGAAGCAGGACAGTATGGATTAGTCACCACTTGGTGATCAAAACCATAGTAAGAAGGAAGGAACACACATCAGAACCTAATATTCTGCTTGGGTTATTCTGTTTCAGAAATCCAACTGAGTCATGGTGCTCAGTCTCCTGGCACCAATACCTAACGTTTAAGAAGACTGTGAAATGGTCTGGACAATTCCAAATGGGGTTACATCATGCTACACAGCCAGCACGTGTGGGCAAGGGCAGATGGCAAGTGGAGCAGCAGCTCTGGAGCTGAAGTTCTTCAGCAAGTTCTAGGTCTTTTTCACTGTTGAAAAGAGACTGTAATTTGGATCCTCTAGAGATTAGGACACAGCTTCTTTAGTCTAAATCACAGATCACTATTCAGATAATGTATCTGAGATATCAATCTACATTCTCTTTGTAGTCAATAGAACAAACATAAAGTTTACCATGATTTGTCTATGGCTTACTTTACATAACTACTTCATGGGGGTACTAACCATGCCCTCAGAGTGCCTCTTCTTCCGTATTGTCTATAAATCCACGATTAGTTTGCATGCTGACAAGAAGCATTTTCTTTTAAAAATAAAATATTTCTAAAGGAAATGTTTTGATTTTTTTTTCTCTTAGAATAGAATAGAAAAAGAAATAGAACACAGTTGTGTAAAGCTATGAGTGAGGAATATGTCCTTCCTGAGTAATCTATTGAGAATACCTCATTAAGGAGGCTAGGAGGACTAGCTCAGATATTGACACCTACAGTGAAGACAGCTATATTTAACTAGATTAATCTGTTCCATTTGGCCACATTTACCACTTTTCCTCATCATCCACCATCTTCACAGCTCCTCCTTACAGCTTTTTTCTCCAGCTCAAAACTCTGCCTCTTCCTTAGGAGGCACAGATTACAAATGCATGTTATAGCCCCTGCTGTTGTTGCCAAAACCTCTTCCTTTCCTCCTCTGTCAGATTTGTATCTCATATGATCTCTGAATTACCAAAAGCTTTCAAAGACTTCATCTTCTATCAGTCTTTTCCTCATGGCGTGCCTTTTCACATAACACTTTGGACTAGTTTGGACTGTCATGACTGAGGATTTTCAGCTGTTGAAAATCTTACACACTCACTGGAACAAGTCACTTCTATTTGGGTTTTTTTTTTTTGTTATCAGTTCTCAGAGTATTTAACCACCATTGTACCCCAACTGATGCTTTTGCGCAGCTGCCACCATGAACTGCTCTACGTAGGTTTTGGTGCCTGTGGAAGGCTATCCAGATAGGAAAAAATCCTAATTTCTAGTCTTACAACTAGAGGTAGTTTTGTTGCTAGCTGTGGTGCCTGGAGCTTGAAAACATTTATTTGAGCCTTTGAGCCTTCCTAGGTTAGATATTCTCTGGATAAATATACAACAGGACACTGAGGACAGGAAAAAAAGAGCTCTGACAGAAAAAATAAAAGAATCCTCATTCTTTCTGGTAATAGGCAAATACTCATTTTCATTCATAGTTCCTCTCAGTTCAGGGAATGGACATGACTCAGTAGAAATGGGGAACAGAAAGGGCACTTTGGGTATCACTGTCTGTCTCAGGATGAGTCACAAAGATGAAAGGAAATATCAGCGGAGTGTGACAGGGCATCCTGGCCCTCAGTTCCTACCACAGCAGTTATTTTTTGTTTAGAGAAAGGTACTGCTCTTAGTGGGGTGAGGAGGATAACTGATTCCCCACCACAAAACAAAAATAGAAAATCCGTGACCAGAGCTAATACAGCTTTTCTGGATGTAAGGTACCTCTCAAAATGCAGAAAGAGGGAATGATGCTGCTTACATTTGTGCCATTGTGCCAAATGACTTCTCATATTCCCTTAATATGATGCATTACAGAAGGCTGCTGAGTAGCTTTTCACAAATGATATGCTATAGAGAAAGTTACAATGGCTACAACAAAACCTGGACAGATTTCTAGAGATGAAGGTGAAGTAGCCATAAATAATAAATACAGAGAAAATAAAATCATGCTTACAGTGAGAACTGAAACTCATAAATAAGAAGTTTAGGCACCTTCATTTAGAATATCAAGCCTAAGTACTTCATACATTTTAAAAAAGCCTAGATAACAAAATGATACTTATTTATTTGCCTATCCTGGCATTTTAAAATTCTAGTGTATGCAGGAAGTGTCAAAATACCACAAATGTCCTAATTTTTCTGGCTGACTGTGATCAAGGAAATACCAGAAATATCATGGGACCTTTTTCTTACATTTGCAAGTAACGAAGTAAAAAGAAAAAAGAAACAAAGAAGCTCAACTTCCGCAACTAGGGCTGAGTTAATACCTGCGATCTGAGGTTTCTTAGAGTTGAGTAGACAATTTCCTGATATTATTAATATAGCAAATCAAGATGAGAGATGGTAGATCTAACAGTAAAACACCATGGACTGTAAAACAGAAAGTCTGGGTTACTCTTCTTTTCCATCGTTGTCTCTCTCTGTGACCTTGTGAAAGGGCATGTTCTCTCTCCAGTCAGCCTTCCCCTTGTGAAATAGGGACAATAACATTTTCCCACTCAACATAGTAAGTATTACTGTGTGCAATGTGCATTCTTTTCATCAAATATGAGGATACTGGCAAATATTTTGATGAGTAAAAAATAATTGCTCTTCTTGATCCAGTCCTTGAGTTATCTTATTATTTGATTTGATGGCATTTTTCGTGTAAGAAATACTTCTTTTCAAGTTGAACAGTTTCAGGTGTCCCCTATGTTTATTGCCTCTGCAGTCATTTATCACTGGATTTTACTATTGATGTCTAAAATACAAAATTTTAATAATGTCTAATAAAAAGCATGAAATAAGAACTGGTTTTAATCTACATTATATAAATCTATACATTTTTATACAAGAATCATTTAGCTAAAAATCCTCAATGTTCAGAGAACCTGGAGTCTCAGAGCCAAAGTAACCATGATTTGAGATGCAGCAGTCTAGGCTCATTGCTCAGAGAAACAACCACAAGGTGGAGATGTTACAAGCTCTTACTAGCAAATGTGAAGCATAGTGGTTAATACTGATTTTTCTGGGTTTAGTGAAGGGAAATAGGATCGTATTTTAAATTAAAACTGTCTCCAGTCAACAATTATAGTGCAATAAAAGTAAAGGAAGTCTATAATAGCAGAATAATTGAAAGGAAGGACATCTATATCTTGACCTTGAAATGAGTTCCTTATATTTTAGAATATTTAGTGGCACTAACTTGATTGTTTCTTTCCATAAAGGAACATGATTTATGTTCAAGAAATAAATTGTGTATTTTATAATTACGTAGCTAGACCTCAAGTCAGCTTTGCACAGTCATCCAGTATCCCTTAAGACCTTCACATGGCCGTGCAGAAACTATCTTTCAGTACAGGAGGGAGAGCAGCAGAGGGAGAACACAAGCTGGAGTACATTGCATTTTAGCTCTGCATGTGTACAAGTGAAGGCTTCCAACTCTTGCAATATCCACACCATAGGAACTGTGGGTGAGAATTACATCAAGCTCAGGAAACCCAAAAGAAGTGAAAGGCAAGTTTCACAATCGATGACATTTGCAAGGGTGAGGAAGAGAAAGAAATAATGTCTAGCCAGTAGTCAGAACACTCTGTAGGAAAGGAAAATGTGCATTCAGCCCCTTTCCTGAGAACTTAGAAGTAGAAATTTGACTACAACATCCTGACAATCAGACTGCTTAGGAAACATTCCTATAAAACAAAATGTACAAATTCCAAATTTTTATTTGAATAAAGGAGGAAGATTATTTAATTATTCTGCTGGAATATGTGCAATCTTCTCCTGACCTTCATGATTTTAATTATTCTTATGCACCTAGATTCCAATTTTTAAATGATTCATAGAATTATTTTCAAAAACACTGATCTTTCATTGCCCAGTTTTTAGCAGTTCAAATTTTAGAAGAGGTTTGTAAGATTGCTCGAGAGTGGCAGATTTTCTAGGAATGACAGGCTTTTCTATACCCGTATAATACTCTACCAATTACTTTCCCCTTTTGCTCCATTTTCTGAATTCCTGCTTTTTGTATAAGCTATGGGTGTATGACCTGCAGGACTTTCCAAAATGCAACGTACTGCTGTTGCCAGCAATCTCAAGGTTTGTAAATGCTTTCTATAGGAGTGGAAGTTAATGTGACTCGGAAAAAGTGTGACCTATAATCCTGAATGGTTTCTACACCACTGTCATGAGAGAACTAAGTCATTCAAGGTATTTTGAGACATGAAAAAAATCTTTGAAGACTAGTACTGGTGTTATCTACATCTTTTAAATTTAAAACTTCAAAATCATTCGAACTTAGTTATGTCATCTGTTCTTTTCCTAGAGATACAATGTAATACAGAAGAAACTGGAGAAGAGGAGGCTCAGAGGTGACCTCATCACTGTCTAGAACTACCTGAAGGGAAGTTCTAGCCAGGTGGGGGTTGGTCTCTTCTCCCGGGCACTCAGCAATAGGACAAGGGCGCACGGGCTCAAGCTCTGCCAGGGGAAATTGAAGTTGGAGATCAGAAAAAAATTCTTTGCAGAGAGAGTGCTCAGGCATTGGAATGGGCTGCCCAGAGAGGTGGGGGATTCACCATCCCTGGAGGTTTTTAACCTGTGATTGGACGTGTCACTGAGTGCCATGATCTGGTAAATGGACTGGAGTTGGCCCAAGGGTTGGACTTGATGATCTGGGAGGTCTTTTCCAACCCAATCGATTCTATGATTCTATGAAACCAGAATCTAGTTCAAGAATCATAACAGTTCTGTGTCTCCATAAAAGATGTTACAATGCTACATAACTGTTGGCTAAGAGTTGTGTAGATGTTACATATCCATTGCTAAAAGCTGTAAATTTATGTATAGCTATAACTTCTGGAGCCAACTTCTATCAAGCTCATCCTTCAAACCAGCAAAAATTACTCCTGTGTAGTTTTCATATTACAGAAATATTACAGCTATGTTATGGGAAGTAAAGAAATGGAAATTAAAATACATTTGCTTCTGTGTTTCACGTATAACGTTTGTGTACCTCCAAGTTCTTCCTATGTAGTAATTAAGTTATTCAAAATTAGGAAATGTGTGGTTTATATTACATGCATATACTTATCTCTGTAGAAGGTATTTCCCTGATTCACTTTCAAAACAACTTTATCTTTCCTAGGATGTAAGAATCTTTACATTGCAAGCATATTGTACAGACTTACACCCTTTTAGCAGTTGTATGTTACCATTATTAGTATTAAACCTTAGAAATCCTCCAGACTCACTGTGTAATTTAAAATGCTAGAGTATTACTTGTCCTTTATGGTCTTACTTTATACCTTGGTTTGACTTTAAAAACTGGATAATGAAGATAGAAGAATTGCACAATGCAAAAAAACAGACCGTAAAATATTAACTTCGGGTGAGACACTCTCCCTTGAAAAAGCCAGAAGACAACTGCTTAAGTGTATGGGCTGCAATTGGCACTTCATGAAAATTCTCTATCAAGCCCCAGAATGAAGTACTTAAGGCTGAGCCAGATAAGTAAGGGATGGAAATAAGAAGAGCCTTATTGCAGCAGAAAGAAGAGGGTTTGCTTTTTTTCTTTATATTTTTCAGTTAGTCTCCCTGTCCAGAGCATTTGCAAACACAAAGGACTTAGTGGTGTCAGTTTTTTCTTATCAGTACATAAACCCACAATTACACATTCACTATGAGTCACTGCACACTTCTGCAGGAACGACTATAGGTAGACGTTGTTCTCTGAAAACTGAAAAATGCACCCACAACTGTTTCTAGCCCAGTTAAGGAGGCCCACTGAATAAATGTCTATCTGCATTTAGATCAGCAAAGACCCTTACAAGGCAGCAAATCCTTAAAATCAACAAAAGTGTGAGCTGGTAGCTACTGTAATTACTAGCAGTGAGTCATGTTAACAGAGAAAAGGTGAAATATGGCCTGTTTTATTATTATTATGAGGGGCTATAGCTAGATTCAACTGAAGAATATAGGGCTCATGGGAAGCCTCATAAACACTGACATAATCAAGTATTGGTTTTAATACAAATTCATAAATTTTTATAGGTGTTGAATTGTCAGGCAGATAATATATGACCAAAATGTGGATAAAGTAAATGGAAAAAAAACTTCCTAGAAGGACTGCAAATATAACATGATACAGTGCAATGCCACTGAGAACTGCAGCTTTCTTGGTACCGCAAGTGTGAGCAAAGGGGTGCTCAAAGAATTCTAGCCAGCAGCTTTGGAGGGTGGACCTGCCTCCTGAAAGCCTTCTGTGCTCAGAGAAATCTTCCTTGAAGTGGTTAATAAAAGCTATCAGGGAAACATGAGCGGTGAATATACCAAATGTATTTTTAACAGAATTTCTTCTTTTACTAAAGGCGACGTTTTCTCTGTAAAGAAATAAGAATAGGGCTTGAAGATTTGCCAAAGGAAGAGATGGGGCCTTGCTCCAATAAGTCAGAAAGTTGGATTTGGTCCAGAGAAATAGTATTTTGTGTGCAGCTACTAGGGCTTTTTGTGCAGTTATTAGCTGCATTTCTCCAGTCACCAGCAAAGTGTCGTACACTGTTCATGAAACACCTTTGTAAAAGATGTCAGCAGAAGGAGAACAGATCACCCAATTCTCAGCTTTAGGGGCAGATTCTCCACAGTCAACACATGCAATGAGGGAGTTGGAGGAAAATTCAAACTGCGGCAGCTCACACTGGATAATGACTGGGGGAGAAAACACCTGAATGACCACAGCAGCAGCCAGTTTTACCATTGCAGATTACATAAAGGAAGAAGCTAAGAGCACAGATGGTTGCAGCTTCTTCCTGACTCCCACAGAGAAGAATTCAAGGCAGGGGCCCCTTTCCTTCTCTGCTCCATCGCTGCTCCGCTTCCCTTGTAACCCCTCCTCAATCTGCAGTTCGTTGGCCTTTAGCCACTCACTGCTTCCCTACAGGCAACTACAACTGCAGTTGCAGGATGGAGGGTGTCTTGCCAATTGTGAAATATTATATTCTGACTTAATACAACCTCTCCATGTAAAATAAAAATGCATGCAATCAGCAAGTAGAATGGCTAATAAAGTGAAAAGGGGAGGCAGTCTAAGGAGAGAGAAATTTTAGTCGTGTTGAGATCAATGGCAGAATTCCAACTCTTTTCAGTGAGCAAAAATTTTACCCTAGGTATTCATAACTCTTTTTAGCTGCATTTTAGATAGCTAGTTTGGCAAATTCAACAGCACTTCATGCCATATGTATAACCAGGATTTAAATTCAATTGACTAGGTTTGGAGCCCTTTTACTTTGGTCACATATCAATTCCAGCCTAAAAATTATTAGTGCATGTGACAAATTACGGTTTTTCCTTAGAATTACTGTCTTCTTGTTGCTTAGAAGAGGTAAGAGAGGTTTCAGGATGCTTCCAAACAGTTTAAGATGTTGGTAGCCCACGTTCATCATGAATTTTACATAAGCAAGGGCTTCTGTTTCGTCCCATGCAGTCAGTTGCCCTATCCCTGTCCCGGAGCAACCTACTGATTGTCCCCACAGCAGGTCCCTGACACATCCAGATCCTGTATGCTACATAGCAGCCTACTCCCCAGTCTTCAGCTTTTGCTGTCTCTCCTTCTGAAGGAACTAAAAAGACCCACCTAAACCCAGAAGTGATGCTGTAGCTTCTCTCTGACAAAGAGTTTTTGTTTTGAACAATACCAAAGATAGTCCTGCCACAGTAACTGGCACATACACAAACCTTGTCATGCACTGTGACAGTTCAGGGCATCTACTGCATCGAGCTCTGCTGGCACACAAGGACATTAACAGATATGTTTCAGAATAGCAAAGAGAAAGATAGTCAGGTATCTCTGGAAGTTATCTGGATCTATAAAAATCCCACAGTACATTAAGTCAAAAGGAACCCAACTTTCACAGAAAATGATGCTTCCCAGCCTTAGGAAGTTTGGCTTGAAACAGCATTTGAGGAGAAAAACTGAGTGAAGTTACCTGATCCATTCTGCAATACATCATGTGCCATGGTGCTTGTCTCCAGCACAAAATTACACTTCATCTCAGACTGGGAATGGTTAGCAGCCCTTGTTAAAACCAAGCAGGGGAAAATAATTCATACATAAGTTTGTGTTCTTTTAATAACTGAGTTTGTTTGATGAATTTGTCTACTTTGGACAGTGCTTTGATCATTTTTCACTTCAGACTCTCTCTGAAACAACCTTATATATTATACTCTTAAGGAGAGACAACCTTATAATTTATACCTGTTAAATATATATTACAGTACCTTATAGTTAACATAAGCCTTTTGTTTTCCCTCAGAACATTACAGCAAGCCATATTATAAATCAATAAAATCTGCTGCCTTTTCCCCTTGTTCAGCTGGATACACTTGGGACCTGGGACAGTGCCAAAATAAATCAACACACACCAATGTAGGTCATAAAGAAAAAAATCTTGACATCTTCTCCTGCCACTCATTTTAGCATAGTTAGTCTGGCTGGACACATAATTTACTTCTTCAGATAATGTGCTAGTTGATTACTATTGCTTACTTCTTAGTAGATATTTTGGTCAAATTTCCCAGTTCTCTGAGCCAATAGTTCTATTGTGTGAATACTTGTTGGGCTACAAAATATCAATTACTAAAAGGGCATTTTTTCCTTTCTTAATTTGTCTAGGAGTGAGAATTGCTCATTCTGAAGCTCATTCTGCAAGAAAAATGGAGGGGCAGGAGTGGGGTGGGGAAGATAGCAATAAATTAAAAATTTTGACCCTTCAGGGATTTCTTATTGAAAGTTCCTAAGAAATAGCATCATTTAGTTTAGGTCTACAGGAAAATCACTCACACAAAACATGTGTTCCTTGCCTAAACCTCAGCATTTATTAAATGTTGCCAACTGTAGTTCATAGTGCATGTGCTTTTTTTTCCTGGTCACCACTTCTACACACAAGGCTATGTTTTTGTAAGCAGACTGTCAACACAAAAAGAATGTTCACTCCTGAGTTTCATTTTCTAGATGGTTTGTACAATGACTACTCAGAAATGAACCAACTCTATTGCTGTTGGAGACAGTAACAAACCTTTTATTTTCAACAGAAGCTATTCAAAGGCTTAGCCAAGGATGAAAAAAAAACAGTCAAGAGAGCTGGATCTGATCTGAGACTGATTCCAACATTTCAACACTTCACAAGAAAACACTGAAATCTCAGTGTTTGGCCAAAGTGACTGATTTAAAATCCCCTGAAGTCAGTCTCACACTTGAAATGAATAGCGTTGGACACAGCCCATATGCCCTAATTTGTATCTGCATCTCAAATTAGAAAAGAAAAAACCACACCACATTGTAAAGTAAGTTTAAATAGCACTCTGGAAAGGCAGGCACTAAAGTACATCTTCTAAATGCTCCTTTGTATCATGGCTATGATAGCATACTATAATAAGAACCACAAGAAATATGATAAAGACTCTAAATAATATAATTTACAATTTTAGAGTTTGGAGAATTTATCTTTGGAAAATAAAGAGCAATCATTTTAATTTTGCAAATTATCAAATCCAAAAATTTCAAAAAAATCTTCTCCCAGCTATGGCTTAGCAATACACTGTATTTAGAATGTCTGGTTTATAGATCTGGTTCTGCAACAGAGCTACTACACAGCTGTCCACATCATGAAGAGGTTAAAAATGACCTTACTAAGCACAGTTCCTCTGTCAGTTTGCCAGTACTTGTATTTTCTGTGGGCCCAGACCAGTCCTGTCACTGTGATACTCTTGCCATTTACTTTAACAGCGTTGGAACAGATCCATGCTCACAGAAGAAGTTCAAGCAGAAGCAAGCCTTATGTTTGCAATACATTTCATTAGTATTTCCTTTAAAAAAACAAACCCCGTGAAAAGGCAGAAAAAGTTCTTTTGATATGGTATGAATGTCAATAGAATAACTTCATTGCTTCCATTTGTGAATATGGGCTTTTTCAGACTGTGGTTACACAGAGTCCAGGTAGAGGTGTGAGTGAACAGTTCGTTATAATATTTTCCTGGGTTTACATTCCCTCCTACTTTCCCTTTTTTTTTTTTTNCCCAGTTGCCCCCATTGCACTGAAGTGTCTATAAACAGATGCATATTTCTGCTTCCTTTGGAACTGGACTCAAGCTGTCAAAGTGCAAACCAATGTGGACACAGAAAACCCCAAGCATAAAAATAAACCATTTTCTGACTGAGTGACAGTTGCTCACCTTGACAATTCTAGAGGTCATTTTGAACACATTGCATTTTTTCTCTTTGCATTTTGTAATACTTTTACACAAGAATGCATGAGAAGCCATAGATGTGGTGCAGTCTTTTTCTAGCCAAGCATCAGGGACCACTCAAAGGGATGCCTTCACCATGACATCCCTGAGGCAACAAACACAACTGCCTTATCACCTCTGCAACCACTATGAGACTGACAACCTGTTCCAGGAAAACTCTTCTGTGATTAAAATCTGCAGAACCAACACCATTTAGAGAGGGGATAAATGCACTTTTCTGTCCAGACGAGCTGAGTGTAAAGCAAAACACGTATTTTTAGCAGCCACTGCAATTGCTGTTGATCTGTATAACTGTGCAAAGGATGCCACGCTGATCTTTTTGCAGGACAATATTTAGTTAATATACACCTCAAGATATTTCTCATGGCACTGTGATTACTTTGGAGCAGACACCACACTACTCAATTCAAACGTGCTTACCTTGGTGCATTCATTGACTGGTCCTCAGACCATGTGACTCCCTCAAGGATATTGTTGCTTTGATAAAAGTCATCTGGTAGGAGAGCAACGGTAGGGATGAACCAGGCAAGGATTCTTCCATGCTGAGAACACCTGCAAATCCCAGAAACATTTCGGGTTTTTCTAATGAACTGGGACCCAAATGATTTTGTGAGATAATTTTGTGATTATACTGAATTTTTACTGCATAAAGAAATGGATTCCAGCAAACAGAAAGTACAATGTACAAGTGGATTTTGAACCGCAGTTGAGCCCAAACTTACCTCTTTAAATAAATCATGATTTTCCCATTAGCTAGTCAATGTAGGCTTTTGAATAACAAGTCTCTATGTGTATTTACCATTTGAAATTTGCTGCACCTCATTAAAAATGTTGAAGAAACACAGTCCTCTTTTCCCCCTCCCAGTTGTCTCTCCAGTTGCTGTCAATCTTAACAGTCTCTTGGCAGCTGGCTCCTATCGACACAAGTACCAACTGCAGTTAAACTGACTGAAACTGCCTTCAAATGAGAGAATAGAAATTGTAGATAAACCTATTTTGACTTTTGAAAGATGTTTTTCAATGAGTTTTGTCTTTGTTTGAAAGAGACATAAATTCTTGGTTTATTTTAAAAATAAAAAATTTTAATTTTTTTTTCTCCTATAATCAAGCATGTGGCAAAAAAGCTATCATTAACCCTACCAGGATCCCCATGGCTGTGCCATGGATAAAAACATATTTGGTACAATCCTTGAGGATTTTTTCCCCAGTTCTTCCTACATCTTTATTGCCACAGGTAGCAAGGAGAAAAGTTAATTTGATCCAAGAATGGCTTTTGTTCAGCATCCTTCTGTAAGCTGTCATTGCCAAAGGAAGCTGGGGACAGTCCTAGTAAAGAGAAGATCACTCTGGGCTGCATGACAGCTCGAGCCAGAGTGCCCAAACCTCCAGCTACCTGCTATTCCCTCATTTCCTCCCTGCCTCCAAGTGCCCAGGGGAGCTGTTGCTTCCCATCCTTGCTCTCTGAGGTGCTTCTTGCTGTGTTTCTGCAACTGCTGTGTTTTGGGGCTGCTGCACAAGTCCGGGGGGCTAAAAGACTGATACCAATAAAACTTTGCTGTTGCCTGTTTGATGGGCAGTTTGCTACATGTCTTCAAAACATTTATATCTGTCAGATATCCAAATGTCATCGGTTCTAGGAAAGCATTGGTGTGTCTGTCCTCAGGCAGGAAGGTGAAAAGTGACGTTACCCTGATTTCTTGCTAGTCTAGCTGCAGCCAACAGAGACTGTGCAGAAATTATTCACTATAAGATCCTGTGCACCTTGAAGCAAATTTGAGTATTGCCTTTTGCTATGTGGAAGAACTGTAACATTCAACCTTATAAATCTTTCTGTAAAATAAATTTCTAGTGCCAAAGGTCTTATGGTGGATAGAAAAGAATTCATATTGTATGAAATTTAGATATGTCCTAGAAGAATGAAAATACAGTTTCAAACAGGACAAGAAGTGTTTGGAAGGATGAGAATTGGCATGGTATTTTTTTTACCCAGCCTAGAAAATAATTCAGTGCAAACCACTGAAAGAACTCTTCAAATGTATCTGAAACTCTTACTCCACATCAGGAGACACTGTTTCTTGGTGTAGGATATCGCTGTGCTAGGAAAAAAAATATCTGTTTTTCACAACTAATGAATGTAGGATATGTTGTGCCATATTTCAATTATTCATTCTCCCTGAACAGCACTATTATGTCTAATATTTTTAATCAATTTCTCTTTTTTCCCTGAGTTCTAGCTAATGTTATAAAATAAGAGTTATCCATCAGATTTTGATATTGGTTGTTTATAGGATTGGATTAATTCTGGAAAAACCAAATTCTTTGCTTAACATGCCAACATTCAAAGAAAGCCTTGGAGACAAACAAGCTGTTGCTATTCCTCTGGAGTAATATGGGACCTCTCCTTTCTTAGTTCTTTTCTCACTGTTTTCATAAGTGGTGCAACCTGGACATTGCTTTGCCCCACCTTATTGCAGCAGACCCTTGAGGAAGAGGAGGACTCTTATGACATGTGGCTGCAAGGATGTGCTTGCTGGATCCTGATGCACAGAGGTTCAGACATCTGCAGGCTGGACAATGCCATGGTCTCCAGCAAGCTGCTCTGCTGTTTACATTGGACTGCACAAGGACAGATCATGTCTTGCTCTTATCTGTCAGAACAAGTTCATGCACAGAGATGGAAATTGGACTGCAGCATTTCAGAAATCCTTAATAGTGGTTGATTGTTCATTTTCTCATATAGTGCAGTAGTTATTCTTGAGCATATGGGTCAGTCCTATTGCAAATTTTAACTCTCAAAAAGTGAACATTTTACTTCAGCAAATTTTTCCTATAGCCAGCTTATCATAATAATACTTGTGTTATTATTTTAACATGACTATGGCCACACACCCTGCACAAAACATTGTGGTACTGTTTTTATAAGCTTTCTTTTTCACAGCCAAAACCATTGGTCCTAGTTTGCATTCACAGTTGCATAGGGCAGAGTGAAGAAAAAACCTGCCAGAAATCTTCCTGTATTAGCTCCAAATTTATTTTCATGTCTTGAAAAGCTAAGGATCATTTGAAGACTATTTCCAAACTCTCAGGAAAGAATAAAGTGCCTGGTGGCTTGTATATATAACCTTAGTAAAATGGATGGGATTTTTTTTTACACTCTGTAAACATGCATATTGTGCTCAGTTTGCAAATACACAGTTTTGTACACTCTGTTGGGTTTTTTAAATACTGGTATTGGTTTAGACTGGAATAAGTCTAAGCAATCGGAAAATTTTCTATGTAGGCTAACAATTCTCACAGAATCTGCTTTTAACCACACAATATAAATCCAGTGTCTGACAGAAGGATATGGGCCTTGTTGGCTGCAACACTGTGAGAATAGGAAAAAATTAATTTCAGACCATCATGATGATAACAAGGATAAAACTTTATAACAACAACTGTGAGAGCCACTGGACAAGGTGTAACTGGATATAATCTCAGCCCATGTCATGTTTCTATGGCCAGAAAATAAAGGTTGTTTTGTTCCCAATATTTCTGTGTGTCATAACATTATTAAAGACAGATTGCCTTACTTTAAAAGCACAGGATCCCTGAAATTTGAGCAAAAGGCAAATCTTTTGCAGTAGGGTATTTATTACTCACATCAGAACTGTTTCTGCCTTCAAGTGGAAAGTTCTGGGATAGAGCTGTCCTTGCCAGGCAATTACAAAACAATTGCTTCAGAGACTAGGCAATTGTTTCAAAAAAATTTCTTGTCCTATGCCAGTCTTGTTACTCATAAAACTCAAATACTACTTGGGTATAACAAACTTGGAAGTAACACAAAAGCCACCTCTGTGTCTCATGTGGGCTTTTTGGACAAAGTGCTCTACATGTCCTGTGCCCAGTTGATCAACTGAAGAATGGACAAGCCTCACACCTTGCAAATCTCAATGCTAAGACTTTTTCTCTGGACAAACTGTATCTTTTCTAGTAGATATTCACCATCCTGCATTTCTATTGCCACAGCATCTCCTGGATCAGAGGCAGCTATGTTGTCAGAAACAAGCTTTCCTGAATAACACCTGGAGAGATTTATTTCCTTTTGACTCTCCGCAGGGTTGTATTGCATTAACTGCATCAGAAAACTTAGAATCATCAAAAAAACCTGCAGCAACTGCATGCACAATGGCCTTCCAAAGCTGTCTTATGTTTCTTCTAAAGGAATGTTACTATATTGCTATAGAAGGGAGTCTCCATACTGTTCATCTCTGTCATTTTGCAATAAGTAGGACACACAGATACCCTCAGTTAAGACAACTTCATCTAATCTTAATGAGACACTTAGCCTGGTTTTGTGAGTGCCAACATTCCTAATGACTCATGCCCTCTTACCAGTTCATGTCATTGTGCTTTGCTTGGCACTCGAGAAGCTCTGAAGGGCAGATTCAAAATTGTCTCTTATTAATCTACTTTTGTGCATCTTTTTCCTCTCACTGAACTGCCAAAATGGAGATCTGGAAAGTGAATTGTTAATTCTATGCATTTGAAAATGAAGCACACACAGGAAACAATTTCTGAGGAATTAGTAGTAGGCAAAAAGTATCTGAAAGAATGCACTGGAGACCCTCCTGCTTTAAGTTTTTCCAGACATTGGCCAGGTGTCCTTACCAATACATCACTGAGCGGATTAAAGCATGATTCTGCATACTAGATATCAAATCACTTGCAGATATCCTTTATACCATGCAGTACTTCAACATCCATCTGGAAATTCCTCCCAGGAATGGATCTGAGTGCTGCTCATTTCGAATACACACCAGCTTCATACACTTTTGTCTATCATCACTTTGTCCTTTCTCTAAGAATGACTTTGTGAAAATTGTGAAGGATTTACCAAATGTGCATTTCCATTTCTCTTTTTTTCCCCCCTCCTCTAGAAGTTACTCCTTCTGTCTTCAGAGAAGATTCATATTGTAAGAAATGGGTGGGAAAAAATTTCTGCCAACATATTCAAAAGGGCAAATGGCCTCACTCCTAGGCCACTAGTATTGGAAGTGGTATAAGGATAAAGCAGAGCAGAGCAACGCAGTACAGAAGTCAAAGCTTTCTTGCTCTTCTGCCCTTTTGCCATTGCTGTCACCAGCTACAGTGGGATCAGCTCCAGAAAGAGAACTGGGGCATTTGACTGGAGCGTTTCAACACCTCATAGTGGTCTCTGCTTTCAGAGGTTTTTTTCCTTATTCTGATCTCTGTAATAGCCGGTGACTGTAAATAGGTATCACACTAACAACCAAAGTTCATCCATCACTACCACTTTTTATTTTTATCCCTTGCCTTGCACTTGGCTGCTTGCTGCAGTCACTGTTCCACCTGACTGAATCCAAGTGTTGATGAAACCTCCTTAATGTCTGTTTTTATTTCATATCTGATACACATCACAGAGCACTGCCCAAAAATCCTTTGTTTGCAAAAACTGTTGCCTTGCTTATTTTATCAGCAGGTTTGAATTAGCGGATGCACCATTTGCTGTTCAGTAACTTCTGCAAGTGTCCTACAGCAGAATGCATATAGCTTGAACAAAATTGGGGGACAAATGATCAAAAGTCTTTCATAGCTGCAATTTCAACTTTTGCCAAAATTTGAGTGGCAAGTTGTGAAAAGAGGCTTTTCTTCCTAAGGAAGGTGTACAGATTCAGAGAGCCTAAACTGAACTGCCTTCAATGAGTTCAGGTTAACTGGGGAAAAGTGGAACGATGAACAGCTAAGGACAAAACCAGAGAAGAATTGATTTAAAGATCATTTTTTTTAAATGACTTGATCATAAAGACAAAAGCATCACAAAAAACTGTGAACTTTCTATGTTTTTCACAGATAGGCCACATACCTGTGAAACACATGCGTTTCTGTTTTGACCATCCTTATGATGAAACACTCAGACTTCTCAAATGGGTTCTTTCACCTGTTTAATAGTTTCCAAATCATTAAGGGGAGTAAGGTGCAAGTGCTCTACAATGTGTTCTTAGAATTATATGACAATTGCTTTGGCTTCATTTGCAAGACAAAAAAGGGTGCAAAAATTTCTGTTCACTGAAGTTAAAATCCAGAAAGTTACCAGTTTCCTCATGCTAAAGAACCACCATGTGCTTTCATTCCAAATGACTTATTTTAGATAAAACGGAACCATGTGAAAAATGCCAAATGTCAAAAGCCCCAAGAGAGAGTTCATTTCGCACCTTTCTTTTCCAAAAGGCTGTCTCAGCTCTGTCACACAGCATACCAAAGAAAGAGACTCCATATTTCATTAAAAGGCTCAGTGTATACAAAAAACCAGATGACCAATGATGAACAAAGCCTCACTGTGTAAGGGATATCTTAAATATTGAATGAGATAAGAGACCTCACCCCAGCAAGCTCGCAGTCACAAAAGAATTATAGCTACTGGTCTCCTTGTAACATAAGATCTCAGATATTTTTCAATAAAAATAAGCATTTTTTCTCAAAAAACATTCTGTCTCTAACAAAATTTTCTACTGAGATTCTGTGTAAAAAAAAAAAAAAAGAAGAAGAAGAAGAATGTAATCCAGGTTTGGTGGAAGAAAATTCTATAAGGTGTTCATCAGGCAAAAAAATAAATCCATTACAGCAGTGTTCTGGTATCAGTAAATCATCTCTGGCATGTTATCTTCCTTGTTCTAAATGTACAGTTATACTGTATTCAGCAGTAATGCCCTTATTCTGTCATCTCGTGATATATATTATTTCTTTCACAGCTTTGAACAATATGTTCTCATATGAAATGTCCTTATGGCTATACTGTATAGGTCATGAAATATCTAAATAGTATCTTTCAAGATAAAATGTTTACATATTTGTTTTATCAATTGTTATTGAAAGATAGATAGACAGACAGACATGATCATTATAGACATCACTAATAAGCAATGTTAAAACACCAACCTCAAAGCTGAGAAATTAAAACCTAAGGCTCAGAGAGCAACATCATTTAATCTGTGTTTTTCATTATTATCTTATTTTATTCTCTTGTAGTCTGGAACTGTACAACACGTTTCAACACACTCCTTACTACAGAAGTAGCAATTCAAGATGCCACCATAAATGAATGCTACAGAAGTCATCGACATTTTATTCTCTTGATTAGAATTCAAAGGGAATATGTTGTAGACTGCATAGGCATTGGCTAAAGCTTGAGGGCTCATAGGCAAAACAGCTTGCTTAAAAAAAGCATATTTGGCACTACTTTAGACTTTATAAAAGTATCCATCAAGTATTTAATGCAAGAATTCCCCATTAATTTGCCTTCAGATAATGGAAAATTTTCTAAAAAGTCCAAGATATCTGAAAATGAGTTAAATATACAACATGGCCTCAGCAATTCGTAAGTGGCCTATGTATGTATGGCTTGTCTTCACGAGCGCAGATTTGGGCAGGGCTCTCCCCACGAGTCTGTGCCCTTCCAGCCTGTGCAAGGAATCTTTTAGGTGACGCACAACGTGCATAAAACTGGCCCCACTGTTTAAGTCCTAAGATCCATCTGCCATGGCCGAGTGAGCTTGGACAGTGACAGTGAAGTCCTCAGTACTGGAACCTATAGCCCCTGGAATTCCCAGGAGGTCTCCCATCCAAGTACTAACCAGGTCTGACCCTGCTGAGCTTTTGAGATCTGACGGGATTGGATTTTACATCCTGGAAGAGTCCAGAATAATTTTAGTAATCATGAGACATTCCAGACTCTTTGTCCTGCAGACTCTTCTGCCAATGTTATTTAGCATTTCATATGGCTGCAAGTCTAAAGGAACCCCAGGTGAAACCTGTTAAATTGTGTGGTGACACACAGAGGAAAACTCCTCAAGATAATAAAAGAATATCATGTTTTGTTGAAAAACTAGGAAGAATACCACACTCAGAATACAGTAGCCCATATGGAAATTTGGACAACACAAAAAAAACCCTAATGCTGACAACATAATGCCTTCTTTTAAAATAAACTAAATAAAATTGATCTAAAAAGCTAGAACCTGGAGGTGTTGGCACTCCCTTTATGGAGTATACAGGCTGGAAGACTGATTTGATACTGTAAAAGTGTCTCTTAGGTTTCTCTCCAGTATTTCCCAAGCCCTGATAGGCTAGTTTATTCAGGTCAGTTAAAAAATAATGATACCCAAATAACTTGTCAAATTAATTACCCAAATCAGTTCAAATAGTTCATGTTGTGCTACAGCCAGTTGCCAATGCTGAGCACAGAGATTCTCTATGGGATCATTAACTTGTTTACAATATTTAAGAAGTTTACAACATTGTCATTAATCCAGAAAAAAATAAAAGATTTACTTTGAGTTTATGAAAATGTTTGCTGGAGAAACTGTTGTTTTGAGCGCAGTTTTGTGATGACTAGACAAGGAAAATTACTTTGAATGACAGCAGAACTGCATCCACAAGTATCATGATGAAAAAGCAGTCAAAAATTGCATTGGTCATGAGATAATTCACTTTGCAAATCAACCAAAGCACAACCTGAACCTGATTAAATTTTAAAATGTACAACATCAAGTTGAAATTCTGCACAGCAACAGAGGTGATCACCCTTAGATTACTTTTGCCAGCACAATCGGATGGAAAGCCTGTTTTGCTGTGCTCTCAAAATAGGAATACTTGGGGGAAATAAAAAAAAAAAGGTCAAAACCTGTTTTCAGTTGGGGGTTTCATTTTCCAATTTAAGAACTTTCCAAACAGTATTCCCAAGGCTAGTGCCAGCCATTAAGAATCACAACCTCAGCCTAAGGCTCTGTAAAGCTCCAGCTACAAAATGTCTTGGAAACTGCTTCTCTTTAACACTGACTAGACACAGTGCCATGAAGGCCAGACCTCTTTCCCCCATATCCCCCGTTTCTGTCTCTTTCTGAATCTATTTACTAGGGAATATATATGTTTAGCCACCTGATGAATCATAGCTTTTATCCCACTATCAGATCCAGAGGCTGTTTGGATCCTGCCTACAGCTAATGACTAAAAGGGTATTTCCTAAAAATGAATAGGGCCGCATGTGGCAGAGTCACAGTCTGGAGCAAAAGTAGTTACTGAAGCACAAGGGCCGTCTGTCTGCTGTAAAAGGTTCTGGACCATACATATACACACCAGTACTTTACATATTATATTGTTGCTTTCCCTTTGTTTGTGAAACTCCTTTCACTTCACAGCCATGCAAGCTGCAACAGAGCTCTGCTCACATAATAATCCAGCTGCATCCCTCTATGACAGTAATCCAAAAATCTAAGACCTCAAAACTTCAACAGTCCTTGCCAGATTTTCCTCGCCCTTCCTGGGTTAGTACTGCAGCCAGTTAAAACCACACTGAAATTACCTTTTAAACATGCCTTTAGGCAAAGAGCTAAAGTAAAGATTTGGCAAAGCTCATCCTGTTCTTAATGCTCTAATGCCGTATTATTACTACTCACTGAAAAACTTAATGCATTTAAACGCAACCACCATGCCAAAATACACTGACGCTATTTAAGAGTTTGCCATATAATTTGAACTGATTGCATATTTATTGTTCAAGCAGTCTCAGACCGTAAAGCCTTCTGGTCTCCTCAGAAGCACTTATCCCTCTCATGGTTTGATAGTGTCTTCCTACACAATTGTTATTCACAGTAGGCTTCAGGGAATTCTTTGTTTAATAGAGAATATTTATATTTCTCCTGCCTTCCATCACTAAAGTTTTCAATCTGGTGTTCAGAGATTTTCAGCTACAAAAAGTAACAACAAACTACTGCAGCAAAAGATCCCAGATTCTCCTGTCTCAACACATTTCACCCTGGGCATGCCCTAAGGAGCAAAAGTGCCAGTACAACTGTGTTTTGGATGTGTCTATAGAGGTTAAGAGATGATCCCATTTCCTTGTGAAAGCTATTAAAAGCAGTGCTAGCTGCAACAAATACATTCTAGAGATACTTCTTTAGTTCCTGATGTCATTTTAAATTTGAAAGATAGATACTGAAAAACTGGAAAACTATCAATGGCCAGCCATTCTTTACAAAATAAATCTACAACCTAGATATCTGAAATAAAAAAATGCATGTTCATGCAAGACAAGAACACACAACAGAAGTCTTGGTATCTGGGAATAATTATTTTTTTTTTTACCATTCCACTTAAATGCCTCCTTGTCCTCATTTTGATGGCAAATTTGCAATTGGTAGCAGAGTGTATACACAGAAAAATACAATTCTTGCAGCAATTATAATACCTTAAATATCAATAAATACCAGTTACATCCTCAAATTACACTTGGGTAGATTTCAGTAACAGTAGATCCCTGCACACCATTCAGCAGCGTGTTCCCAGTTGACTCAGTCTCTCACAAAAGTGTTTCCCTCTTCTCTCCTAGTTTTTCCCTTTGCTTTCTAATATCCATGCATGTACTCCAAAACATCCAAGAATTGCTAACTACTGGATGTCTTTTCCCCATCTATATTCAGGAAATGCTTCCTTTCACTAAATTACTCTACTAACTCATCTACTTGAAATACCTCAAAGTAGCCCAACCTGAAATAACATTGAAACACAACAGTGCCTTGTATCACAGACATGGAAATAACACTTCTATGGCAAAGACAGACATGTTCAATAATATATCTTCTTCACTTGCTCAGAAAAGCCTCCATTTGGCACTGTGTTGATGGAGAGAAACATAGTTTGCAATCAGCAAGCACACAGCAGGTCTCAAGTGCTTGCTGTCAGTTCACACAGAGGTGAACGGCAGAAGGGAAAAGTGTGCTTTGTTACACTAAAGCTCTCCAGCTGCCTCCATGAAGGAAGACCTAGAGAATTATTTGACCCTCTGTGTGTTTAACAGGATCTATGCCAGGAAAAGAAGAAAAGAGCCCACACACAGACCACAAATTTATCAAGTAAGTATCTTTCAAGAAGTTAGAAACAATGAGTGTTTCTTGAGTGACAGCTGTGTCTATGCTGCAAGTAACGTCTTCCACGACAACATATGAAAAAGAATTTGCATTTCTTTTTATTTTTTTTCCATTCCTTCCAGACTGGTAGTTCTGGTTGTTACCTGCAAATGGCCAGTTCACAATCATCCACAAAGTCCCCAAATCAGGCTTTGCTGAGTTTATTTTTCTTTAATACTGTCCATCAAGCAGACTATCCTAATGCATGTGAAGCTCTTTACTATGTACCTTATACAGAAGTGAGATTGTGAAAGGGTTAAATTCTGAGGCCTTTAAATTCCCTGGATATCCCACTAACAGTAAAGTAAAATACATCTGTAGGCTAAATGGGAGGTACTTCTAGATTTGAAGAGGATAGCACTACTGAGGATATGGGAGGCACAAAAAGAAACAAGACAGAAACCAAAACATACCGAATCATGCTGTTCAATTAGAGAGTACAGCACTGTCACCCAAATGGAGGGGAACAGGAATCCACAAAACTCTCAGCTTTCACCACATCCAAACAAGCATATTTCACAATGAAAGCTTCTGTAGGGATCTGCAGTGAATCTGGAGCCACCCACATGTCTTGTTTGTTTTAAACTGACATACTCCTTTCCTGGACTGATAAATGAAAGGGAGATGGAAGTGAAAGAGAATAAATAAATCTCACATGTAGAAATAAATACATTTTCCCTCTTAATAACATCAGGAACAGAGCCCTTGCCAAACTCTGAAAAGTAGGATGGCAACTTGTGTGTCATTTTATCATCTCAAGCTGATAGAGATGACTTTAATTGGAAAAATAAACCTACTTTGCCACTAAGTCTCTTTCACCTTGATTTCTTGCCACTGTACTAGCCAATACAACTCAACTTAGAGTATCAGTTCTCGAAAGTCAGAGGCCAAGAGCTACACGAACAGCAAAGAGGGAGTATTTCTTTACCTTCTGGAAGTAAGGAACTACACATTTTTTCTTAAATAGCTTTTATCAAACAGAATTGTGAACAGGGACTTGAGTCCCTCTTCCCACCCAGACACCCCACTCTGCTCAATGCCTCTAGTATGATATAGCTTTCTAATCACCTTCTTCTTGCCCATGAAAGACTCACATCTTCCTTCTCTCAGAGAGGCAAGAGGCAGCCATCTACCCCTTAAAAGAGCCAGAGAACAGGCAGGGTTAAACACAAACATTGGCATGCAGTCTATGGGGCAGAAGAGAGGGCAGAGATCTGGGAATTTCAGTATCTCTCCTGCCTGGGAGGGATTTTTACTGACCCCTCAGTGAAGTAACTTCAAGTGCAGTGAAAAGATGTCACCCAAGCAGCAACAGCGCTCCATGGATGAGTCCTCATGCATTGAAACAGAGCCCATCTCCCTGGTTCTTACAGCAGGAGCTGCTGCTGCCTGAGCTGGCTGACTCAGCCTTGGTAAATCTTCAGCTGTGAGCTCAAGAAAATCTGTATTTATCTTAACAGGGAAACAAAATTAAATTGGACAAGCATGTTAACACATCTGCTTTTTAAATGGTTCACTTAGGCAAAGACTGAAGAAAAGACTGTGAAATGGGTCCATTTTCATGAGATACTGTGATTATGACCTTATCATCATACCATTTACTAGTCCATTTTCTGCACTCAATGTCATTAATAAACTCTTCCCTGAATGATTACCAATTCACATTCTACTTTTTAAACTTCCTTTGACAGATTTTTCATGAAAAGCAAGTCATACCAACCTTTCTCTGAGCTGATTTTCATTCCTATTTCCTTACCTCCAGAACACACTACACAGTGTTTTGCGTTTCGGTGAATAGTAAGAAAAGGAAGGATGGGATCTGCCATCTGGAAATTATTATGAAAACCTATTGTACTGCATAAATATGCTTCTTTTTTTCCCCTGCTAATTCTAACACAAAGCAGTGATATTGAAACATATGTCAGACTAAACAATGGAGAAAACAATGCAAACATGAACTTTGCCACCAGAAACTTAAGTATTCAGCTTGATCATAAGAGAAAGCACAAGCTGGAGCACATGAATATTCTGAAGTGGGTGAAATGGTCTGGTAGGGAAAGTAAAGTGAAGTCTAGGTAGGGTTGGGTATTTTTGTTAACAAAAGCAAAATTTGATATAATTGAAGACTAGCTGGACTTAAGCTGCTGAAGTGTGAAATCACAGAAGGAAGATTTAGTTTCTCCAAAAGCTCTAGGAAAACACTCATTTTTAGCACAGAGGAAGTCAGAAGGAAATCAGTTACAAAGAATGTCTGCTCTATTTCCTCTGAGACAAAGGTATTTCTATCTCCAGAAACTGCGAAACAATTGCTGCTTGCCTTGGGCCCCAGCTCTCTTGGCCAGATCTTTATTGGGTTTTGTAATCCTCCTTTTTCATGTTGTTGTTGGGTGTTGAGCAATCTGGCACTTCTATCAGTCTCCTTTTGAAAGTATTGTTTTTGTTCAAGGCATCACTGATTCTACATTTAGCTGGGAATATGGGTTTGGATTGCTTGACCTTATTGAAAAATGGTCTTGTGTCCTGAAAAGTGAAGTAATATTTTGCATACATTTATCTGGCTCATTTATTCTGGATTCAATCATAAACAAGTTACCAAAAATATCAACAAACTTCTAATGCCAATGACATATCAGCCTGAAGCACAGATTAGAATTCACAGTATTCAGCACAAACAGGTGCTCACTCCAAAAGCTTTAGTCATTGTATGAGTGAGCTGAGAGGGTAGGGAGATAAAAGCTAATGATCTACTCCAGGTAAAGTAAATAGCGCAAAGCTTTTGGACACTCGTCCTATTTGACATCCAATTTTTGATCACACTAGGTAGACCTTCATCTTACTGTTCCTCTGACAGGTACAGAAATTATTTTACTGGTATAGAGGTGTAGGCACAGCTGGCAGCCAGGAGGCTGATCTGCACTTAGAGTCATAGAATCATGGAATCGATTGGGTTGGAAAAGACCTCCGAGATCATCAAGTCCAACCCTTGGTCCAACTCCAGTCCATTTACTACATCATGGCACTCAGTGCCACGGCCAATCTCAGTTTAAAAACCTCCAGGGATGGTGAATCCCCCACCTCTCTGGGCAGCCCATTCCAATGCCTGATTACTCTCTCCATAAATTCTCTCTCTTCTGACTTTTGCTTCAGCTTCTTTCTCTTCAGCCTCTGTCTCCATCTCCAGACTCCTGCCACTGCTCCACACCCACATCAGTCCTGTAAGACCATGGAACTTGATACTGCCCTTAAATTGTGGAGAGTCCTAGTAAAAAAGTTTACCATTATTTTTTAACTGAGTCTGTGCTTCTAGCTGTGGCACACCTCATTTGTAATGCTGACATACCTCTATCACAATACCCATCTGCTTATTGACAAAGCAGGGCAAAAGAAGGATTCTGTCTTGTTCAGTATCTGAACTCCAGCATCAAGATGCAGTTGCTGTATAACTAGAAGACACAAGACCTTCTCCTACCCATCTCTGTGTGACTGCTACAGAGAAACCCTCTATAATATCCTTTGCCTGTGTGCCACAGGAAAGCCCACATACACAAGATCTTTAGATTTTGTTTATGCTTTTCTCATAATAAGAAACTGGGGCTGAAATTCCACCTGTTATATTTACTTTTATGAGAGAGTGAGGAGATACTAATGACTGGTAGGTGTAGAGTACTTCAAGTCTGCAGATATAAAAGCAATCTATGGATCATATGTATTAGAGTATAGGCTATCTGGATATTCAAAGTGTTGATGTTAATCACATGCATGTTACAAATATCAGGTGCCTACCAACCTTACTAGTCAGAAAAATTAGGCCTCAAGTTATTTACCTAGAACATGGTGTTATTTAATTTGATCTTCTATGTTTCATTGAAATGTCAGAATGAGAGACTTTTCTGAAATGGTACATAAAGCAGCAGATTACAAAAGCATAAAAAGGCTATGAAAGTACAACTTTTCTCTGTTGCTCTACTGCATTTTTTCAGTGTAGAAGGGAGCATCTAAACTGGAAATTCCTGTGGAAAGAGATGACACTGGTGAACAGACAAGAAACAGCTCAGGAAATTAGTTAGCTAGGAGTGGCTATACACTGAAGTTGCACAAGCTGTATCCCAGACTGTCTTCATTAGCCATGACCAAGTGTGGTCTCAAACCATCGGCCCATACTGCCTTGAGATCCCAGTGCTTGGCAAGGCATGGTTCAAGGTCAAGCCAGTCCTCATGTGGAGCTTGATTTTTCCTGCCTGAGAAAACACAGTTGATTTGCCTGCGGCCAAGTCGAAACATGAGCCAATAACAGGAAACAAGGATGGTGGGAGAGCTTGGACTCCAGCCACCAGCTGATATGTAATTAGGCACAAATAGCATCACCTCAGAAAACACTGCTGAAACCAACAAGTCAGCTCTGGCTGAAACCACCAGCCAGTAAGGTGTTATCAGTCAGTTATCTAGGCAGGAATTTTAACTGGAATCATATTATCATCTGATTTTTATACTGTGTAAGGGAGGAGGTTGATTGCTTTTCTTTACAAATCTTTGGATATGACTGAATAAGATGCAGAAATGAGCAGATTCACAGATGTTTCACCCTTAACATACTGACTCAAAACAGAAGAAACAGCTTGGAGGCAAATCGCTTAAATCTAGTCAATCAAATACCCCTGAGTGCTGCTTTCATTGATCTGATCACAGAGAGGAATTCAAGTGGGAATTTTCAATAATAGAGTGCTTGAAAAATATGTTTTGAAATTGCTACTCATCCTCTTTAGATTTCCAGCAAAGTCCTGCAACAAATCAACTGCCAAAACATTTGCATACATGCTTTTCTACTCCTGATGGCCTGTGGGTATCAATTCTGCTATTGGCATCCAGATGCCTGAATGGCTCCCTGTCTGGTTAATGTCTTGGAGCTAGGGAATATCAGGAGCTTCTGCCTCAAAGGGAGAAGTGAATTTTCAAGCAAGAGCAAGCTAAGTACATGACCCTGAAACAAGGATGAATAGGCTTGGACAGACTTCTCAGGCTCAGTCCAATACATGCCATAGCTAAACAGAAAATAGGTCGGTAAGGGGAAAGAAGGAGAAAGAACAACATAATCTGAACAATGTGTGAAACTTGAGGAACACACATGGGTGAGTAGGGAGGGCAAAGAACAGAAAGTGTAAAACACAGAAGGAAATTAAATCGGGACAAGAGGTGGCCAGTATGCTCCTGGAACACCTCTGGCAAGACTAAATGTAACCCCAGGAAGGGCTGGGCAAATCTGTAGGAAAATGTTGGCCAGCAGGAGTAGGGTAAAGCAAGCAAATTAAATCTTTAATACTTTTAAAGTAAATTGTGGTCTTGTACTCCCGTGAACTGTAACACAAATCTTGTCCCTGTAAGCTGCTGGCACTTGAAACAAATTTTAAACACCATCCCTAGATCAGACAGCAGTAGAGATCTCTTGACTCTGAGACCACCATTTGCTGGTTCTGTTCAGCCCTAGAAAGCCCTTGCTGAGCATATCAAACATCTGCTTTGAGCTATTTCAGGCATAAGTAGTAAGTCTGAATTGTAGTCCAAAGTCTGTGGTCCCTTAGGAACAACTTTTTGTCTGCAAGTCTCTCGATCAGGCACCTGCAGAGCTCTCTGACATAGGCAGTCCCAGCCTGGCCAGGAAGCTTTTATCCTACATACTGGCTTTTAAACATGCAAGCATTATAATTCAAGGCCAAAAATCTACTACCAGCCTAGGGTAGCTGATGCTACTATGAAACACAGCATCTGGTAAACAAATTCCAGCTTCTTGAAGGTATTTGATAACACTAGTAGCACCACACATTCCTGTCTGTATACTCACTGTTTAGCAGAGGCAATTTCAAAAGCATGTTGATAAATTGGAGAGGCTGCAAATCTGATTTGAGTGCTGGGGAAAGCACAATACACTGATAGCCAGAAAGTTCAATCTATGCAGGTTATCAAAAACGTGAAAGATGAGCTGATTGACTCATATAAACTTTCGGAAGAGGCGAAAAACAGGGATTCAAGGGCTCCTCACTTTAAAGGACAGAATAATTGAGACATACATAGAACCACAGCAGCCAGATAAAAAATCAAATTATATTGTAGGAGCACATTTTAATTGTGACAGTGATTGGCTAATGTGGCAAAACTACAAAGGATGTGGTGAATTCCCTACCTCTTGCTATTTGTCATATCAAGGGTAGATGCTATTCTAGGGAAGATTATTTCAGTAAACAAATTAGAAGCTCAGTACAGATCTGAGTGAAGCTCTGCTGCCTGTGTTATACGACAGATGAGGCTGGGTGGCCTAATGGTCCCTTCTGGCCACAAAATCTGTCTGTGGATTTATGAATGCCTATGCTCAACTCCAGTGGCTCTGTGCACAGACAGGAGAGGAATTCCACTGCCTGCTGCCAAGAGCCTCAGTGTTGCACAGAGGTGCCAGAACCTCCAGCCCATCACTCACTCTCTGCGCCCAGCACAGGTGTCAGCCACCCCAGCTCTGCCTGCAGGCCCCTGCCCACACCCAGCACAGGTGTCAGTCACACCAGCTGACCCCCGCCCACACCCAGCACAGGTATCAGCCACCCCAGCTCTGCCCCCTGCCCACACCCAGCACAGGTGTCAGCCACCCCAGCTCTGCCCCCTGCCCACACCCAGCACAGGTGTCAGCCACCCCAGCTCTGCCCCCTGCCCACACCCAGCACAGGTGTCAGCCACATCAGCTCTGCCTGCAGCCCCTGCCCACACCCAGCACAATTGTCAGCCACCCCAGCTCTGCCCCCTGCCCACATCCAGCACAGCTTGTGAGGGTCCGCAGTTCCCACCTCACCAAGGGGTTCACTGGATGGAGACTGTGATAAACACACAGGTGACTCCTCCAAACTGACCTCAGGGCAGGACACGGGCCATGGGGTGAACACGGGGCAGAGGTGGTGCTGAGCTCACTGCCTCGGGGATTCCCTTTGCGGGTTTGTGAAAGGCGCCCCATTCCGCCCGAACAGCCCCGGGCCGGGAGCGGCGGGAGCGCCGCGGCCGCCAGGGGGCAGCGCCGCGCGGGCCGGGCTGGGCTGAGCCGGACTGGGCAGGGACCGGCCCCGCTGCTCGAACCGGGAAGCTGAAACCCGGGACTCCTCACCCAAAGCGGGACGAGTGAGGAAGCGGCAGTCAAGGAGGTGTCTCCGATTAACCCCCGCCTGTGGCGTTTGAAGCGACACCAGGTGCGAGCGCGGCTGCTGTTGCTCTGCGCTTGCAGAGGAAGGCGAGGGAAGGTCCCCGCGCGGAGAGCAGCTGTGGCGCACGCCCGGATTTATGTTCCCAGGGAATACCCGTGGGGAAACAAAAGTTGTAAATGTCTAATTCCTCAGCTTAGTAACTAGTGCGTTTCAGGAATTTACTGTCCTTGTAAACTTGGAGGATTTGGAGCTTTCGTAAAACAAGTGTGCGGTGAGCCAGACCTGCTGTCTGTGTCACGCTGATTTATGTGCTAAGCGTCATTCCTGATCCCATAAATGCCAGTTCCAAGGTGCCTGCAAAACTCTGCAACGTGACAATGGTTTTGCTTTGCATGCTCCGAACTCAGAAAAGGCGCTATATTGGTATAGTATTAAATTTGGCCTTTATGTTTACCACACGCTGGTAATTACAGCAGACATACTGTGGCTATGCACATTTGCAGCAGCAACATCCATCATCTTCCACAGCACTGAGATGATTTCCAGAATTTGTACTTGATATACAGCAGCATTTCAAGACACAAGTGGCATGACACAGTAGGGATGGAAACACCCTAATTACTCAGAAAATGAAGTTTGGCCTATTTCTCTCTTTTTTCCCTATGCTGTGACTTTTTTGTTTTTAAGAATAAACTACCAGGAAATCAATTTTAAGTTTAAAATTACTGTGTACTCAATACCTACTGCAGCAAAGCCTAATCATTAGGACTTCTCACTGTTCCCAGTTAGGGAAAAAGAACTCCTGTTGCCATTGCCACTTGTGCAGTCACATCCACACCTTTCTCCCAAATCCCACCTGGCTCTATTTCCTACATTGATAAGAGGCAGCAGGAGTATTGACTCAAGTCTTTTATCTTAGATCCCCTTATTTACTTCAAATATGTCTTTTTCTTCACTCTCCAAAGAAACAAACAAATGCCCCACCCCCAAACCAAATCAACCCCTCAAAAAGGCCCACAGAACCCCACAAACTCTGGACCCAGATCTTGATCGAATAAGTATCAAGAAGAGATTTTACTTCTGGGTTCATTTTCTTGTATTATATCACTAAAGGTTATTATCATTTCTGGCAGTATTATAATCAACAAAATAATTCCTTTTAATGACTAGTTTCTGAAGATGACAAGCTGCATTTCTTGTGGTTGAAAGGGAAATGACAACAAATAATTATTTTTAGAAGATAAGTCAATTCACCAGGGAAGATCTATGCTTCAACATCACGTGTAAATTTTTTTTAGATTTGTTGTTTATTTTCTCTGACTAGAGTTTATGTTGAATAAAGGGCTGCATACAATCTTTTCTAAATAAGTGTCTTCTTTAGCTTTTCTGGTATTGTTTGTAGATCTAACATCAGGAAGGAGCAAAACAAAAAACCCACTAATTTTAGGCAGTCTGAAGGGCCCTTCAGATTTCCTCTATTCCTGCTACCTACTAACTGCCCCTTTGATTCTGAAACAGTTAAAATGTTTAAAATAGTTTGACTGGGCCAAATTGCTCCCTTGTGCAATTCCATAGATTCTGCCAGGAATGAATTTAGCACCATTTCATCAGCATTATCAAAGGTATATTCAGTCATTAGGCAACTGATAAATTATACAGGAGATTTTCTTCCAAGTGGCTCATTAGGGACAAAGAAAATCCTTTTTCAATCAGTCATTGTCTCATCTTTTTTTTTTTTGGTACTAATTTAGGAAAACACACCCTATTAGCAAGTGATTAATAACATAGGCAGGCAGTCACCGATGGACCATTGCTCCTCTGTGTCTGTATCCCACATCCCCCACCGAACACCAGCAGCTCAAGGCTGGCAGTCAGACAGCTTAGTGTGTACTCACTTAAAACCCTGCCTGTCAAGAAAGTTTCCCCCCACACAAGCCATGGGATAGCCCCATGGTGCAGAGCTGCTGGTGACTCTGACCGCTCGCTCAGCACTGATGTGCTCTATGGAGCTGCCAAAGCGCTATTTAATGACCCTCCTGATGGGGAGCTCTGATGAACACACAGGTCTGCAGCAGCAAATCCACACATGTGGTAGCTTTCTGATACTACTGACGAGGGCCAGGGCTAAAGATGTGCAATGAAAGCAAAAATGAAGCTTGCACCATTGTGCAGGCATCCACTCAGCTACCTTCCAGGCTATCATTTTTTTTTAATTAGTGCTCATGGCGAGTTTTTTTTGTTACAGAGTTTGGGAAATGATTGGGCACTGGACACTGAGCACAGCATGCCCGGTGTTGCTGATCATGAGGAATGTGTAATTGCCATGGAAGAGCTGCATTTGTTGCTGTGGGCCATGTCTGTTAAAAGCACTCAAATACTCATGTATCTTTGAGTTCAGGTGCCAAAGTGCCACACTGCTGATTTTCCCAATTCCCAAACTCTACAAATATCCATATTCACTCAGCATCAGTTTCTGGCTGCAGCATCCAATGTAAGTACCCAAGACCTGAGTCCTTTACTTGTTGAAGCCCTGTTGCACATCCAAATGCTTTGCAGTTTTCACACCAGGGCAATTAGGACTTTTCCCTGCTGTACATGTTCTGAGAATAGTCGGTGAACACAGGCAGAGAAGGAGAGTTCTCCCCATTCCTCAGTCTCCAGCCACAAGCTCTTGAGTGACTACAGCAATTAGCTCAAGTGTGGGAGATCTCAGCTAAAATCTCTCTCCCACCAGCTCTTTAAGAACAGGACATTGAACTTCTACATCTTATTTAAGAGAGAAGTGTTTTTCCCTCTTGTCATCCAATCTGTGGTTAGTCACTGTTAGACTCTCTGATGAATGGTTTTTTTTCTGTTTGTAGACATTTTTAAGATACAAATCGGAGTGAGCAGGGATTGAGATCTTTGTGCTGAATGTCCTGGACATGGAGCTTTGGAATCATTGCCCTTCAAGGTAAATAGTTTACTGTTTACCATCTAGGATCTACCACCAAACCCTATCATGAGCATCTGAGAGGGGTAGAATTTTTCATCATAGCCCAAGAACAATGGAATTAAGGTGATTAAAGCTTTTTCTAATATTTAATATTAAAAAAACCTCCAGAGAACTACACTTAACTGTAATCACAGAGTTTTATTTGGATCATTTAAAACCAGGTATGCCATGTTAATTAATATTTAATTGGTAAAATAGAAATTTAGCTTTTTCATAGTTCTATTGTTTCCTGATTTCTCTAAAAAGAAATAGAAAATTTTCTGTCTGCCTAGCAGGAATATTGAGAGACTGATCTGCAAAAAATGGAAAAAATGAAAACTATTCCTGAGTTCAGAAGTGCAGCAACTTCTGGGTGAAACATCCACATCCACCTGACATTTCAGAACTCTTATGAAATGTAGGGAATAATTACAGAAGTTTCTAGCAGTCATAGAGGGAAGTATGAACTGTACTAAAACTGTCTTCATAAAAATGTCATTAGTTTTATCCCTACTTGAATTGTTTAATTCTTTTTATATAGTCTTACCATTAGATAAATGCCTGGCCCATTCTCTCCTATAGGGAAAGAATAAGCAAATCTGACAATTCGGATATGTCTGTCATACCAGTTTGGACCCCTTGCATCAGGGCCCAAAAGATAATGCCTAGCTCTGCAGCACAATACTCACTGCTCTGTCACGTGTGTGAAACTAATTCACATTGGGAGACAGAGTTACACAATCATAAAGCCAATAACCATGCCAAAGCTTTGATGCATTATATGAAAACTCAGTAGGAGTTTTCACTCCCCTTCAGTTCTGCCTTACTTAAAAAATTCCCCACTCAGATATGTTATTTCCAATCCAATCCAACACAAATTCTTTGCAATATAAGCAGAGAGCACAGTCCTCTCCAAAGCCAGATGATATTTAAATTAGCTTCATCTATTTGCTTATTTAAAGCAGCATGACAGCAGGAATAGCTGAGCTCCACCTTGATGGTATAATAAACTTGAACTTAGTGATATGTGCAGGGGATTGATTTATGCTGTTGACAGTTTCTAGGCTTCAACAATGAATGTATTAGAGAGGATGTAAATGCAAATGGCCACATGGTTTCCTGAAGACATGAGTGCTCCTCATAGTCTTATACTAATCACTTCCACATTTAGCTCTCATTTTTCTCTGTATAAGCTCCCTCTTTTTCACAGGAAGTTTATGACCATCCAAGCTGAATGTATTTTCTCACCAGTGTGAAAGAGTTTGGAATAATAAACATTGCTTTTAAAAACACTCCAAAGACACAAATCAAAAACTCCCAAACGAAAAAATAATTTAACTTTCAGAGGTGTCCCTTGAAGGTACCTTCTAATACCTGTTAGACCACAACCCTGACTAAATGAAAACCAGCATAGGGTAAAAATCAGTATAAGAAATGTCAACTTGCATTTCCCATGTTGATATAGATAAATTTATACTCTTTTTTCACCATCTCCAAAACACTTCAATCAGAAACACACCTCTATGATGACAACCTCAATTTTTGCCAGAAGGTAGTATTGGTTTTCCCCTTTTTTACAGTTTTTATCTCTCTCCCCTTCTTGAGAATGACAGAGCACCCTTTAGTGCCTACTCTCAGACTGACTTTCAGAGTGTAGGTGTTTTGCTGGTGGCTTGCAATGAGACAAAAATGTTCCTGAGGTGCTGTTACCTCTCCCCAGAATTTTTGCCTTGCTCAAATCAAAACATAAATTTGCAGCTACAGAAAGCTGTTAAAAGAAGTAGGAAAAGGAGAAATGATGTAATCACCCACTGAAAAATGACTCTGTTCTTATCAAGATAGTGCAGGTATGGCCATGCTGACACCGTGGTTGGAAACACTTGGCACCTCGAGCTTCTGAGCAAAGCCTAACCCAGCCACATCACAGAACTCTGCCCACCACAGCACACAGCTTCTTCCCAAAACCCGTTTGGTGCACACAGGCATTGGTGTGGTTGGCCTTTTGAGGAAGGAAATGACCTTGCCTGTGAGGGGGCACAGTCGCAGACAAACCGGCAGCTGCAGTTATGCAGAGGAACTACGGAGTCCTCAGCTGATGTTACCTTTTAGCCGCTTGAATCTTGCACTAAAGGAAACAGAAGTCAAATTTAGAGGAATATCTTGACTGGCAATGAAATAATTCTTAGAGTTCAAGCCTGTGACACAGCTGCTAGCAACATAAATGAAATTATAAACACAAGGGGCTTGACCTTGTATGTAGCCAGTGTATAGTACTGTGAGGAAAACGAAGTAATGGAAGAACAGACAGAGCTGACAGACAGAGCTGTCCATCCAACTCCAGCTTGTCAAGCGACAAGTACACACACCTGCTACCTAATACCAGCCAGCAAGAGGTGCCCACAGCCTCCAACATAAACTTATTTCCTTGGCTGTTTGTATACTGGCAACCTCCTAACTTGAACCACCCTCTTCACTTCTACTCTGAAGGAAGCAATTGCAAATGCAAGATTTTCCCAGTGTCTCTGTGGAATCGATAGTCAAATCAGCATTATAAATTTGTGGTTTGTCCAGGCTCTGCTCAGGAGCATTTTGTGAAAATATAAATTACATCCTGGCCCCAGTTTGCCCTTGATCTTGAAACTGTTTGGTCTTGTTCTCAGCTTTAAAGAGACTTAATGCCAGGGTTCCAGAAAATGGAGCCTTAAGCTAGAAACAAGAATGTCACAATTTTCACAATACCCTTGAGAACCCCGAGAGCACTGCATATCATATAATAGCCTCTTCAGAACCCTGAGAACACTGCATATCATGGAATAGCCTTTTCATCGCTGATGAGTTATCTTGTAAAGACTCACAAAAGGAAAGATTTGGTTTAGCAACCTACAGATTACAAAAAGCCAACCTCTCAAAGCAGAACAGGAAGCCAGATATCTGTGCCAGCTATCTGACTCATGGCAATGCAACCATTGATGAAGTGCTGTTCAACACCCAGTCAGTGAAGGCCTTCTCACAAAAAAAGAAGTATCGATGACCCAAAACCACCACTACTACATTTTTGTTATTGTTTTTGCATTGTATCTTGTTTTTATTATTTGGAACTGATTTACTTGCAAATATTTTTATGGGCTTTGGGAAGTCTATTAAATCATTACACTGCACTTCCTAGTTCATACGTATATCCTTTTATAAACCTGAGACTTTATGATATTTTCAAAGCAGTCTTTATCTCTGTTGTAGAGAGAGAGGTAAATCAGGTCACTACAGTCAAGGCCAGGAGTTGATGTTTGAGTTGTGATTAGGACCCTGGACTTCAGCATGTTGTTCATCCCTACGCAGGGATGGTTGGAGTCGAGGAGGAGTCCATTGTGGCATGGCAGCATTTTGAGCTTCAGCCCAAGGCTGTTGGAAAGGTATAATTCTCTATGCAATATGCAGAAGGGTTTTAGGTTACCAACAGTTAAACTAAAGTCAAAGTTAGAGCCAAAACAGAGAATAAAACTGCAATTTCATTATTCTCCTCTGTTTGCAAAAAACTACATCAACTTGATGCTGGTGCATAACACAAGTTTAATCACCTTAATAATGCCCAAAGAATTCATAGCTTGGCCAGCTTTAGAATTTAAGAGACTGTTGTTTGTGCAAACTATGCTCAGAAGTATTTTGCTGTCAGGAGTTGGAAAACATCCTACAGACCGAAACCTCAGACACTGTATTCATTTGCCCAGAGCAGAGTCTTGGATAGTCTTTGTGTGACCCATCTTTTTGAGGCAGCATATGAATCATTCTGCCTGGAAAGCAAAGCAGAGTCACAGAGGGCTGAGAGCTGGACAGTATCAGAAGGGCAAGAAGTCAGTATCTGAACAACTGAATCACATGCACTGTTCTGGGGTAATTAAATTGAAAGAGCCAGTGGAGCTGCTGTCCTACTGGGAACACTTCATAAACGGCAAGAGAGATTAATAAAATGCTTAATTTTAGATTTCTTTTGGCTCTAACATTTCCTATTTCAACACTCAAAACTTTGCCTTCAGTTATTGTCACTATTGCAAGGTATCACAAAGTAGTGAATGCTTTGTATTAAGATATTTTGCATAGTCTAGTAATTCTTCAGCTAGGAAAAAAAATAAACCTCTATTTCAAGCATACTGCATTTAGCTTAAATTACATTCCTTTCAACTCTTTATCTCTGTGTTGTAGCATAATGGTGGAAAAGGCTGTAAAGCACCTCTGCCATTTCAACTTCTCACAATCCTTACTGTAAATTTTCATGTAGACAGCCTGAATGCCAGCACACTGTCTACTGTGTTTTTAAAAATACAATATATGCTCATGAAGGATGTTGCATATGCTCTTAAAGAAAGAAATGAGTGAATGCCCATATTTACAGGGCACAGATTTTCTAAAATTTTTTAGTTTATTTATGGCAATTTCATCCAACCTCAGCAATTAATTACCTTGCTCTTAGCAACTGTTTTGTGTTTTGGTCACAGGGTAGAAACCTGAAACAGGTACCCTGGGAGAGACCAAGATTCCTGACCTTAACTGTAGGTGGCATTATTCATCTGTTCATCTAAGTTACTGCTGAAGAAACAGAGACTAATGAGTAATTTTCATGTACCTTTGATTAATGTTATCAGCCTTCTTCTATGTTTAATTAAATTGTACTTTTATTTGGAAGGAATGAAGGTTCATAAAACCTGAAGTTGCATAACTATATTACCTGGAAAGATTAAAACAACTTTATGCTGTTCTTGCCCTAGAAGCTGAGGAAATGACATGTCTTTGAGTGATCTGGAGTAATTCCAGATAAATTCTTCCACTGTGTGCTATGAGGAAGAAAAAGCTGTATTGCCCAAAGATTTATCCATGGACTATAGGCCATTATTAATTATCTTGCAGCAACAGTGAGTAAATCCAACCACACTTTAAATTTTAAGTGTTATCTCTAGAGAAATCTCAAATAATTTCCTTTAGTAGATGGATTTTGGCATACCCAAAATTTCTCATGGGTACTTGGTTATTCAAGACAACTCTGCACTCTTCCAGCAGCTTTAGAAAGGTTACAAGGGGAAAAGAAGTGGAAATTTTTTTCTTAAACTTAGAAAAAAATATAGTGAGCTTGAAAAGCAAAACTTATCATGCTTGGTTAGAGCCAGACTGAAGTACAAGCAAGCAAGTTATCTTTGAGTATCCCATGCAGCTCTGAGTACATTTTGCTCTCTAAGCTTTTCCAGCCTTGATCCTTCTTCTGATGTAATGCCATCAGTGGCATCAGATTATGTACATCCTTCATGATGCAGGGAAACATCTACAGACGAGTAGATTTAAGGACACAGAGTTCATCTGCTCTTGTGACTTGGGAGAGTAAACAGCTTCTAATCCTGGGAATAAATCTTGCAAACAGAAATGAAATTCAATTAAATTATTCATTTCCCTTCTCAGTTTAATCAAAGATTAAGCTACAAGAAATACATACTTGTGCCAGATAACTGAAAACAGATGGCTAAGATTCATTTAGTTCATCAGAGAAATTTGTAGGTCAAAGAAATCAAGTCCCCTATATAGTAGTTTTCTTTTTTAAAAAAGAACTTAATTTGGGGGGGTGACTATTTTAACATTTATATTTCTGTTGTGACAGTGAGATGCAATCAAAATTGTTAAATGATCCATTTATGCACATGGCTGAGAGGATTACAGGAAACATTTCACAGGGATGTATTAATATTTCCACATTTTTTTCTGTGTGAAATGTGTCCTCAAAATATTAATTTCTGCCCTCTATATGACCAAGTTGAAACCAAATATTTTAGTCTTATCCAAGGGGAAATAGTCAGATAAACCTAAATCATAGAATGCCAGGTTGGAAGGGACACACAAGGATCATCAAGTCCACCTCCTGGCCCTGCACAGGACCATCTCCAAGACTCACACCATGTGTTGGACAGCATCATCCAAATGCTTCTTGAATTCTGTCAGGCTTGGTGGTGTGACCATTGTCACAATCTGCTTGGAGGCAGAGGGCAATGTATTTCTTTAGATGGTACCCAGAAGCTGGTGGTGATGTGAACACAGTGTACAGAGGGGAAAAGTGAGGTGAACAAGTGTTTTAACAAACATTTAACTAGGCCAATGCCAATAATTGAAAACAATAACCAACAATAGTCACTACCCCAATTTGTGCCAACCATTTTCCCCAAACCTTGAGTCCTAGGGACTGCAGGACAGAGTTAATCCATGAACCATCAAAGAGTTCCTGCGGCTGCATTGTGTGAAAGAAGTTTCGAGTGCATTCACTTATTTCTTTCATTCTAGTTCATGCCTCTTCAGTGGAGGTTGAGGCATTAGGTATTGTTACATAACATTCAATTTCTGACAGATTTAACATTCCACACACTCCCTGGTCTTCTAGCAATACCTTATCCAAGGGTAACTTATTTTGTAAAGTCATTGGAGTAGTTTGCTGGACCTGAGTGTTTGGCTCTTCCAAAAGCATGTCATGTTGAATTACTTAATATACTTAATTGCCAAGTAGTGATATTGTCTAGTATAAATTGATGTCTCTTTAGGGTAACATAGGGGGCAAAGAAGTTTTTGAGGCTTTGCAATAGTTTTGGGGGGAAAGGAAGAGGCAAAAATAGTCAGAATTACCAAGATGAAGCCACTATAAAAAGAAAATGCACAGCCAAATTCAGACCTCAATTTAAACTGACACGCTATGTTTATTCTACATTTTAATTCTCATTTTCCCCTCCCACTTCCACCTTGCAAATATTCTTAATTCCTTTATGGTCTAAATCTAATCAATTTCTAAACTTTCAAATACACCATACATACACTTAGCAAAAAACATACCTAACATTCTTACAGCAGTATGGTCAGGACACAATTTCACAATAGTACTGGGTGATTGAGATTAAGCCCTTATGTTGGGGTTTTTTGGGTTTTGTTTCTGTGTTTGGGGGGAGTTTGGTTTTTTCTTGTTGTTGTTGGGGTTTGGTTGGTTTTTTTGTTTGTGTTTTTTTGTTTGGTTGGTTGGTTTTTGTTTTGTTTTGTTTTTTTTTTACTTTTAAAGAGAACAGCAACCATAAACTCAGGGGGAAAAAAAGTGTTTATGTCTGACTCATTTGCCTTTGAAATACATTCAAGGCTCAACTGTTTCTAAAATGCAGGAGCTTGAGACCTTTTAAGACACTGAAGGAATAGGATTATGAGGAGAGCCCATCTGAGTAAGTACTTTATCTAGCCACTGAAGAGGACCATGAAGATGTATTTCTATCCAGCATGATAGAAATCCTGGCAATGATACTCAGATCCCCAACCCTTTACAAAACTCATATGAAGAATGCACATCTTTGTAAGCCCATACACTGTCTCAAAGTCATGGTTCATGGACTGAGCCAAAAGTTGAGGAAACTCTTGGTTAATGAAAATCTTACCAAACTGCAGCCACTGGGGATTTTGCAGACCGTGGTGGGATGTAACTCATGATGGTAGTTGCAGTTCTGACTTTCCACAAAAATACTGCTGTTACTAAGACATTCAGTGTACACTTCCCCACCGACATAACACAGATGAACACCTTTGCCAGTATGCTGCCTGGTGTTCTTAATGGTGGTGTTGTGGTTGACGTTAGAGAGCAGCCCCAGGCAAAACCTGTTCTTGTTGTTGGAAGGATCAGTGAAGCCATCCACCAGGATGCTGGTGGATGAAGCATGGAATGCCTTCCCAGTGTGGCTATTCATCTCATATCAGACAATGGATCACCAGTGCTTTGGTTCTTTGTAAGCAACTGCCTGAACATCTCCTCTGTATATGTCAGGGGGAGTATCAGCTGGCATCTGGAAAGGACTTCCCACGTCTAAGCTAGCTGGAGAATGTGGATAGGTGCTATTGCTGCCTCCAGGCAGGTTTAGATAGCTGGTGTTGGGTGGCTATTGGATTGCTGAAAGGAGCCTGGGAAAGTAGTGCTGTGCAGCATGTGGGGCTCATTTTGTCCCAGGTTGTAAGATTGTGCCAAAAGACTGTGCTGGGGGTTGTACTTTTGCCTTGGAACCAGCACTGGAGGAAGGACAGGACTCTACGCGCTCGTAGTGGTAGGGATTGATGCTAATCTCCTTCTGTTTGGCACCAAAGGGAAATTTGCAGCATTCCAGGGGTTTCAGTTCATGATAGCTCTGCAGGTCCAGCCAGTGCCACACTCTACAGTAAATGACATGTGGAAACCCTTCCCAATGCGAAACCAGGATCCTGCTGTCCAAGGAATGAAGAATTGTGACAAAGTTGCTGGGCTGATCAGGACAGCTTAATGCTTTTTCCAGCTCCTCCATAGCACCTTTTTTCTTCTTCAGTTTTTCCACTAATACATCAACAACTTTCTCTGCCCATTTTTCTTCTTCATCCCCTTGCTTCCATTCCAACAGCCTCTTCATTGCTGGGCTGGTGAGGGAGAATAAACCTGTCACATTCATGGTAACCCCACTGTGTTGATACCAGAGAACCAAGCAGGAGAGAATGTCCTGTTCTTCCACCTGTGCATTGCCTTCTCCTTCTGTTACTGTTTGTCTCCTGTAAGTACCTGCAAAGCTACAGCATGATATTTTCACACTTTACCTTCTTGCTTAGCTGAGGCATCAGTAAACTACATGTTCTGCAATTGCTCTGAGTATGGGGGTACAACGTGAATCATGAAAGGTAGGCAGGTGTCTATTTAAGGTTACCTCATCTTGTAAAGGAAGGGGTTTGGTATCCTTCTGTTACCTGAAAAACAGTGCAATAGTGTTGAATTTGCACATACCATTTCCAAACAGTAGCTCACTGGGCCACCCTGTCAGGGGGGATGCTTCCTGCCAAAACAGGCTTGATGACCTTAAAAGGTCCTCCTTTGTCCTGGGCAGTGGGAAGGGACAGCCAGAGAACTGCATGAGCCTCAAGTCGCCTCTCAGCTGCCTGTAGCTGCAGGGCACCTTTCCCCAGCTGAGGAGCTGTTTTTCCCTGTCTGGCTGCTCCTGGAGCATCCCTCCAGCTTACCCCTCTAGTGTGCCTATCCACAGCTCCTTCAGTGAATGGCAGCTGCAGAAAGAGAAAAGAACCAGCATCAGGCCTCATTGCCTCTCAGCCTGTGGGCAGACCCCTGTGTCTGCACAGCCCTGCCCTGTGGGGAAGGACTCAGAGGCAGATTGAAGCCCCACAGTGGTGGCAGGAGAGAGGTGCTTGGAGCACTATAAAAACTTGAATGTCAGCTTCAAGTTTGGCAACATGGCACCACAAAACCAAGAATTTCAAGTACCCTGAATGGAGAAAAGGCCTGTGTAACTCGGTTACCTTTTGTTCATCAATAAAAGAATAAAAGAATTTAAAATGGGAGAAGTGTTTTCGCTGCAGTTATGAATTCGAACTACTGAGTGACAACAGCTCCAGTATCTTTTTACTGCTCCTTCAGCAATTATCAATCAGCTTAAGAAATTATAACCACAATTCGGTGTTTAGAATAACAAATAACTAAGAAATAGTAAGAAAAAGAAATTACAACAAATACATTAATTTCACATTATAATAATTCACTCTTATTTCCAATATTCCTCTCCTCAAGCCCACATTTATCTAATTATATACAATTAAATAAAAAATAAACTATATGCCATCATTTTGTGAACAAAAGTTACAGCTTATTTTCTCAAAAAATGATAAAGATTGACAACAGCAAAATACTATAACCAAGGTAAGGATAGCAAACTAAAATTCTCAAAAGTAAGTGAAGCATTAGTGAAAGCATGCGGTGGAAAAGAATATGGGAAAAAAATTCAGAATAAATGCAGTAAAGGGATATGGGTAAAACGAATGGTAAAGAAAAAATAAACAAGAAAAATGTTAAAAAAAAGAGAGCATGAAATTTCATATTCCACCTTCATTGAAAACAAATCTAGTGTCTATTTCTTTTATGTGCAGAAGGGTAAACACTGGCTGAAACATGCTGGCTTCCAAAAGACATTGCCAACATAAATACTGCCAGGAAGCACAAGCTGTGCATTGCCTTTGCCCTGTGGTTAGTTCTGTTGTTCTGTCTTCTACAGGCACAAAACAGCATGCATGTTGTTGGTTAATGCTATCCCTGAACAGTGGGCATTAATCTAAATGCTGCTGGGGTAGTCTTGGTGTGTGTGAGGGTAGCTCAGCAAAGACAGAGGTTCACAAGCAGTTGGCTCCTCCATGGTACCTTGCAGAGCAGTGGCTGCAAACCCACTGTCTCCCTCGTTGCTCCTCATTAAGCTGTTCAAATAGGGTGTCTTTCAAATTTGGCATTCCATCTCTGAAATGCAGAAAAACCACATGGCATCATACTCTACACCAGTGTCCCTCCACAGCTAAGAATAATAATAGCTGCACACTCAACAGCCGGGATCTGTGCTCACATCTGCACTAGCTGTGTGCCTGGATTCCCCAGCATCCATCCATCCATCCATCCATCCATCCATCCATCCATCCATCCATGTCTAAAACAAACTGTCTTTGATCAAACTTCCCCACTGTTTTCAATGGTTTATCATAAAATATCAGATTATAACCACCCTTGAGAAGGGAAATGTGAGGAATTTAACTCTCTCAGATCAGTTAGAAGTGACAGGGTTGCCAAAGATGGTGGACTACATGGAAAACCTGCCCACTGGGGCAGAGCTACCAGCATCTGCTGGGACTAAACACAGAATCATAGAACTCTTCAGGTTGGAAAAGACCTTTAAGATCATTGAGTCCAACTGTTAACACAGCACTGCCCAGTCCACCAATAAACCTTGTCCCTAAGTGCCAAATCTACATGATGTTTAAGGAACTCCAGGGATAGTTACTCAACCTCTTCCCTGGGCAGCTTGTTCCAGTGCCTGATCAAGTACCCTGAAGCCTTTTGGTGAAGGAAGTTTTCCTAATATCCAATCTAAATCTCCCCTTGTGCAACTAGAGTCTGTTTCCTCTTGTCCAGTTTGCTTGTCACTCAGGAGAAGAGACCATATCACCTCCCTGAAGGCTTTTCTGGCTCTGTCAATATCTTTTCGGTTGGTGACTTAGCTCTCTTGGTAAGGAGGCAGAATGGAAAGCAAATGGTTCCTGTGGCTCATAGTTTCTGCATAGGGTCCACAACATATGCCTGGCATACCAGATACCTGTTCTTCCTGGGGCTGGATTTATTTGTTGCTGGCATGAGTTTATTTGCCCTCACCTTGATGTATGAGTGAGATCATATTTTTGTAGCCAAAGAAGACCCAAGTTGAGATGGTCCTCAAGCAAACCTTCCTGAGGCTGGGATATGCTCAATGCCAATAGTTTATCCAGCAAGGCCCATGAGCCAGTCCATGCCTACCAGTACTGTTGAGACAAAATTAGGTAAATGCAAGATTGTTTTAGGTTTAGAATATTGCTGAGCCTAGATAAAACTCACATTCTTTGCTATGACTCCTCCATATCCTTAAGACACTCATAATTATTTGGGGGAGAAAATATGAAATGCTTTTATATCATGTTTTCATTGATTTAAAGAAAACTTTACGTATCATGACTTTGCCTTGAATATTCTTTCTTTGATGTAGGAAAGAAAACTAACATGATATCTTTTTTCTTCATAGATGAATGTAATATATACTGTATTTGTGTCAGGAACAAACATTTCTCTACTTCCTTCTTGCCTCACCAATTAATTTTGCAATGAAATTACAACATTTGCCTTATTAAAATTCCTGTGCTTGCAGCACAGTCTTTTCTATAACTAAACATGCAAGTTAAAATAAAGAAATCTTCACTTGTTTGCGGTCTCCCATATATTTGAAAAGGTAGCGCTAGAAGATACTCACTGAACCAAATATATGCAATGATCCATGGATCTCTCAAAGCTAATTTTCCCATAGTCTAGAATTCGGAAACACTTAGATGCAGCACGTATACAGGTCGTAAGCAGAGCTCTGTAATGACCTGTTAAGGTTCACATACTGCTCAGTATTTTCTTGCTCAAGAAGCAATGTTCAGCCCTCTCAGATCTTGCAATGAGGTAGCAAATTTCTGTTGACAACTGTGAATGCACTTGCAACTCAGATTTCCCTGAAGTCCAAGTCTTGACCACACAAGACTGATTTCCTATGTCAGAAGTAAGTCAAGTTATTATTTGATGTGAAATGTATAAAACCAGGGTTAGAGGTTTTTTTAAATGTGATTAGGCAGCATAAAAGTATAAATAAAACCCAGAAAACCTATCTCAAGTATTTCAGGAGTGCAATAGCAAGCCTGTTACTAAGTACAAATATTGAAAAAGGGTTTTCCAGCATGGTAGAATTACTTTATTGTTTTTCCCATATTCTTTCTTGAGAATGAACAACAGGCAACAAGAGTGACACACTTATAACTATCCAGTGCTAATGTTTTGCACATACCAAACTTCTGATTGTTCCAATTAAATGGCATGTATGCATACATACATAGATGTTCTTAAGCATAAAAATAGAGTGCAAAATTAATGCATGACACACTCCAGGCAATTTTAGAAGGGACATCAAGATCTCTGGTTTTTTTTTTCATTTATTCTAAAATATTTGAACAAGATTCCATGAATTTCTGCTCTGTTTACGTGGCTAATGTTTTATTACTTTTGTTTCCTTTTACTACATTCTTATTTAATTTGTTAATAGGTAAGCATTCTACATTTCTTTCCTTTGGGTTTGTTTTGTTTTGTTTTGTTGTTTTGTCGTTTTTTTTTTTTTAAAGCTAGGCAAGATCTCAATAAGAATAAGACTTTTGGAAAAGAAATACATGCTGTTTTAAGTTAGAAACTCAAGAAAGTTAAAGTAATGGTCTCCAGGTGGCAAATTCCAAATCTTTCTGCCTACGTTCTTGTTGCTTTTTTCTTCTTTCCAAGCAGTCTGACAATAGGAACTTACAGCAATGAAAATGCAGAATAAATACTCCTGAGAGTGCTTGACAGAAAAACAAGCTGTGTCTTGAATGGAAAACATAAAAACATATTTTTTAATGAGAGATTTTGCAAAAAAGTTTGCTCCTATAAGCCAGTGATTCAGTAGCATTTTCAAGATCAGGAAATCCTTTCTCTACAATGGATACTTTGTCATGCCAACAGACAGATCCAAAATTGCATTGTGACTCATTCATAAGGCATGCAAACATTTTTATTTTCTTCAAATGTCTGGAGTTTGAATCATCCAAATCTCCATCAAAAGGAAAAAAAAACAAGAAAAAAGAAAAAAAATCCCAGCAAGCACTTTCTCCTTTTAGATGGGATGTTCTGTCTTTCACTGGCCAGCATGGCCATGTGTGGCACCCAAAGGGCATTTGCAATATCCCAGGGGCTAAGGGGCTGCTCACAAACTTGTCTCTGCAGACTTTTACCTCTAATAGTCTTTCAGAGAACAAAAGTACTTTGGCTGTGGTAAGGTATGTGTACACCATAATGACTTTGTGCAAGCTATGTACTGTTGAAATTAATCTGTTTAGACAAGTTCCTCATCTGATTCACATCTTAAGTAATGTACCCTGAAAAGATTTTCATGGGGTTTTATTAATTTCCTGTTTTGCTTCTATTCAAGTGTTGCTGATGTAAAATTTTTAGATGAACACAAGATCAGCAAAGATCTTCATTACTGACATTGATGAAACTCCACAAATTGCTTTCAAAAGAGATTTTATTCTCTGGTATGCTGTGTATTCATGAAAGCACCAATAATGAGCTCACCAGGGGTTGAAAAAGTAAGGGCAGAGATATTTTGAGTCAGTGTACACTTGTGAAATGTGACTAGGAGTCTGTGAGGTTTTTTTTTAAATTGCTGAGAAAATCTATCACAGTTGTTTTGTTTCTCATTTTGGTTATCTGCCGCACCGCTCACTACTGAGCACTTTGTGCCTGTGGGGGATGCAAAATGAAGCCATACACAGAGAAAATTAGTTTTGGTGTCTTCTACTTTTTTCTACTCTTTGTGAGTGATCAGGATTTGATCACAAATTTAAGAATTACTGCATATAATTAAGTTAACATGCACATGAGAAGTACTACACAGGATAAAGGATCAAAAATCCTGCTTTTTCAATCAGGTGCAATGCAGGCCATTTGCTCATCAGCAACAAGTGCATCACATCACCTCGAACAACTAAGCTCACACAGTTTAAATGAAATGAATATTGAAGTGGTTTGTAGAGTTAGTAATAGCATGTAGTTAACCAGTGATCACTGAAATATAGATTCAAGATCAGTGTTATTACACAATAGTTACACTCCAATATCAGGAATTTATGAAATATTAAGAAACACCTAGATATTCCTAAACACATTTCTAGCGTGGTTGTGGTTGCTGCTGTTTCTGTACCAAGGTCTCACCACCAGATCTTCAGGCTTCTTTTTAGACCATTTATCTCCCTAAAAATTTATAATAAGTATTAGCAATAAAGTACTGTGAAATATCTAGGCTCTTGCTTACAAGCCAAGCAAATTACCTATTTTTTTATAGTTTATTCATTTAACTGTCACTTAAACAAAATAAAATACCTCAAGTCTAAGACATTGGTCCCACAGGCTCCTTCAAGCCCCTCTAGGACTGCTTAACTTTACCACAAGGAGCAGTTCCATTTGGTCACTGACACATAGAGAATAATGAGAATAAAGCAGACTGTTATGCATGTATGCTAAATTAGTACTTAATGTCTGAAAAGTTGGTATATTGAAAAAAAAGTATTCAACAGTTTATTTAAACTTGTTGATTACCTTAATTTTATTTTAATAGAAATTCAATTTTTAGTCTCTTCATTGCAATAATGATTCAGCAGCTACTTGCTACAAGCTTTATAAACATTTTTATAGTATCTAGAATCCCACCACAGGGTTTTATTTTTATTTTTTTTTAAAAATAGAGTGAATAATTGATTAGTCAGTTCATGAAGTTTCATACAGACACAAAGTTAAAATGTATTTAGGAAATCTAAAAAAGAACCCCAACTGCTTGCACAGCCTGGGAGCCAGTATTTTCAAAGTCACCAGAGGCACAAAAAGCATACTTGAGATTCCAAGCCTTGGCTTTTCAAGATTTCCAAGCACTCAACCTTAAAAAGCCTCATGAATAGAAAACACAGGCTGTCCACACCCTCAGTACTTGCTTCTGACTTTTGCAAAGCCAATGCTCAGATGCTGTGAAGATTGGCACACAATTGTTGGTTAATTGAACACATATACCATGGCATGTATGCCATGCACCAGTCTGTGCACTTCCACAGTTGTATGTGTCTGAAGTACAATTCTGGAGGTGTTAAATATGTGATTCCATATATTGCAATCTAAAATTAGAAACATTTTTCTTTAATTTCTGTCAATAATAATAGGCCTTAAAAAATTCTGTTTCCACAGAACAGTTGTACCACATTCACCATCAGCTAGAACATTACAGAAAAAACACTGTATCTTTTTCTACATGAGGCTATTAATGCAGCAGAACTACCTTTTCAGATTTAGAGATATATGCATAATATATTATTTCCAGTCTTAGTTCACCTTTGTTCAAAGCTGGAACAAATCTACTTAAGAACAGCCAACTGGAAAAATAGGTAGGGCAACAGATATGCCATGGGCTAGATTACACCATGCTACCATAAAACCCCCAGGAGCATGTTTTAACCACTCTTCCTGGAATAATTTGTCCTTGTCTGTTGTAGCAAGTCTTATTAAATATAGAGCTAGTTCAATGACAGCCTTTACTGACACTCACCAGGAGCAGCAAGTGACATTTCCAGGTAGATCGTGACTGTGGGCAAAATCCCAGTCTCAGTCGCTCTCTCTGGAGTGTTATTGACTCCAGTGGACAGGGGTCAAAAGACAATTTGAATTTATTTGCTTTTTTGGGGGAAAATAATTATATTTCAGAATATTAAATGGTAACGTAGATTGACACTTTTGAAGGGCAGCATTTTACCTTTCAAAGGAAAGTTGCAGCCAGTGAAAGTCACTACTCCCTGCCACTAACTTGCAGAGAGAACTGGCCATTTCCACAGTATTATGTATTCAGCTGCCAGTAGATGAGGTGGTTGTTTTCCTTTTGTGATCTTACTATTACGGAAACTCATGCATTACTGGATTGAAGCTTGACTCATTGAATTGAACTGTAAAACACAAACTTCCCTGGAACAGGCTATCCATCGACACATCAATCCACCTTAGACAGTTTAGGAATGACTGTCATGGCACATAAAATTACTTGGAATAAAACCCATTTAACTTCCAAACACCCCTTCAGCCAAAACTAACCACGAAATCTACATAATAGTAAAGCAAAACAAAGACAACCTACTGGGGAGAAGCTGAGGATATCACAGAAAGCCATGCCACATATTTTACTCTTTATCAGCCTTGTGGACCCGTGAAAAAGAAACAAAACATGATTAATTCTTCTCTGCAGTTCAGCTAGTCTCTAGGCACCAGATTGTTCTTCTGTGCCTATTGGTTGCTAGCATGGACTTGAACAGAAGTCTGGATTTTCTCAGCTATAGCAAAACAAAAAGGTCTATCCCACTGGAGGAAGAAAAACTACAGTCTGCACTATCACTGCTCATCCTTCCTTGGCCCTGCCAGCTTAATCAAGAAAACAGAACATGCAATGCGGAAGAATAATTTTGTATTTGAAGCAAAGTATGTGATGAATATACCCACCAATAGTTGAAGATTATCAAAGACTCCAGGAGTATTACTGCTAAAATGCTCCTCCAAGATGGGCATGGTATTCTGCTGTTCTGAAATGATTTATACATAGTATGAAGAACCCCATGCTAATGGGAAGCTAAGAAACTAACTTTTCCATCTTTTTGCACTGCAACACTTTTACATTTATTGTTTTGCTGCCAACAAGAGTGAGGTCTCTCCTGGGAGAAGGCATTGTCAGTTTCTTTGGCCAAAAGATGCATGGCAGAAATTTCCTTCCAATACTACAGAAGGCAGAGTGGCCCTCATTGACCTACCATTGCTCCAAGATGTAGTGTTACTCAAAACAGACTTCTCTAGGGAGGACAGGGAGTGAGTGTCTGTCCAGATCCAGCACAAGGCACGTCTTCTGAGCTCTCATACCAGCACAGGCAACCAGCAAGAGGATTCCTGGTTTGGAGAGAGTAAGAAGATAATCAGAGGACAAAGAAAAATTACAAGCAATTGCTCATAAATCTGTATTTAGTTGCTTATGGAATGAGATGATCATGGAAGATGTTACCCTTTGCTGTACTTTGGTCATGCATTTTGACCAAACTCTTGTTTTATTAAGTCCTGTCAGACCATTTCAGAAGTAGACATGACATGAAGAACAGCTCTGGCTCCTACTTGCCCCACGCACTCTGCATGGTAATTCAGTGGTGTCTGAAACATCCAAAGGCTACTGACACCTTTGTACCTGCACACACCTCTGTGTCTGTTACGACAACCAGGAGTGTTTCTTTTTAAGGAAAGCCAAAAATATTCAGCACAAGCCAGGAGAGAGAAAAAAGAACCTTTCAAGCCTTAATTACTTTTCAGATGACCACTGCTGGCGACTGTGGACTTCAGGTCATCCCAAACCAACACATAGTTTCCAATGAAGTCACCTCATCCTCAGATATAAGGTAAGAGGTTAACAAGGAACATATGAAGAGCAGTGATGCAAATTCTTAAGAAACAGCCCTCCTTAGGAAAAAAATATCTTTTTCATTCATTCTTTCTTTGCACATTATTATGAGTGCTGAAACTCTCTATATTGTGAGTACCAGTAATTGCAAAGCAAACATGTCATGCAATCTTATTCTATGGGCTCTGTTTCCTCCATGAATCTTAGAGTTCTTTGGAAAATAAGGGAAATATTGCTATTGCTCTTTAAAGTGGATGGTTCCTATTTCACAGATGTAGTTACCATACCACAGGTTCCCCTCAGACAGCAGTAATGCTTCCTCAGTGCAGCTCTAGCTTTAAAGAGAATCAGTCCAGTGATGCCTTTGGACCAAAAAGCACAAGGGAGACGAACACATGGCTTGAAGCATTTTATTTAAAAGTCTGTTCCTCTAGAGGACATATGAAGATTAGAGAAGATCTTTCTCACAGACACACAAGTGCAAACACTTGTATATTCTTTGGAGTTTATTCTATATAATGATTTTTTTCCATTCTGTTTAACAAGCACATCTTCCCTACAACTGGAAATTGTTAGAAAACAGCAGGAAAGTAAAGTTTTAGGGAAGCAGGGGTAAAAGAAAGTATTTACATGCAGGTCTAAATGTTTTCCAGATTTGAAGTTTCAGAGTAGAGGGAGGAAAAATGGGGGCCTGCTTTTGTAAAAAGCACGGGAATTCAAAAGTCGAAATCTTTAAATTTCCAAATGCCAAAATTCAGTGGCACTAAGTCAAAACAGATGTTTCATTTTGGTTTTGCATTTTTTTAAATGGATGTGTGAATAGACTTTATAACAAAAATTTCTGTTTAAGAAGTGCTATAAAGAATTTAATTTTGCTTCTCCTTCAGTATTTTTGAAAGAGGTGTCCCTAGGGACATTTCAGCAAAAAAAGGAAGGGGTGTTCTGATCTCTTCTACCTGCAAGCCTGACATTAATCTGCAATGGAAACAGCTCATCTCATGGTCTCTATTATGCTGTGATCAGAAAAAGATGACCAAAGAAGGTGTTGGAGTATTCCCTATTGGACAGTATATGATGATATAATGATTTATGGACATTGCAGACAGTACCTTTTACCACTTATAATTTATGGAGGAACAGTAGGATATAAAACTGAAGAAGATGAGAATACATTTTTCATTTTGCAATGTAGAAATGCTGTATTTCTTACGAATTTATAGGCCTGGGTTGTCTTTATTTTTTTAATTTTTCCTGATATGCTTATTATCATGTTCAATAAACTTTTTATGGTAAGTACTTGATATTTTGCATTTTCATTGCAATTTTTTGAAAGATGGTATTACACTCATATGAAAGAACCTTAGAGCAAGCCATACAAACATACATATGCAAATGTACATTCCTCTGTATTTTCATTTTTAATATAGAATATCTGTAATACAAAGGGTGGGAAATAATTCTAAAAACTGATATTCTTTGGCTTATCTGTTTCTGTATTGAAAAAGCTGCTTTGTAAATGATATGGTTGCCATATTTTCAAGGAAATTCAAACTCTTTTATAAATCACCTGGCCTCTACAGTCAAATTCCCTTGAAAGGATTCCTGTACCACCACAGTGACATTTATGCAAATATGCCCATTGAGATGAGCCTGAAAGACTGGAGAGCAGTAAAAGAGATTTTTTTTGTACAATGGGTAGGAATAATCTGAAAGTAAAAAAAATGCAGTTGCAAATCACAGAGTTAATGGTGTGACCCTGTGCAGAGGGAGGGAGCAGGGAAGGAGAGAAGGGAACACATCTGAAGATTCAAGCTAAGAAATATTAGAAATGCTTTGTGAAAGGCAGAAATAACTCTTGTGTGCTATTTTTCTATTTTGCAAAGTAAGTTTAAATAGCACATTAGAGCCCAGGGTCAGATTTTTTAAAACACAAATGATGTAGTTAAGATGCTTTGGGTACAGACAGGAAAAGTGTGTTGTCTGTCCTGTAACTCCACAGTACAGCAGAACATCAATTCTTTTCTCTATTAAATCTGCACCCTCAGCCGTCCCTTTATAATCCAGAGGAATAAAATACATCCATTATGTTGCGTTCCTTCATAGCTGGGCTGAGCCTGTGATTTCATGGGCAAGAAGAGAGCCTGTAGTTTTCTGAAAAACTGATTTTTTGCTGTGGCAACCTCATGTTCTTCCATGAATTACCAAGAATCAGGCTTCAAAGTCTGGTGGGGTTCACTTACCCAAAACAGCATTTCCTGGGGGTGGCAAGGTGGTTCTGGGAGTGTCCGAGCTGTAAAACCCATCTCCTCCAAGGAGTGGACACTACCTCCTTGGTCTCAGAGAAGCAGGGATGGGTCACCCATAGCATGTGTGGGAGCTTCCTGCACTCTGGGTCAGCTCCTGCCCAGGCTGTCAGCATGGAGGCCCATCACAGAACAGTGTTATGTTCACAATTAAATGTATTAGCACCACTGTTGCTGCGGTGAATCTTGATTCAGCTTGCTGCCTGTGGGACAAATAAATCCCATTTTATGTTGGGAGCGTGCAGTTACTGTGCACAAGGTGGCTTTTGGTCTGAGACAAGGCAAAGCACTTCTGTGCTTCAAAAAGGGTAGAAGCAGAACAGCCCTGGACCAGAAATGCTCTCCTTTTTTTTGCATTGGGATATTTTCTGATATTATGCAATTTTAAGAGTAATCAAAACCAAATGACTTCAAGCAGCAGCTGAATGAAGTTAAGGAAGAGGTTAATATAAACTACATGGAAAGATACACACAGAAGAGTTTTCAGTGTAAGCAGACAAGGGTGAGACAGTGAGATGAAAGAGAGTACATTCCTCATTCAGCAGGGAGCTGGTGGGAGCGGTAAAGCTTTCTGAAGATGAACTTGAATGTCACTCCATTTCCCTGTCTATAAAGCCATGTGTCACAGTCTCCTGTGCTGCTTTCCAGTGGCTCAGGAGTGAGTTTTCAATTCACAAATCACAATTTTTCAACTTAGTTTTTACTGTTTGGGTCAAACTTCTCCCTCCTTAAATGTGTGGTAAGATAGGTATTTTTGGTTCTTTAAACACAGTATGTTCATATGACTCTGTTCTTCAACACTGGAGCCTTATGTCAATGCCTACTAATATTTATAGAAAACTAGTAACACTTCTCTTAACAATCACAAAATTGTTATTACTCAGAATGGTCGCTTTTCCCCCCCAGAGCCAGCATTCTGAATTTGTTTTGTTCCTGTTTCCTCAGCTTGTTTGCATTCCCTTTACTTTCCAAATGGATCCTATTTTTTCTCAGGTAAATTACAAAGAAAGTCAGTGACCTTCCACAGTTCAACTCTTATACAAAGTGGATTGACAGTTTTGTGGGTTCTAAGGAAGAGGGTAGGTAGGAGTGTCTGGCTACTTGCCTGAAGGTGCAGCTTCACTAGAGCTCTGGTTTGTGCCATTCACTGTTAGCAGAGCTAAGTGACAGTGTTACACATCATTAACTGCCCCACAATTAAGCTGGCTATATTACTAAGTTCTCAAGAAATTATTACTTCTCAATCCGTCCCTTTGTTGTGACATTAGCCTCTATTTTACTGTAACTGAGTGATTTAAATAATTCTTGCAGCACTTCATCATTACTTAGAGCTGAACAAGTGCAGCCAATGACTAATAGCATATTTATTGTGGGTCTTGGATACTTGGTGATCTGCATCAAGGTGCTTATTTCCCAACATCCACTATGCTCAGAAAACACTGTGAAGAATGGGGCCTTTGTCATGTTGCTCTGAGGTTTTTAAGTATGTTTGCTTGCAATGTGTTTACAGTAATCACGTCTGTTATTCTGGAACTTGTGAGCCTTAAGCTATGTCTTGGCACCTGCATGTAGACATTGTATAAATATATATACATAGCAGATTTTTAAGCTTCTTAGGACTGGACTAAATATTGCTTCCTGAAAATATCTTAGCAAGCAAATTTATGGGCACAAATAGTCATTAATTAATACAAGTCTGAAATGGCTCTTACAGAAGTTTATTTGGAATTGGTATAGTACAAAATCTCAGTTGAAGTCCAGTTCTCTGAGGTATAGGCATCTGATCAAGGAATGTGCTGGAGCACTCCCATATGCTCAGCTTCACATGCTTGTATGATATTGAATACTTGCAGAGGATTGATATTTTGTACCCCCACTCCCCATCCTAGAATTCCTTGTGCTCCTGCCATAACAGTCTCCCTAGTGGGCTTTCCATCAGCCAACAGTAGAAAACATCTGTCCCAAAATATCTCACAAAGAGAACAGATGCTGGTGTGTCTGTTGCTGGGAATGTCCAGAGAGGAACTGATGGATTGTAGCCCCAGTGAATGAGCTTCTCTCCATTCCTGCTGGGTGAGCAGATAGGCTCAGCCACAGTCTGCTCCACATCTGGTTGTCTGCTCCAGCTTTTGGCACTGAGTCTGCATGGATAGCTGCACTCTGTTGAGTGGTTTGATGAACATATCAGTATGATGGTCAAGTATGTCAGTTTTCATTTCATGTAGTGTTGCCAAAGTATGTTCTTATTTAAAGTAAGGCTATTTTGAAGCTTCCTTTCATTCTTCCATGATGTCTCACATATTATTGAAACTCATTTTTGGAAGGCTGTAGAGGCCTTTAGAGTTTAACCTCCCTTTTTCACTGGCTGCCCAGGGAATTTGCCACTTCTTCCCATGCTAAACTCTACCACAGGCAAGTAGAATGACTTTCAATGCTAAGCTTTGCACATGCAAAAAGAAGTCCCGGCAATGTTCACATTTTGCAATGTTTATATATAACTGCAGAACAGGCTTTCTCCATGTTGGAGGGGGCTGGATCTGAACAATGTAAGAGCTGTCCTACAAGATGGGAGTGTTCTTCAAGTGAGGACAGTAAACAAGGAAGGAAAAAATAAATCTGCTTCAATGAGTCTTTCAGTATACAAGGGTTAAAATCTGCCCCCTTTCTTCCTTACTCCTGTCAAATTCCCCCCTGAAGTATACTTCTGCAGAAAATCCTTCACCATTAATAACTTCTGCTGCTTTTCTACCCTTGAACCCTTACAATTTGCCTTATTTCCCCCTTATCAGTGCTTAGAACAAGGATTACCTGAAGAGACAAGCAAAGTAAGTATTACAGGAAGGCCAGAAAGCCTTCAAGGGAGGATAGTGGGGGCTTTAAAAAAGAAAGGGGAATAACAGCCAAGCCATTGTAGAAGGTTCTTCAGAAAGAGGTAGAAGAGCTGCTCACAGGACCATCTCCTCCTACACTTCTTTCCCTGGTCTGACCTCCTCCTTTGAGGCAGCTGGTAGGGTGCCTGTACAGTGACTGCACCCACAAGCATCACCTGCTAGCTGGTACACCATATGCCCCAATCAAACCTGGTTTGAATCTGTCCCTTCCTTCCTCTATTTGAAGGTGGTGGGGAAACATCTCAGAGAGAAGTAGAGAATCATCCCAGTTAAGGCCAACAGTCACTACAGGAGATATGCCCTAACACTAATTAAATTCAGGCTAACCTCTGAGAGGGATGTGTTCTTGTATGAATAAGGATGCTCAGGAAAGTTAATTCTTATGTTTCTTTAAAGTGGATTGGTTAAACTAAATTAAAGGTGTTTTTACTCTTCCAAAGGGATTAAGCACTGGCAACCACAGAGGTGTGTTTAATAGTATCCACAAGACAATTTAATTCAATTTAATTAATTCACTTAGGAATTCAGTACTTTAATTAAATTCAAGCTCACTTTCTATATATGATTAGTTGACAAGCCCTAAATAAATAGCCCTTCAAACAAGGTTGTCTTTTTTGCTAACTTGAAAATGGGAAAAATAATTCTAGAACACTAGTATTGCTTAAGAGAAAGGAGCTGTAAGAGGAACTGGTACAAAAGAGTGCTTGGCTTTGTTTTAAATTACAAGACTCTCCATGTCTTTTCATATAATTTTTCTATTACTGCTCCAGGTTTCTAAGGAAGAGTTCAAGATGTAATTAAGTGATAAGAATGTCTCATGGTTTGTTAAGGAATCATTTGGTTTCTGTATATCTGTAATGAGTTGAAACTTATCAAATGCAAGACCAAGCACATTCCCTTTGAGAAAAGTGTTTCAAGTGGAACCTGTTTGTCGTCGGGCTCTGTCCCAGGTATCACAATGGACAGAAAATACTATGTCCATTTTTACACAAAGAAATGCCAGTGCTTTTGGTTCAGGGAGATGCAACTCAGAGAGATCCGATGCCTGTTAGATGACTACAGCTCATAGGAGTAAAGTAAATAAACTGATAAAACAAAGTGAATAGTGCATTTATGGTACAGTTGCTTATGGTCTGTACCCCCAGCCTGTGGTATTTGCAGGAAGCATGAATACACTGGTGCATAGCAACCTTGCAAAGTCTTGTTAAAAGGCAGATGTTGAGTGGAAATCTTCACTTTCTTGAATTGCTGTTTATTATCTGAGAAACTTTGGACAGCTAAGATATGATTCTCCAAAGGGTTATTAGACATAATCTTAATCCAACAATACACTTCAGCACTGAGCTTAAGAGCTCTGCTGGGTCTTTAAGCCAGAGGGCTCTGCAGCACCTTGTTTATGAAATTCCATGTGAAAGCTACTTGGTGAGGAACAGGAAAATAAAGAGTTAAAAGCACAGCCACAGTATTCCAGTAACAACATCCTGGAAACCTCAGTCCCCTAAGAACACATTGACCACAAAAATCTCTCAAGCTTAAACACTCAGCAAATTGATTACTGCTACTTTTTTAAAAAGCCCTGTCTAGTGATCAGTATTTATGAAGCAGATTTGTAGCCACAGTTATGGCCAGTATCAAGTGGATTTCCTCTATGCCAAGATAGAAGGATAGCAGTAGACACTGTCCTCCAAAGGTCTTGTTCAAAGACTTTGCTTTTGAGCCCTCAGAAGAGGGAAGGTGAGCATCAGCAGTTGTCATCTTCCACAATTATCCAAGCTTTGGTCCACAACAATCCCCACAACATAAAGCCAGTTTTCAGACTGGCTTACCAACCGAGCAGCACTGCAACTCTCATTCAACAGCCAAGCTTTTCATTCAGTCAGACAGCTGGCTCATCAATTTGCTTAGTAATGATAGGGTATAGATGTGTACATGTACTGCGTCAAGTACAGATCTGTTGCTGTCCCATATGTATGGAGTACATTAAGCAGCTCAGTGGGTATTTTGGAAATTATATGTGAAGAAGCTGATCAGTTTTAGTGAACACACCCATGGTGGCATGGGTACAATTGACCTTGGCTAAATGTCTGGCTGCTGCTTCAGCTTTCCCTCTCTGAAAATATATCCCATGGGGTTGATGTGTTCCGAATTTCCCTTTCAAAGACAGAAGAGTCTGAGAACACAATTTAAGGTGAAACATCTTGCCTTACATATGGATTTTCTATGGGTTGCCCTAATGGTCTTCAGGGACGCAACTGGGGGCCTTCCAGCCTGGAGGGCTATGAAATGTTGACACTTATGTGGGCAGTTTTACCTCGATCAGGGTCCCTCCCTGATCACACCACAATTTTCTCATGTCCCCATATAGTCAGCTCTGTACTCTGCCTCTTCTCCACTTCAAGGGAAACAGCTTAGGGGCCAACACCATCTCCTCCTCCTCCAGTTTCTACTTCAAAGCAGTACATTGATCAGAACACTGTATGTCTGACCATATTCTGCCACAGCTCTTAAATACACTTCACCTTTTCTGCAGGCCTTGTCAGCCATCTTACACTTTCCTTAGCACTTCCTTTTATTAAAAAATAGAGGTTGTATTCCTTGCTGCCTTTCTGCCACCACCACCCCTCTCCCATCCTACCCGAGGCACTAGGGAGCTATTGCCCAGCTGCTGACCTCTTCAGAAACCTCTTTTCCTGCTGCAGGGCACTCTGAGTTCCCATCACAACTTTTTTCTCTAGGGATTTCCTCACCAGTGAGGCCCAGCACACATGGCCCTGGTCCCACTGCAGCATTCTGCATCCAGCTTACACAGGCATGACCAGGGAGGAAAACCCCACTGACACTGAGTATGTCTATGTCCAAGCCTTGGTTTCTGTCCCAGGTCAGTGCTTTCCCCCTCGGGGCAGGGGCAGAGAGAAACCTTGGGCGAGCAGTGGCCAAGCTGACAGCCCCACTGCAGTAAGGGTGGAGCTGAGCTGCCAGATGAGCACCAGGCTCATCTAAGAGACTGAAGGTGGAACGCCCTCTAAAGCCAAAGTTTACATGACACCTGATCCAGGCTAATAATGAAACATAAATGGGTAGATTGCAGCCCAATTTACTTATAAGCATCAGACCAATGAATTCCATGATCTTCTGCAGCACTTGCAGACTAACCAGAATTTCATTTTTCTCCACCAGGACTATTACTTGTGTTCATTGTCCTCGGTAGGAAGTGACTTGTGTGGCAATGCAGAGATCTGCAGGGTGGGAAACTCAATGTGCCTCAGTACGCATCTGTGAGATGGGAAACTGCCTCTTCCTGGGTGGTATTGATTTCAGCATCTTGCCTTCCTGATTCTTCCATGGCACCTTGACAAAATTCAGATTCATCTGGATTCTGTCTGGCATTAAGAACTTCAAAAACACATTTATATGCCAAGACCAGCCTGAGAAAAACTGTGTGATCTGAAGATTACATATATTTTTCCCACTTTTGAGACAGCTTAACTTCATTTTTAATTATTACAGCCTCCAATGGCCATGACACAAACAGAGCCCAGAACATGGTATTTAGAGAGCAGCAATTATTCAGAAGTTGAAGCACAGTCTGTAACCAGAAACAGCACATTTTATAGTCTTGCTGCTGTTACAGGAAGAAATATAAACTCTGGCCTTGTGTGCACTGAACATCTTCTAAATATCCTTTGTTTATTTTTCCTTCTCTACAAACTGTGCCCTTGTTATGTCTTATGTAACAGAGGCAGGTTAAACAGACATAGATAAACATGAGAAGTTTGTTCCATGAAAAATAATATATGCATACATCTATATATATACATACAAAATTTTTCAAATGATAGGATATTAAGTAAAAACATGGATTCACACAGGGTCTGTTGACTTCACCTTAGGTCTTAACATCTGAAATAGGACCCAGCTGATACTTCTGACTTATTGCTTTAATTTTTATCAAGACTAAGTAGCCCATAAGCTGCTTGCCAGCCCATCTGTTTGTGCCAGACATGGAGAAAGCACAACCCTTTCTGCTAGTTCTATTTTATCCAAACACATCTTATGCTACTGTTTAAATCTTGGTAAAGATCTATTCTCCAAAGCATTATAACTGTAGAAAAACGGAATTACAATCACAATTGTGAAATATTTAGATTCTTGGTTTGGATCAATAGATGATTTCTCCAATTCTATGTCTGAAACATATGCAAGCACAGATGTAAAAGGAAAGGAATTCGTTAAAGATACCAAAACTTAATGGTAACTGAATCTCACATCACTTCTTTCAGCTTTGGTCAAAACCTTTGCTTCTGCTAATACCAAGGAAACTCGAAGGATGCAGCAAAATAGTAGATGGAAATTCTTGCCTGGCAATTGTTTTTTTAAAAGCCAGTTCAGCCATAACCTGTGCTAGGTGAAGAAGGCACAGTCTTACTCTTGAAAGGGCAGCTGAAGGCACTAAAGACAAATACAATGATCACTGAACTGTAATTCACATCTTAGTCTGAAACTTTCAGAAACAAAACCACAGCGGGTGAATCAGAGCTTTTGCCAGAATACCAGCATTAGCGCAACTATGCATACAGGGAAATGTCTTAGCCTGGCTGTGAGTCAGAGCCTCACCCCCTCACTGGCACTGGGGGTACAGTTACAGAAAAGGGTGTCCATCAGCATTATTGGTGACCCAAATCCTGCTCACTCTGCTCACAGGTGGCCAGGCTTTGCGTCAGCACTCAGTCAAAGACGAGGTCATCAGCAATGCCTCCAGACTTTCTGGGGATATGATTGAGGGCTGACTCAGGAGGAAACGTGCCACCTACTTCTTGCAGCACCAGGGATTTTCCCTGAAAACTCCTATTCAAATATTCACACAGAACCTCACCAATTTACCGGTAAAAGATCAAGCAAGAAAAGCATTATCACACAGAACGAGCAAAGGGATCTGCTTACTGGACTTTCTCTCTTTGCTTTAGACTTCAATTTTTACTCAGCTAAGATACTGCAGTTTTCAGGGAAACTTTTGCCTGCAAGTTGTCCGGTGGTGCTCTGCAGTACTGTACAAAACAACCTGTGATTTTCCACTGAAATGATATTCATTTAAGTTTTATGGGATCATTCTGCTAATGGCCATTCTCACAAGCTAGTCAAGCTGCACAATGGTCCTACACTTGCTGTTTCTGCAGGTGTGTGAAAAAAGAAGGTTCTTTTTTGCCGAATGTGGTCCCAAATATTTCTGGCATGATTTTGTGTCTATTTCATTACAAATTCAAATTTTATATTCCAGAAGATTTAAACAAATAGATAGGGAGTTAAAAGTCTGTGTATATGTTGCCTGGCCTGGCTTTCTCTGGCCTGGCTTTCTGACAAGATACCAACTATTTTTTTCCACTAACAGACAGAAACACTCAGAACAGAGCTCTGTGCAAGCCCCTGCTGTGGAGAAGGTGAGTGCACTAGATTGAGATTTAATCACATTCTGGTGCATGCTCACTCATGTAGCAATTTGTCTTTTTGCATTAAGAATAAAATATACAAGCTGTCAGTTTAAAACATTCATTTTTCCTTCTGCTTCTATTACTCTTTCACTGCCAGGCCCCAAACTCCATATTCTGAAATGAATTTTCAGTTATGGCATTTTTTTCTTCCAGTGGATCAGATTTCAAGGTTTTTCTCCTATACATGTGACATCTGAGGTTAGCTAAGCCTTGTTCCCTTAAAAAGGGGTCCACAAAGCGGGCATAAGAAAAACTGAAGTAGTCTGCCAAAAGAAAGGGGTCAAGTACCCAGAAAGAACCTGGTATCTATTAAAAAGAGTTTTCAAGCTATCATACCCTATTTTGCGTTCCAAAAATGATCGATAGTGAGATGTTTTTGTTGTCACAAGTAAAATGTCTTTCAACTTCTTTTAACTTTCAGGTATCTCTGACTGTCTCCTGCCAAACCCAAGAAAAGTCAAATAGTCAGAAAGACAACTTGCTACTGTTTTGGGTTTTGGCAGTACTGAGACCCTTGGTACTGGCTGCAGGGTTCATGGCTACCCATCTTCTGGAAGGGATGAGAGGACCAAGGTACAAGACAGCACAGATTCACTGGTGCAGCTTATCTTTCCCCACCTACTGGGCAGACATGCTTCTTCCTCAGCCTACTCACTGTCCCTTCACTGGGCATGAAAAGGCTGAAAGTTTGCAAAGCTGAGTTTAGAGAAACATCACAGACACACAGAGGAGAGGAGGTGGAGGAGAAGACCACCCTCTGAGCAATTCATTGACTCAGTCTCCTGATAACACCCAGCAGCTCCCTTATGTAATCTCTCACCCTGTAATTCTTCATTCCTGCTCTTTTGGGCTGCCTCCCATCAGAGCTACATGCTCCTGCTCCAGCAATTTGAAGTCACGTCCCCCTACAGCCTGTTGAACAACTCCAGCTTCAACAGAAAAACCTACACCACTTTTAGCTGCACTGAAAGCTGCTAAATTAATTCTTCAAACATCTGCCAGTGCATAGGGTTACTTCCCATTTTTGTCAGCATTCAGCCTTCTGGTCATATTCTCAGCTGCTAAGTCTCTATCCTTCTCCCCTCCAGCCTGCTTTTCATTTCCTGTCACTCAAATCCAGTCTCTCCAGCCCCCTTCCTGAGAAGGAAAAAGAAAAAAACCAAAACTATCATAATATGCATCCACAAATTTACAAAGAATAAACTTATCTACCAATGCCAGGCACCAAAACTACCCACATCCAAGACATGTTTTTATTTGCACACTGAGCAGCAATGCAGACTATCTCAGAGAAATTCAGAAAGAAGGGTGCTCTTTGAAACAGCTGCATTTCCAGCTGCATATTCATTCCTTCCTATTTTTCCTGCAGGGAAATCTGTATATAAAAAATACTTCTGTGTACTTGTATTGAAATAACGTATAAAAATATAAAATATATATATAAGTAAAATAATGTCATTCATCTTTGATCTACAACCATACCCATACTGTAGCATTAAAAAAAAGAAAAAAGAGGAAAATTTTGACATTGCTGCAGGGAAATGAAAAAAGATTGGCTGTTAAACAGCATCAGTGTTGGTGAAAACAGATTCTGGTGACTTGACATTTGCATTGTCTGTTGCTCATTACAGCAGTGCACAGTTGTACCAATTACAGTGGAGGCTGTCAAGATTCCCATCCTGCACCACTTGGCCAGACATATTTGCTTGGGGCTGAATTGCAGCATGCTGGGCATGGGGCAGCTTTTACAGAGCAAATGGCAATTGAAAAGCTACCAAGGCATTAGTCAGCTCTGAGTTTCCCTCACAAACCAATGAGTCCATGCAAACTACTACTAAGAGGAAGAGAGATCTCTCCTGTAACAACAAGGTGCTCTTAGTAACAAACACCAAAATAATGTCACATTATTCATTGCAGTAGTATCTCTCAATAGCAGATGGTTATTGCTATGGCTGTAAGCAAGGCAAGGCTTCTAGGGGTAGACAAATTATTTTATTAGACTAGTTGGTGTATTTGGAAGAGATGAACAAGCTTTGAGGAACACAAACTCTTTTTCAAGGCACTATCTGAAACCACTTTCAGTCCATTCTTTCCCCAATCCTACTCCTCAATCTTCAAAGAGGAATTTTTGTTGTTTAGGAAAGTTGAGATGATCATTGAACAAGTCACCCTCTCACTGGATTTTGTTCTGCTAGACTGAGTTTACACTACAAATGTTATTTGTGTCATGTAGCCATGGTATCTGCAGGTGCAGGAACCACAGGAGAAGTGTAAGAGGACATAAGTCCTGAGGAAACCATTGGTGAAAGTTTTGGTATAAAAATACATCAACTTCCTGGCTTTAGAGATGTTTTAAAAGATTATTATCATACAAGCAGTCCACATTAGGATGCATGCTGATGGTGAGAGGGTCGGTGGCTGTGAGGGAGGTCTCCAGCACAGTGTGTTGCTTAGGGCAGGCTCCCAGCTGGGTGATTGCCACGCGAATGTCCCCAGCCATGGACTGCTGGGGCTGTGGCATTGCCATAGCAGTGAGGCACTCGTAGGCTGCAGAAGGAGAGGAGCACCCAAAGGGACAGGCAAGGGGTGATGCTGGCATAACAAGGGGGTTCCCTGGCTCAGGAGCTCACAGGAAAGCCATGTCCTGTGGCTTTCCCTTGCTGTTACCTGCAGGTCTTCCTCTAGGGCTCTGAGGGGACAGTAGTCCAGCAAAGGTAAAAAGCAGGGACATTCCTGTGGGCCTCGCACTCACAGCCCCTCAAACCAGAGGCGGAGAGAGCACCACCCTCCTCCTGCTCCCAGGGAAACCCACCTGTCATCCTACCCTAGCCCTAAGGGAATGTTCTCTCATGAACATGCCATACCTATCCTTAGGTTCAGCTCTTTCAGAGCCATGCAGGCAGCACTTCAAGTCCCCATGACACATCCGAAGCAGGGAATATTTGTGTACAGCTGCAGGGCAATCATGCATCACAGGAAAGACAGGTGGGCTGTGCTGGCTTACTGCTGCTAGAGTTGTGGCGGGGAAAAGTGCTTCCTTAAGGATAAAATCCCAATCACTTATAGCAGTGGAATAGCTCCTATCATTGCAGCAGTGCTCACAGCTTGTTTTTGAGGAGAGGAGTGGAGAACATGTGTGAGGACAGCCATGGGTGACAGACAGCCTGGAGCGGGTGCCACAGTGCCAGAAGGACCCAGCCCCACTCCCAGCAGTCTCCCAGGGAGGGAGGCAGCTCACAGTGAGCAAGGCTGCTGCTTCCCAGCATGCTGCAGAAGAAGCCACTCTAGCAAATTCTCACACCACTGTCTGTGGGAGATTTTCTTGTTGAGGAGCTGGCAGCTGCCTCCAACAGCCCATGTGCTACACTGCCTATGCCTTTGGCAATCATCACCTGCTCTTAAACACCTCCTTGGCTGAAATACCTGGCTCGTGTTGCAAGCACCTCCCAAAGCCTTTCAGGTGCTCTTTTCCTGCATGCTGAATCTCCCCAAATGAAGCCTGTCCCAGCTTGCATGCATCCTTCTCACTGGGCTTCCTATCCTGAGGTCTGACCTTACAGGTAAGTTACATAATGCATAATGTTATCAGAAGCTCATGCAGTTTGTAATTTTTCCAAGATCCCAGCTCTTGTCATGCAGCACAGTTTTTGCATTCTGCTTTATTAAGTACAGATTTCTTTCTTATGGAAGTAAGAGGATTGAAAAAGAAATGCTATCAGTCCAGAAAATGAAGGGCAACCAAATTCAGAATCCATAGTTATTATTTTAAAAAGTACATGATATCAGATGATCTCAAGATTTCTGAAGGCTTGGGGTTGGCAATAAAAAAAAAAAAGCAAAACAAAAACCCAAAAAAACCCAAACCCCTGCTTCTAATTCCTTGAGTCTGAAGAGAGATGTGTCTGTATTCCAAAGCACAACAATAGAGATTTCATTCTCATCCTGTTATCATCCATCATCACTCTGCCAGGCACAGACACACACACACAATTTCAAGCAGTCTGGGCCACATCCTTATTTAGAAAATGGTCGCAGCTTCCTTGTACTTTTGCTCAGTGCCCGCTCATGCTATGCAGCACATTAACATAACAGCTGACAGAATTAATCAGCAGTAATAAAAGCACTTGCATGACTTGACCCGTACAATCTATTTGAGGACATCTCTCCCTTGCCTGTTCTTTCACTCACTCTGCATTTATGTCTAGCTCACTTATTTTTACCCGTCATCTGCAGAGCAATTTAAACATGCTGCAGCATTTGTGTGATTACTGAGCCACACAGCAGAAGTTACTTTTGGCAGTGGTTATTGTCCAGAGTGGGTTAAAGATAGCTGCAAAGCTGTTCTTAGGCAGCCTTTTCTTTTTTCTTTCTCTTAATCAAGACCTCTGTTGGAAAAATGACACCAAAAAACATCCCTGCCCTCAAAAAAAATCCAATTAAGTTTTGAAAAAACATTAAGAGGCAAAGCAGCAAAAAAACAAAAACTAAAACCAAACCCATACACAAAAAGAAAAAAAAATAAAGGGAAGGGAAAACTACTCTTGGAAATGATGACAAGAGCTATTATGCATGACAGGAGGTATCACTCTTATGTCCTGGTGTGTTGTTGTTAATGAAGTATATTTAATCTTATCGAAGGACACAAAAGGGAAATGTTCAGACTAGGGCAACGAAATTTTTTACAGACCTGTGGGGCCTTCCTTATGAGAAGAGATGAAAATGCCTGATTTTATTTCATGTGCAACAAAGTAAATGATGAGGACATGAGTAATTCTACAAAGCCAGTGTAAAGGACATTGAGGAAATAAAAAGGGCAGAATTACCATTTCAGCTGTATTCCAGGGACAAAGATGGCTTTCTGCCTGGACTGATGGTAGAGGCAAGGCAAGGCAAGTCAAACAACAGAAAATTCCTTCTCATGAAGCTGCATATATACATGTTTTTCCCTGGGAATACTGGTTTGTGTTACTTCCTGAGGGCTTACCCCAGGAGACTTGTGTTGGTGGGATCATCTGAGGAGAGATACTGCATGGCATCTCAGCTGACAAGCTGTGAGAGCAGGTCTCCAGCATCGGGCTGGCTCTTCCTGCTGCCCTACGTCAGGTGACATTCAGGATGTGCTGGGAGAATCTATATTGTGACTGAGGTGGAAAACGACTCCTTTCTGCCCCTAACCTCATGCAGGGTGTGACTGTCTAGGCTTTATCAAGAAAGTTAAAGTACGGGCAGATGCAATTTCCTGTGCTACTTTTAAATTTGAAAGCATGTAGACACACATGGAAGCAAAGCATGGCCCAGGGGACCTGGTTTGCTGCCAGGGTAGAGCTGCATATTTGAGGGGGTTCCTTAATGAGGTAATTACATGACTGCTGTCTTTAAATAAGCTTATGATTATAAGATACATTCTCCATCTGAGTCAGAAATGTATTTCCTTTCCTTCTCTCCAAGTTTTTGTGATAGACCACACTTGCACAATTTTTGCTTCTAAAGATACTGCAGGTAAAGATGAATAACTTAAACCTTACCTTATTAAATACACTTTCTACTTGTTTCACCATTATACTATCCATTTCCTGATGCCAGTTTTTCCAACTGTATTTTATTGATTAATATTCTCAGTATATCTCTTATTTCACACTCCACAGCTGCAATGCCTGTGGAGCTGCCTAGACAGAGTTGTGTGGGGCAGTGCAGGAGGTGTTATTTCTGTTTGCTGGCTCAAGGAGATGGTTAAGCTTCAAAAGAAGATGAACATGATTAGGTCAGGTTCTAGAAACAAGCTCAGTCCTTTGAAAAGTGCACATCTTAACACTGGTAAATCTTCACTGCTAGTGTGTTGCAAAAAGCAAATCTGAAAACAGAATTTCTTGGTTTTTTTTTTTTTTCTGTTCTGAGCCCAAATAAAGGGAAAGGATTTTTAGTAAAGATAAACAAATTTAGAATGGATGGGAAAGGGTGGGGTTTGCTTTTGATTTTTCCTGTGTATACACTCCTGACAGTCCTTAATGACAACTCTCCCCGAGACTTACAGCTGTTGATCCTAATTACATTTGTTAGAAATATCAGCATTTTGGATAGGCACTCTAGTGTCTTGTTCAATGTTTGAACCAAACCATTCACCAACTGAAGAGTTTCTGCAGATATTTTAATCTGCTTTAAATTTCCCAAGTGGCTTCTACATGCAGTCACACAGTGGGCAGTAACAGAGCTTTTAGCCTGGCCTGTTTTCTTCCCTGAAGGCCATTCTGTTGGTCCTGCTGAGTTTGCTGAGCCTGGATATCCTGGAAAGCTCCAACACTACCTGAGGCCAAGGGAGAAACTGAGGGGGTCTTGAGCAACTTGCTTCAGCTCAATATGAAAAGAACTGGCCATCAAGAAATCAGCTGGGACATTCAGTCATTTACATGATCATGAAGGGAAAAGAACTATGTAATATTCAGCATAGCTAGCTGGAATGTACTTTAGCAGTGTCAGTATTCACAGAGTATGTAGGGACAAGCCTCACAATTTTAAAAATAGCAAGTGCAAGAATAAAAGGGAAGTTTATTATAAAAATACACACCAGGAATTCATCTTATGAAGCATTTTAAAAACTTGAAAAGGGGAACAAAAAAATTTAAGACCAGCATAGTTAAGAACATTGAGAAGAGATTTTTAATGGACTATGAGTAAAAGGGCTAAGTCAGTGCACACGTTGGAACAAATGATCAGCTTTGAGAAAAGGGCCACATTTTCAACAATAATGAACAAGGGAGAATGCCCAATATTAGTGGGAAACTTTGGACAATAACAGGCTGAGAACTTTTATGAACTCCCTCCTTGAGTCACTTTGGTTGTGGGTTTTTGCTTTTCTTCAGCAGCTCTTGGAATGTAGGGGAAAACCTGGGAGGAAATATGAAAATCATTTAGGATTGTGCCAATATTTAAAACAGGTAGGTAAGGTGAAAGCTATTACATGGGTGCTTGTCTCTGAATCTTGAAGAACATGTCTATATATCTCTCACCAGTCTTAAAAGAGTGTATCTGTATTGCACAGTGCAGCTCTTTGCTGAGATAGTATCTTGGTTTCAGGAACAATATAACTGTATTAATGTAGCCTCTGCCCTATTTTAATTAGTCTGGGCATACCACTGTGCTGATGCAGCTAAACTGTTCCCAGTTCTGGAGCTGGTTCAGTTGGAGTTAGGTCAGATATTGTAGCATATTTTGGTATTGCACCATGAAGACAGAAAGGCTGGACTGCATATGTCTGGCCATGTAGTGTATTTCTCAGGGAAGGGATCACACTTGCACCAGTAAAAAAACCTTCCAGTTGTAAGAACAGGAAACAATACAACATAAATCTCACCAACTATCCTTCCAGCAGGGTAATTTGTACTTGTCTTCAGCATTCATGTGCTTGCAGTGTTACAAACAATGATATATGAGCATTCATGTGAAATATGGTTCAGATGTTGCCACTATATCATGAACTACTTTGCACGAGACTTAGTGCAGGTGACGTCAACAAGACAGTGCCAGCCTCGATGGTTTATGCACACAGAACCAAAAGGAGAAAAAAAGAAAAAAGATGGAGAGAAAAGTTTTGATTACAATGGGAAAGAAAAATACTGAAGACAAAAAAAATCATCACATATCCTAGAGCACAGTCTGTTGCACAATACAGAATGGGATCTCTCATCTGTGTATCATTTTGTTTTTCTTTTCTGTAGCTGAGCCTCTGTTGAGTCTCCTGGAGTCTTATTGTATTTCTTCCACAGTAACTACCCTGGAAGCTAGTATCCTAATTTCCCAGATAATTCGTGCAACCCACTGGCTAGTACTTGGATTTGATTTTCCCCACTGCCAGCTTTTCTTTTTCCCCATTAGATTTTCTTCCTTGTTTAGTGCCACACTCCTGTTCTTTCTCTTTTCCTTTCTGCTATGAAAGCATGGGTTTTTTTCTGCTCTCTCTAAAGCTCCTCTTGCTTTAGATGGAGATCTGGGATCCTGTGGAGCCATCCCCAGGCTGCAGGAAAACAGGAAAACAGTGTCTGCAGCAGCCTCTTGCAGGTTCTGCTTGCTGCCTGGGGCAGTACCCTCCCAAGCTACCTCTAGCAAAGCCCTGCTGGCTGAGAGGCATCAGTGGTTTTTCTTGGAGGAGTAAATATATGGCTACCCACTCCTCAAAGTCAGCATTTCCTTCTCCTGCATACCCTTATGATACCTGATAAGCAATGCTGGGTAGATCAGCTCGCTGTGTCATGGCTCAGGCTCTGGCATCACTGATGCAGGTACATCTATAATGTGCTGAAGTGTCTGCTTGCACAGGGGAAACCTCTAGCTCTATGTGTATGGTCCCCTTGTTTCAAAGTACATCAGAGTTCTCACTTGAATGCATTTAATTGTTTTTGTCATGAAAATGACAAGCAAATTAGAATTGTGGGAACACAGACTAGAGGTCAGCCCACCTGGACACAACAGATGGCCCTCCCTCTGAAACAAAACAGAGATTACAGACTCCCACTAGCATTTCCCCTGCTGTTGCTTAGCCTCTGTCCTCAAAATTCAATGGCCTTCACCCTTAGTTACAAAATATACCTTCAACATCCCTGAATGTGCATGTAAAATCTTAAGAACAAAGCTATGTAAGAAAAAATGAGAAAAATAATATTGTCTGTATCTTTGGCTCCTTCAATGAAAGGGGAAGAGTGAGATAAAGTATTAAGGGAAGCACAAGATTGTTTTGTGGTGGCAGAAAGGCTTTACTTCCCAAGCTGACACCCAATCTATTTCACCATGAGATTAAGGAAGAAAGAAATACAGTCTTCATGATTAGTTCCAGAATTTGCACAGAGATGCTTAGCTCTGCTCTCATAGAAGGACTTTGGTATGTTTGCATGTGCTTTTTAAAGTCTTTGGCAACCTCCCATTACTACAGTATATTCATTGCAAACAAACATATGTGTCATATTAGCAACTTATATTGTCCTTTACCTTCCCTCATGATGTCAGTGGTATCAAGTTCTGGAATTAATTTGATGTCCTCTTTCTTCATTCTAATTGTAATAAGCCAATCCTTCACAGCTACTCTTGTAATATGTTGAGTGTGATATTTCTAACTCCTGCCATGCAGAATTTTGGTGGGGTTTTTTTAGGTGTCTTGGTTTGGGTTTTAGTTCTGGTTTCTAGAGTCCTGTGGGTTTCATTTGAAAATTAATTTGTCCTCTGGATTGCAAAGTAAAGTTGAAATGAAATTGAAATCTTCCAACAATCCAAAGCAAACAGAAAGAATTGCACAGCTGGTATTTTTCTATCTTGTGATTTTTAGACCAGTTTAATGATTTTTGGGATGTGTCTTTGGACTTTTGAACGCATAGGACTGGTGTATTCAGTCCCTGTTGTGCTGAGGGGACATGCTCTTCACATGATAAATTCTGGCACTTCCTAAGGAAAAAAACCTTTTTCTCCAGAAGTAACTCTGCTGTGTAGTTCAGGATGCTGCCTGTGTTAAAAAAAGGAACAAATGCTGGGCAACATTAGCTTCAGTGCAAGGAAGGGAAACATTCTCTTTTCCATCAGTAATAATAGGTGGATTTTTGTTTATCAATTTTCTGCCTGAGCTTTTCATGCTGACGCAAGCATATACCTCCCACCTTTGTTCTGCAAAAACTTGCACAAAACAGACACAAGTTTTCACTTAGCACACAAAGATAGACCATTTCTTCAGTTTAGATCTTAACCTCACTGGATCAAAAAACCCCATTACTCCTAATTTAAATATATACAAAGTAGGAACAAATTGGTTGTATGACATCCTGCTTTTCTCCTGAGTTTTGTCATTGACAAGTGAAGTCTTATTACAGTTCTGTAGCAGAGATCAGGATCTGTCAGCGTGACCTGCTGGTTTATCTGTCCTGTGGACATCCACGTACTGCCAAGTCTTAGCTCTAAGCCAGTTCCCAATACACAGGCTGTAGTATGCAGTCCAGTATATATGCATAGCTGAAGTAAAATAAGTCTTTTCCTGCATTCTCTGCACGTATTATTTATCTCTGTTTTGTACAGTTATGGTAGAAGTTATTCCAAAAATGAAGGTGCTAAAAATATCAAGGCTTCAGGACTGAAATAGCATTCACACACTACAGGATTTTTCCCTCTAGGTTTATGTCCCTCTTATCAAAAAATATTAATAAGACCCCGTACACAACCACATTACAAACAAAACAGTTGTTGTACATCTTTTTTATAATATATTTTTCAACATCATATACACAGACATTTGGCTAATAAGCATTGGAAGACATGACACCATACTACCCCATTTCTTGCATTTATAAAATATGCTGAACCAAAAAGGAATCTACTAAGACTCTTCCTCTTTTTACTTGCATAAATTAAATATACAATGTCCCTCTGGAAAATGCACACCACATTTCCAACATTTAGTCCTAATGAAAACCAGAAGGCCATAGTCTGGCTGCTCTGGATCGTGTGTGCACTGTGGAGAGGAGGAATAAGGACTATTTCCTCTCTTTGTGTGTCTCTTGTGAAGTATATGATGTCTCTGCAAAATGACGGGGTTGAGAGGCTGCAGGCTCTGTGTCCTGAGATCCAGCCCTGTGAGCCCAGTGACTGCTCAGGGTCTCTGCTCGTGCTTCAGCTCTGATGGACATTGGAGTCAAGGGGGAAATAAAAACAGGGGGGGAAAAAAACCCAGCCTTCACATAAGTCTGATGCTAAAAGCTCTGGGTTGGAGAAGTAGAAAGTGTCTTTCTCATCTCAGCTGTATGTTGACATCAGGATCCTCAGGGGCATATTTTGGCCCCAGAGCCAAGAGCTCCAGAGGCAATGGGCCTGATGGACACAGTGACAGCAGAGACCTGGGATGGCCTCACCACAGCTAAGTGTGGTGCAGGGCCCTGCAGCGGAGGGGCTTCCCGCCAACCTCTCACCTCCCCAGGTGATGGGAACCCCGTGCTGCCAGCGTCGCCTCCAGGGGCAGCAGTGGGAATGGGGACCTCTTGCCTGCAACACAACTCACCCATGAAATGGCAATGAGGTGGCAGTTATGGACCACAGAAGTATTTTATAATATATTCTTTAAATCGGACAAGAATATAACGTACTCTTAGTTAATATTCCTAAGAGTCAGCTGAAGGCACTGGAGACAGCCAAATCCTTTTCTCCTGTGATTTCCCTGTGTGTATGGCAATGCTGGTTAAGAACAGCTGCAAATTGTACCAAAATGTACTTTCCAAACAGGAATCAAATTTGCTTAATTTATAATAACTTGCTTTTTGGATCCTCTTTCTGAAATAATCCCCTGAAAAAGTCTCTTTTCTAGACTGTTCGCCTTGAAAATGTTGTGGAAAATCATAAAGGGTTTGTGTGAGGGGTTGTAATGGGAGATTAGCAGAGACTAAGGGGTAGGCTGAGACAAAATGGCATGCATTGCTGAGCCAGGAGCCAGGCTGGCACTGCTAAAAAGATACCACCAGGAGCTGGTGCTCAGGTGTCCTTCTTTCACGGGGGGTCTGCCTATGCAAAAGTCCACCTCCTGCACCTGCAGTGTACTGAGGGGATGTCTGTGTGGAAAAGGAAGAGTGGCTGAGCCAAACACAAACTCTGCTGCCTCTCAGGGAGACCAACAACCCTTTTAGGCTACAAGTAACACCATTAAAGACCATGAGTGACAAGAGAGGAATTTCATGGTGAGAGAAGGTTTTGTTACATCCTCCACATAACAAATGGAAAACTACGAAGAGGGAGAGCACTAAATTCCATATGCAATCTTCTTGAGGAACAGTTTGGAGACTTGGAAAATCCAAGGTAATGTACAGTTGACAAGCAAAGCACAGGACAAAGAAAACACTCTGTTGTGTTAAACACATTCTGTCTCCAAGGGCTTACAGGAGAGAGCACTGAAAACTGTGAAGGATGCCAGCATGGACGAGAGCAAGACTGAAATTTATTTTTAAGACACTCCTCAAATTCAAACATTAGCCTTTAAAAAATAGTAAAGGGACAAATTAAAAGACCACAGAAATAAAAAATAATTCCAAGAATTTTATCCAATGAATCATGAAACAGAAATTAATGGTGTGGCTGGTGCATCCAGATCAAAACTCCAGATAGCATTGTTTAAATAATAACTGTGGTTACTTTGCTAGCATAGAAATAGTTCTTGCAAAATATGTTCCTCATAGATAAATAGAACTATCCATACATTCACAGTCTACAAGAAAATGAGAATTACATTGGAAGTACAAATAAACACATAGCTTTGGTTTGGCACTATGTGCAGCTGAAATATACTTCGGTTTGTGTGCACCAGAGGTGGATGCAGATTCCGGTAATTTTTTATGTTACTTGAACCTAACTAGTGAGGCAGATCTGATGGGGCTGTTCCCGTCTATTTACCCATGTGGAGAAAACACAAGGGATCTATTGTTCAGCCACATTTCCTGCAGTGGGTTAGGAATAAAGCTCAGGTTGCTGTTGCAGGGAATCCACTGATGTGCTTAAGGCATTACAATGGCAAAAGAGGAAGAGCGATTTTTATCTAATAATTATCTCCCTAGCTTTTTCTGCCAGGTAATATTTTTGTATGCTAGGTAGCATTATCTTTTTGTCTCTTTATAACTGTACAGTGCCATTTTCACCACAGACAGACCTGCCTTAATGTAAGACTAAGGATTACAGCTACATTTAGAAGGATTTGAAAGATGTTATATTTAAAAGGATACCTTGGGAATGGGGACTTTAGGAAAATGTTATATAGTTACAATATGGACACGTAAATACCTGTTATTACATCTAGAGGGTAGACTTTGTAATGAAAAATGTTTATGGAGATTTCATACTTATAATTTCACTGCAAAGGGAATATATGGTGTGGTAATGGAGTGTGTGAATTTGCACAGCACCAATTATCCAGTACTAGCTTTCTGCCCAGACAGCCCTAATGCATAATGGATATGAGGCACCTTATTCCACTTCATAAAGAAGATGTGGTAGCTTTTCTATGTGTACTTGAATCCAAGACTTTGGATGACAGAGTGGGGGAAGGAAGAAGCAGCTTGCAGAGAAATGCCTGTTTCTCAACTGTCACCTCACCCTGTGTCCTAGATGAAAGCAAGTGGTCACAGCAGGTCCTGAGGAGGGTTCAGTACAATGTCATGTAACTGTGCTTGACCTCTCTTGTGTTTTCCAGCAGCAGATGCACAGTGCCTGAACTTCATTTTATTTTCAAAATGAGACAGCCGATATGCAGCAAAAAGAAGCCAAGGCTTCATTCTAGTGTTAGAAAGACATACTTTTACTGTATGCTTCATTTTCCATGCATAACCTTCACAGGTGCAAAGCACTGAAGATCCACTGGAGGGGTTAAAGAGGTAGGGTTAGTCATCAGTATTGTGCTGGCCTGTTTCTGTCTTAAAAAAAAAAAAAAAAAAAAGACGGCAAAACCAGTGCCTTTTCTTCACTGATATTTTACTGTGCTATAACAACCCCTTTAGCACAAGTTGCCCTGTTGTAGAAATCATCCTTGGTGGAGTGAAGGGAAAGGACCTGGTAATATGAACTACTAGGAACACAAAACTCTATGATATGAAAGAAAGCAATGTTTCCAGAGAGTAGTAACACTTGAATCTCATTAATTCAATGCAGAATTAGCCCAGCAGTAGCTTGTAGTAGTCATGCATATGTCTTCTTTGTGCAACTCCTGTTCTATTACAACACTATTACAAATAAAAAATTATCCCACTAAAACCAAACTCTATGTGGTTTAAAAGTATATGTTAGATTTTGACTGACAGTGTTTGATGAGGAATAAATTCCTCTTTTGAAAGAATATAGGGAAAACTTGTTTGACAGCCAACATAGAATGAGAAGCATTCTTCATCCCAGAATAATATCACCAAAAGCACGGCAGGGATTACTGTGAATATTAATATAAACAAGCAAGCACTGGAAATTTATATCTGATATTTATTTGTGAATTCAATCATGAGCCATTAAAAGGAAGGAAAGAAGAATAAGAAACTTTGAGGTTCCATGGTATCATTTTAATCCTATGCTACATATCCCACCAACCACAGGTAGAACTGTAATAAGAGACAGGAGTTTGGAAGTTGGAAGACAGTGAAGGAATGTCTTCTATTGAGTCACAGTGAAAGCGTATAGGCTGAGTCACGGTGGGTTTCTAGCACAGGGAAACACCTAGAGAAATAAATTAAGCTAACAGAGATTAGGAGATGGATGTTAAAAGGTTTCCCTGGTATTTTTTCCCATGTTCACAACACTCGGTGCCTGAAATGTGAAACTCCAGCTGTGTTTACCAGACTCAGATTCAGACCATCTTGACGATTGATGGCCATCTCAGAGTTGCCTTGGCAGACTGAAGAGAAGAAAAAAAAAATAAAAGAATCTCTCTTAAACAATAATGGAGAAACATTAGTCATTATGTATGCAAAGAGATATATTTATATAAATTGAATTAAATTCAACTCCCGGTGGAAGGTTTTCTTTGCAATCAACAGCATTAACACTTAAATAAAATTGAAGCTTTGTCATAGATTTCAAAGAAATCAGGATTTTATCCTTAATTATATTTTTCAAGTGTAATTACAGGGCTTAATGCATGACCTTCTGAAGCTTCTGATGCTAATCAGTGGATTAGTGGGAGGTAGGTAGTAATTTAACAATGTAGAAAGGAGCTGCTGAAATCACGCAAGAATATTTCCCAAAAATCTTCTAGAATGCCTGTTTCAATTTCTGTAAAGTATCTCAGTTATTCAGACATATATCAGTAAGTGGGGTTAAATGAAAGGAGTATTCTAAATTTTGAGCTCTCTGCTTCTGGAGTAAGTGAATTTTTGCCTCTCATTTTTATTGGAAGCAGTCCTAGTCTTTTTAAGATCAGCAAAGCAGGGAAGATCCTGGAGTAATTGGTGGCACAGTATTGTTAAGTCAAGTTTTTTAATGAAAATTATTCTTGTGTGCTAGGCACAGTCCTTACTTCTTTTTTACGTAGTTTATTGCAGAGTCTGCTTAGCTCTGAAACAACTCTTGTTAAAAAACATTAAGCCACATTTAATTAAATTCTCACTGATAGTTTTGATTGGTTCAAGAAGGGTTGGAAGAGCACATTCATGGGCGGAGGGTGTGGTACCAGATTCAGTGGTTTTGATTTCTTTAATTTTCTTCCTCTTACACTGCGATCCTCATCCTTTTCAGAGGTGATACCACATGAATTTATTTCAAATAAGCTCCAGACTCAAGGGCTACACTCTGCAGCCAGCCTGTAGTTCTTTCTGACACCAGATGTCCCTGACTTCCTTGAGAGTCCCTGGGGCAAGGCCATGAGCTGGGGATGGTGTCCATATCAATCACGGCCAATTCTTCCTCATAAGGTTATGATGGTGTGGTGCAACTGATAAATAACAGGTGGTCAGTGCGAAGGAATGCAGGCACATAACAAAGGCTGTATAGGGTTAAAACATTGGGATTTTGCCTGCAGCTGTCCACAATAAATATGCATAAGTTCATTTTTTGCTTAGTTATGGATTCATCCACCTGTTTTCCTAAGAGTGCCAGACATTTTGTACTCTAATTATTACCAGGTCCTATCTGAAGTCCATTTCAGTTAACACAAAAGAAGTTGTCAGTGATCTTGGGAACTGGGATCAAGCCATATGGAGCAGTTTCACTGACATATTTATATTACAGATCCTTGGTTTTGACCTTACATTTTTTTCTTTCTGCAAGGGACTTATGAATTCTGTGCTGTTCTTATTTCTAGTTTAAAAAAAATAAACCTGTGCTCCTGTTAAATTATTCCAACAGATATTTTTGCAGGATCACAAAGTCAGTGGAGGGTTCGGAGCGTGGCCCCAGTTAGCAGAGATGGATGTTGCTCTGCTGATGCCTCCCACCTCAATTCAGACTCCTGACTTTCCCAGGTCAGCTTTCACACTTTCCCCAGAGCTTCTTCAGCTGCAGCACAAGATTTTCCATAAAGCAGATGAAGAGTTGCTGCTACAGAAATGAATACATTTCCTTCTCCATACCACCAGTTTGCTCCCTGTTGACATTCTGATGCTTCTTGCTTCCTACCTGTTCTCTTTGCCTATGATCTCACCAGTTTATGCCTGATAATTTTATCTGCATTGCCTTTGTACCCAAGTAAGGCCATAAGGTATCCTACAGGCATAGTTCACCAGTGAATCCACAGGTGGAATAACAGCTCTCCGAAATATAACCTTACCAGCATCTGTGAATGGTCCAGAAAACTTCACAACAGGCATCAAGATGAAGCAAACAAAACAACAAACCAAAACCCAGCAACAGCAAAAAAATACCTAGAGGTAAGTTCCCATGGGCATAATTGAACAACTCTGTAGATAACCAGATGTACAAGATATTGAGCATTAAGAATTTCCAGTGAGTTTTGGGATCCATTTTATAAATCTAGAACTGCATCATATAATAGGCTGTATATTATTTAACAATATATTTAATTTTGTAAGCCTCTATATCATGCAACCTGGCCTTCCCTGTACTCCATTTTCCCTCTTTGTGAAACAATCAGTAAAGCAAATTCTGAACATAGTTACTAAGATTCATTAAATCTCATGTTTATTTTAAAACAAAAGCTCTAGTTAATCAACATCAGACTTATCTCTTTTTACTACTATCTGGTATTTACATTGAAGAAGTTTGCTAGTCCTCAAACTGAGGCAGTAGAAATGTGGTTGGCATTTAAAAAATGTACTCATGTTCACTGCCACCTCTCTGCACAATTATGTTCTGGTGTGAGACTCTTGGGATAGAGATGCTTGTCAGCCAGGTTTTGGGAGGTTCATGGATATGATCAGGGGATGATGTCCCAAGCGGTTAGTGCACATAAAACAAACAAAAAAAAATCAGTCTTTCAGTCTTGGCAAGCAAACAGAGGAAGAGCTGGTCTAGACTTTTTTCTTTGTCTTTAGTTGTTATTTAAATGTATTCATTCCTACTTCATACCTGTGTTAGCAGACTAAGCTAAAATTTCATGGGTGGTTTTCCTCTCTGCAATATTTTAATTTACATTAGTTGTTAGTTAGACCTACTTATGTGACCTGTCAGCAACAGTCAGTGGTTTGGAGATGGAAAAAAAAGCAATCAGGAAGATTATTTCCACAAATCTTTTTGCTTTTTAAAGGCCAGAACACAAAATTTGAAATATCTGCTCTTAATAATACATTGGTGAGTCAAGATGTATTTTCTTGCTGCTGACCACTTTTCATGCAGTACTACCATGGCTATTTTAATAAGAATAGATGGAATCCCTCCCCAGATCTGGAGGCAGAAAAGTAGGGCTGCTTGCTGAGGGTGCCCCAAGGAGCAGAGAGCTCCCTGTGGTCCAGATTAGTGTGTACTCAACTGATCTATGCTCTCTAAGTGCTGTGCAACCACATGTTAGATCAGATCTACTGCCATGATAGATGCATTTTTCAAAAATAGAAATTGCTCTAATTCCAGCATAAAAACACTTTGTTGCAATTGCAGCTTTTGGAAATGGCTGCTATTCTGTGGATGTCTAACTGTTTACTCACACTTTTTTTTAAGACAGGCATCAGCATTGCAGAAAAGACTATAAAATCCAGTTATAGAATTTTTTTTTCAATATATTGTATTAAAAGATTATGTATTTAATAGAATACTAAGTATTAAATATTAAAATGTAAAGCTCAATGAATTTTATCTATCATATAACTATTCTTGTTAACTAACCTATTAACATTGTAACATTGATTATGAAATTATAAGTATTTTCTGAAGTCCTGAAACTATGAAATCTGATTACAAGAGAATTTCATGTATCAGGTAAAGCAATTTCCATATCCCCTGGTGTAAAGAAAGCTCAGAAACCTAAGCTGAATTCAAACTGAACAGACCAAAAGAGAAGAAAAATATATGCTTGTTAAAGCCTTCTGTAAGCTGATTTCATTCTGTGAGTAGAAGCCTGGTAAAAGTTCATGAGACACCTGATTAAAAATAATAAAAATTCCTAGTAAGCAAAACCTGAGATAATTCATTGCACAAGTGTGGAGGCTGTTACTGAACTCTGGGCCTGAGTGCCTTTTAGCTTTCTCTGGTATGGCTGAGAAATTTTAAGAGCCTCATTTTCCATTTAAACTAATACTCAAAAATAAAAATACCATAGGACTTCCAGAAAAGAATCTCTTGGGAGTTGAATAATGCTTTTCACTGGAGTTTGCTGCAGCAAGTCAGACAGAACTCACTACTGTTGAGAATTAAGAAGGTAATTAGCAAAAAACCAGGGAGAGATGCTTAACCGGGTGAACCGGATTGCACCGGTACAGCTCCAATGCAATGCACAGAGACTGCCCAGACAAGATGAAGGCAGAGTTAAAACTATGCTTTGTATTTCCCTTTGATATACAAATACATGCACACAAGATTAAAGCTACACTTCCAGTAAAATCCTACAGCTATAATATCTGATGCAAAATTGCACTTGACTTTAGAAGCCTGGCCTGCAACATAAACCTTATGGCGATTGATTTGGCTCTGGATTCAAGACAAAGCCTTATTTCTCAGAAGCATCAGCATAAGCTGTAAAGGGAATTGAAGTTTATGGGAAAAACATGTATTGTAGAAGCATGCTGATTTTACCGTAAGTGATCTGCTTCAGGAAGAAAGTTCTGCAAGGAAATATCCATTGAACTCAAGAAAAATATAAATCGCCCTTTAAAAATTAACTGGTCTAACTAAGCACCACTACTAATATATTTTAAAATCTAAGACATATATGAGAAGAGAGCTTAACTTAGCAAAAGATTTCTGAATTTTGCAGCAAATGATGTTCTGTGGAGATGAGCATGCAGAATAATTGGATAAGTGGATATCAGTAGTAATGGATATCAATAGCAGAAGACTTCAAGGTTACTAAGCAAGAATTTGTCCTTGGTTTTCATAATTTCAAAAGCAATGAACTTAAGAACCTGGGATAGAACAAACAAACTACATAGTACTAATGCTAGAAAAACTAGTTCTGTTTATCTAGTAAATGGTAGTAACTTGGCTGCAAATGTGGGTGTCAGTATTTTAATGATACTTATCTTTGGAATACATTTATAATTTAAGTATTCTTTGAGTATTGTATTCAAAGAGCTTTAAATAAATTGAATAAAATGGGGTAAACCATAGTTTAACAATGAAAATCTTGACAGAATCTTTAGTACTGTGTTTGATATTTCTGTGCGTCCTGAAATATTATGAAAGAATTTTAATATTCAGAATATGAAGAAGTAAATAATTAAGTATAATTTTGTTAGCAGATGAATTCACTGTTCACTGGTGCTGATTCTTCATCGATTTGCATCTGGTGTAGTCATTTAGAGATGTGCAGAGTCAGTACAAAACATTACAAAATTAGAATCAGAATGTTCCAAATCCCTTTATGACGGTGCACAAAAAGTAAAGCAGGAAACTGGAAAGTCACTCCCAGTGTCTTGTGGATTTCCTACGGATACTGGGTTGGATTCTAGTTTTATTCAAGTACATTGTTCAGACCTGATCCTTTTTATTGTTAATTCACAGTCAAAGATGAGATTTCTGAACTCCTAAGTTCAGCCATGTACATATTTTCTTTGAAGAAAAAAATAGCCAGCAGTAAACAGAGGTAGACCTTCAATTATTCTTCATTGTTTTTTTCTCAGGCATTTGCTAAAATTCTTACAGCAAGAGTCTGCTCTGTGTGTTTCGCTGGACAAAATATACACAAAATATTTTCAAACCAAATGCAGCTGGTTCTAATCCTCTGATAATTCAATCTACATGCATCCCTAGCTTTAACATGAACCAAGACATCTGCAAAATGTTAGTTACATTAGAAGGCACAAACCTAGTTTTTGACCAGGTCTGAGCCAATCAATACGTCTTTCTTTCTTTGATCTTTGTATTTTCTGGAACAATGGCAAGAAACCAAAGAAAAGTCACCACAAAATCAATCCAAACCATAATGCAGTCTTAAAACTACTAGGAGCTCTTTTTGATGAGGGGCTTCATTGCTGGTAGAGTTTCTCTGCTCATGCATTCCAGTGGTGATTCAAATTCTTCCGCTGAAATGAACTTAGAGGATAAAGTGTGCTTGCCATCATATAGCAAGCAGTAGGAATACTAAAAAGGTAACTCTATCTTAAAAGGCATATATGGCCCTCATTGGTTTTTTTCCAAAAGAAATCCAGATCAAATTTATTTAAATAAGCTGTATAGATAATACAGGAACTGAACATAGGAAGAATGCTGAGAAAAAATAAAACACAGGCAACTCCAAATACACCAAAAGCATTTTATTCCTATTGTATGTTCACATTACATTCAAACTGTGCTTATTCCATACTCTCACATTCTAGCTATAATGTGGTTCCAGTAGCTTTTACAGATAACAGTTTGTATTTAAAAACCCCATGGTAGTTTTATTAAAATGAGTTTGCACAAGAAATGCCTTTTTTTTTTGGTGAAAGCCTCTTTGTGCATCACATAGTTTTCCCCCAGTTGTAAGACACATACTATTAAGTCAGGATTTTCACTATCCTACATTTATATAAGTGAGAGCTAGTTGAGTAGGAATGGGCATAAAGCACTGCTGCTGACTAGGGAAGTGTTTTGATTTTGCTTGGTGCAATTGTCCATGCAATGGACAGATGGGTAGAGTGAAAAATTGGTATCTGCCTTCCAACTCCTCTCTGGACTTTGCGGAAAAACAGTAGCACTCAAAATGCCCACAAGTCCTGTTTTTGGCTTTATACATAGATGATTCAAATGCAGCTCTTCACCTGCCCTCTGAATTACACAACATGTTTTCAGCAGTATTCCTCCCATGAACATAAAACAGAAAAGAAGAAACAAAAGACTCCATATCTGTCAAAGAAAGGCTGCTCTATTCCTTCAGCTGTCAGGCATAATTAATATGTTTTCTCCATGTTTTCTTTCTCCCAGTTGCTGCAGTCCTGTATTTTTCTTGCTGTTTTATTCATTTCTATACATTTTTTGCAATCCTCAAAATCGGTCATTTTTTTACTGACGTGGAACCCGCTAGAATAATTTAAAATCCCTTCCAAACACCTGTCAGCACTATCAAATGCCTACTGCTTCCTTTACCTGAAAACCCATCCAATCTATGTAGTGATATTTTCATTTGAACTACTAACTAAGGTCTACTAGTGCCTGATGCTTTTAGCCTTTCCCACTTACCTGTTACCTTTACAGTCTCCTCTTAAACCAGAGGACTGAATGCTCAACCCCTTCCATGGTGGTAAAAGACTTGGGCAGACTCCATGCTTTCATCCACTCTACTGGTGTGCTGTGCTGTGGCAGAATGAGTGGAAATGGTGTTATCCAGTCTCATGGTCAGTACAGGTAACTGGTACTCTCCACTCTGAAGGATGCTGGAAGGCTGGCATAGGGGGAGAGGAACATGACAAAAAAGGACATTCAGTTCAGACCTTCTGGGATTCAGACCATTACCTAAGTACAAAATATAGTAGCAATCACATTGAAATAAGAAAAATAAGAGAATTTCCTCTTTCCTATGCTGTCACCTGTTCTCTCCCAGTCAGATTCTGGCTTGACACGCTTTGTAGAAAGAACACTTAAAGCAAAATTTGATCTTAATAAATTTGAACAGTTGGAACAGCTCACATGGTTTTCCATGTGAAAAAATGCTGGCAACATCTCTAAATCCTTTGATCTGGCAGAGGAAAATAGTATTTATTGCAAATATAACCTGTCTGATGCATCTTCTCTTCAGAGAGAAAATGTCATTCATTGTCATGCATACTTCAACCAAAGCACGCAGAGATACAGAGCAAGAGAGGAAACCTTTTAAAGGCTTACACAGGAACAGGGAACTTATATATGATTGGAACTTTGAAGTCACTATGAGGACATTAGAAATTTTCTTGTTTAAAATTGAAATAGGGAACCTTCAGAAAATCACTATCAGTTGTGACTAGAACTTGGCAGGGCTGTCTGAGCCAAACAACCTCTCATATCTCATAGTAGAAAAGAACATAGTGAAAGAACTAGCCAAGTACAGAGCAAAAAAACCCAACCAACCAAATATGTAGAAATATTTAGAAATGTTCTCTGGAGAGGACTGGGTTGCCTGATCTGAAATGTGGTACATGAACTTACAGAGTATGAAGCACCATTCATAACACTACAGAAATGGTTAACTTGAGAAATTTTTGCTAAATTTGATTCTCTACTGTCACAATGCACGCACTTCCCTTGACTATGAAGTCCTAAAGGAAACCTGCCCCTCACAGTTCAAGCTTTATTTCCTTAAAACACATTATACCTCTGAGAATATGGAACTGCAGAACCTAATGTCAATGTCCTAAACTACCTGTGGAAATCTTATTCCACTGGTTGCTATTTAAAGGATGAATTTATAAGCACTTGGATGTTAAATGAAACTTTTATCTTCAATGCCTGTCTCACAACTTTGGCAATATTAGTTTTAGAATGGCATTTTTCTTTGCCTTTTGAGAAGCATTGCCTTTGCCTGTGATTCTATTTATTCATCACATGATGCTCAGGCAGCAATTTTCACATATTGTTTCCAGACTAATGCATTCACTGTATTCAGCAGCAAACTCTGGGAGTTATGGCCATGTCACACAAAGGATTTTGTCTGAAAAGCATGTTTTTAAAGGAGAAATGTCCTTATCCACCAATACTACATTTAAAACGAAATATAAAGACCAAGTTGCTCTGGGCACTCACCTTTGCCTCGAGCATGATTTCTCAATCATTATAAAACACATAAAAAGACAAAGGCTACTTCGGTGCCAGTCCAGAGAGACTTGAGCCAAGAAATACCTTTCCAGGATGAAGGTCACAGATATTGAGATCATGTGCCTAAAAGAAAAGAGAATTTTCCACTTTCTTATGTTTGCAGGACCAGCTAGAAGAGATCTTAGCCGAAAAATTATTCAAAGCCTACCCACCGAAGTGAGGAGGACAAACCCTGGATTTGGATGCACACTGTCACTATTGCTGCCATCTGCTGTTTTCGTGTGGAAGCACGGAAAATTTCAAGTTACTTTCTCCCTCGACCACATTTTTTCAATTTTTAAATGAAGTCCTATAAGGAAAATTAAAATGAAAGCTTTCCTTTTCCCAATTCCTTTTTTAAGAATGCTAATTTACTTATTTGACCTGAGAAATTTTCCTGTAATTTACCTTTGCTGCCTATTTCAGCGTCGGGTTTGTAAGTGAGGTTTCTTTGCACTTTTTTTTTTTTAACATGAATTCCCATTTGAGATAAAGGGAAAAGTTGTTCACTTCTGCTGAAAAGCAAATTAATAGGGGAAATAATGTATTCATTTGGGTGTATTATATACTTTCTATGAGCACATTTTAATTGGGTGACTTGCATAAATGGAATGTAAATGTGTCTACAGCACAGCATGGGTTTGGTGCTTTAAAAGCCAAAGTTCAACTACTGATGTCATTAATTAGGAACTATAATTACTAAATGTAGGGTAGGTAAAGGAAATTAAAAAAATGTGCTTCATTAACTATTCTTCAGGCAGAGGTAAATCTATTTGAAAATGAGTTCATTCACCCCAACTACATACTGCATGCCTGAGACAGCCTTATTATGAATAAGTAACAATCTACTGCCTTTGACTACAGAAAATCGAAGTTCTCTGGTTACATTTGTTAGGGGTCTACACCTAGGAATCATGGTGTAAGACTCATCTTTGAGTCTCAAGAATTTTGGCCCAAAGGAAGGTCAATTATCACTGCTGCCATTCCACTATGTGCCTCAATGACCCTGAAGGTCTTCTCAAAGCAGGAGACACTGAGACATATTTTTGGTGACTATTAAGAAACTAAGAATAGAATTTTTATTTTCTTGATTGTGATGGTTCTGATATTAATTCACAAAGACACAGTCAGTTACCTCATCAGACTTGGTAAGTGATACACCATTTCTGCATGACCCATCCTGCAAATGCAGTAATTGTGTGTGTCCAAGAGCCTGGCAGAAGCTCCTTCCTAGAGCTACATTTTCTCATGAAGAAGTAAAACAAATGTCTGATACTGCAGATATGGAAGATATCAATGCCTAAAAGCTCAGTTGTGCACTGCTGGTATTCAGAGAGCAGCCTTACTCTTACCAAGTTATCTATACATAGATATTATTGCAAGATTAGTATTTTTAATGGCACTGGAGTTTCTTTCCACTTTATCTCAGTTTAGAATGTGCTGACCTGTTTTTGGTGTTCATTCTCCAGCCTATGGTCTTACAGTAGCATCCTTGTTGGTGTTCTTGGTCTGTAAAACAGAGGATAAACACTGTGCTGCTCACTAAATTAGGGTACTAACATTATCCTTTCTGAAAACACACATTGCACACCTGCCCTGCTAGCTAATAACTAGGCAATAAGATTGTTGTCACAGCTTAAAAATGTAGAAATGGAAATGGGAAAAAATCCCAAGCTCCCAGAGGGGAAAAGGCCAAACACAAGAGATAAATCTATTGCTGAGTATGGCATAGCTGAAAGACAATAAAAGATTCCTTAAACCAGGCATAACAACAGGGCAAAAGAAAAACAAAACCTCCTAAACCATGTCTGTTCATTTTTTATTATGGGGTCAGCTGCAAACTGCCAGCCTGTTTTAAAATCAACATTTCACAGCAAGAAACTATACAGCAATGTATCACTTCTCTACAGGCACTTCCTTCCACGGACAAATGTTCAAGCAGAGTAATGGCTTAAACAGAACCGCACAGAGGGGTGACCGGCACTGATGAAGAACCATCTATAGGAGAGTGTTTATTTACAGATACATATACATGCACATGAGTTATTGTGTAGACCAGCTTCTTATTGTGGATAATGATCTGTGTAAAATACAAAGCTACAGGAGATGTTTTAAGAGTCAGGGGGAAAAAATATAAATAAACATGAAATGCTAATTTCTTCTGTCTCTAAGGGGGATCTCCATTAACTTCTCAGTCTAAAAATCAGCTCTTCTTCCAACAGTTTTAACACTTACTAGTTAGCACTCTTTGTTAACATTGCTGACCTGCTAGCTTTATCTTTTCCTAATTTTTATAAGTAAGGAGAACAGAAAAGGGATTGTTCCAGAGCTCACCATAGTGCTCCTGAGTACAAGCTGAAGCACATTTTTTTCCTGAGGCAGAGAATAAACTGCACCCTAATGTAAATGGCTGATACAAAGCCAATACACCAATTTATGCCTCAGCTAAATCCTTAACTTAGCACTTATGTAAGACATTAGACTTTTATAGTGCTTGGACCAAGGCATGAATTCATGAGGATCTCACTAATTTGAGAAAACAACTGAGTGTACTTTTCAGTATGACAAACCAGACCACTTATCCAATTAGGGAAAGATGAAGGAAGATAAGATTTTATTTTTCCAGCTTTCTGAAGTGTTTTTCAGATTCTCTTATTTAACATAAGCCAAATACAAAGCTGCAGGATAAAATTTTTAACCTGCTCTCTAATGAAAATGCTAAACATTTCCCCTCATGAGAAAAAAAATATTGTGCATGCAGGTTTTCAACTATCTCTGCTCAAATTCTGGCAATTTTTAAATGCTTAAGAATCACACTGAATCTACTTATTTCCCACCAGGGCTGGTGAATGAATTAGCACCAGAGCTCTGCTATTTTTCTCTAACTCAGTAGTCACACTGTAGGAGACTGCCAGTTTTTAAATACATTGATGTAACGATGTGAAATTTGGCTTAAGCTAAGAGAGATTTGTAGGTTCTCCACCTGAACCAAAATGTGAATTAAATGAGGACACCAGAAAATGATGCAGTTCTTTACAAAGTTTCACTGATGGCTTGGAATTGCCATTTTGGGATAATACAAAGCAGCAATCTGTAAATTGGATTTTTCAGGGAGTGGATTGGATTTTTCTAGTTCTTGAGCACATCCTTAAAATAAAGCCATCTCTATTAAGTCTTCATTATGGAGACCCTCACAAATCATTAGTATCTTTTAAAAAATTTGGGATTTTTTTGTCTGCCAGTAAATTGTATTTATACCATTAAATGAAGACATTTCTAAACATTTGGGAACAACTTTGCAAACCGTCATCAAAATGTCTGCAATGAACTGAAAAATTAAATATGCCACAGGAAACAAAGATCAGCTATATATAGCTGCAAAAATCAACCTCTTTGTGACTTTTTATGTTATTTAGCAATGAAGCAATAGCACTATAGAAATAAGACTATAATCCATCCTACTACTACTACGAAGTCCACCTAAACAGAATTTAGCCCCTTGGAATCTTATGGCAAACTGATATTTTGGTTTTGGAAGAAAATTTCTGTTCCTACTTTAGAAGAGAGTGGGGGAAGATGCAGAGATACTTAGGCATGCCATAACCTCAGACCTCTAGGAATAATTTATAAAACCAGAGTGAAGCTGGTACACAGCAATATCCAGAAGTCTGGCTTCTAACATCTATCATACAGGAGCCACAAGGTGTCTTTATCAACATTAATGAAGATAGACACAGCAGTTAATTTGTCTCTATTTTAAAAACCCTACATCATATTTTAGTTAAACACATAATTAAAAGCCTTAACAGAAGCTCTCTTAGTTCTCCTCAAGTCTCTGGCAAGGCTCTTAGTGCCTTCCAGCCCATTTAGCATCACAGGTGCCCATTCATGCTCCCAGGTGATTTAGATGGACTGAGCCTTAGGCTGCTTCTTGGGAGAGACAAAAACCCAGCTCAGAAAAGATAACTACAGAGTCTCTGAGTTGGAGGTAAGAGAAGTACCCTCTGTAAATCAGGAAGAAGTAATTCAATTTTCCTCTAGATCAGGCATCCAATTTTCCCCCTTACCTCAGTGACCCCTGGGAACTTCTTATAACCTGAGACTCGCTTAGAAGATTTAACACTAACCCACGCCTCATGGCAAGCCAACATCATTGTTCCTCTTCAAAATAAGGCACCATAAAAATGCCACGTATCTGTAAAGGAACATCTCAAACGAGCATGGAGAGAGATCCTACACTGATTATACCACCAGCTGTGGGACATAGCTGGTTACAAATAACATCACCTCTTTCCCCCTTCACAGGTCTGCAGGTGAGAGCAGGAGAAAGGCAGGATCAGACTTGTGGGGCTGGGGCTGGGGCTGGGGCTTCCTGACTGCTCCATGCCACACATTTGGGCTTTTGCTGCTCACCCTGAAGAGGTGCACCAGAAAAATGCAGGAGGGAGAAGAGGAGTACCATGGGAAGCACATTTCTCTTTCTAACTGCTAAGATGAAGTGGCTCAGGTTCAGGCTTCCAGCTCCATGTACAAGAATCTCAGCAATTTCATTTTCAGTTGTTAATAACTTTTATGTTTCCTCAGTGAAAAAATGTTTTAATGTAATTTACATTCAAGCCACCAAAAAGTTATAAATAATTCCCAGCCTGAAGGCTGCCAAACTATGTCAACTGAAAAAAAAAACCACCAAGACAAACACAGGTATTCTTGCAAGAAGCACTGTTCAAAAACCTGCAGTTCAAGGAAAACGTGCCAGAGAAATCAAACAATGGGGGAAAACCAGCCTATTTCCTTCAAGGGCTGGGTAAATATCTCTGGAATTTGTGTAGCCTCCACTGTGTATTTCAGGGCAACTTCTTTCTGGGTATTTCCCATAAATTTGTTTTAGTAAGGGGGGACTCCATGTGTATGTCCAGGTCCTCAAACAGGGTATGTCAGCCTTGCCCGGTGAAGTCAGTAACACCAAACTGATTTACTGCACCTGAGGCACCAGCTCGTTGCTCACCAGCTGTTCTGGGAAGCACAGCTCAGGCTTTGCCTGCCCCAGCATTGGTCCACGTGCCTCCTGAATCAGTGGGAATCACAAAGGGTTGGGCTGCTGCAATGCAGAGAAAAGGGAGGCTGCATACAAGAATTTATATTTCCTAAACTGTGAATCTGTCAAACTGATGTAAAATTCCTGCCCTGTGGTATCACATTTTTCTTTCTTTATTTACTCTTGATATGTGCAATAAAGCACTGGATGTTTAGCTGATTTGGAAGTTGAGGTGGGATATTCCAAGTTCATTCCAATCTTGAATAGTGTAATCTTTCCTTAGCATCAAACTATAAACTAGAAGGAGACAATCACTGAGCTTGTTAAAAGTTTGAAGCAACATTCTGGTTCATGTTTTTGAATCACTGTCAACAAAGAAACAGATGTTAAATCCCTTAAAGCACTGTACAACTCCTCCCTCCTCCAAGTTAAGCACTAGGTACTATATTGGAGATAGGAAAGCACCGTTTCTGAAGGGTTTGCACCTGGAACACTCAGATTTTTTATCAGTTTACAGGGTATGTTAAGTAATTTGCCTGTCTGAAACCTACACAAGTAAGAGTACTTAATTCTTTAATTGTAAGTTTTTCTGATCATTGACCAAGTATAATTGTTAAAGATTACACCTGGCCATATATTTACTGCACATTTTTTGCTAAAGTTCCTGTCTATTGGACAATCACATCTGTTGTGTACACTATAAACACAGCCAATAAATAAATTAACGCTCCAGTCAAAACCCTGCCTAAATTTATGTACCATGCAGAAGTTGGCTTAGACTGAAGAAATAAACATAAGAATTGAAAAGATGGAGTTTGCATATTTTGTTAAGTTCTTCACAGTATTTGCTCTTCAGAAATTCCTAATTACAAGTCACACAGAGTTAAACTTCCTTTCTTTTTTAATTCTTGAGTTTTGTTCAGTTCCCTAACTCTGCAGTGATATAGCTTTACTTTTAAAATATTGGAACAAAAGTTTTGGATTTTAACGGTACTCCAGTACCATACTCATATTTAATATAGGATTATGGAGAACTAGTTTTCTTTTCAGCTCTTTAACCTTTTTATATACTTCCATGCAAGCTCTGCATGACACAGAAAATCAAAGGTATTCATTCATGCTCCCAACCAGTTTCAGTAGGAATTATACATCTAAATAAGGAACCATGATGCCATCTTCACCTCTGAGCCTCAGTTTCCAGTCTATAAAATAGAGGCAATGCTTCTTCACTTACAAGCCTAAGGATGTTTGCAGTATCTCACTCATGGGTGTGTCTGAAGGATGGTTCTGCTGAGAGCTGAAGAAGGCTTTGCTTTTTGTTTGGTTGGGGTTTTTTGTTTAACAAAACAGCACACTTGATGCATAAAAGTCCCACTTGAAGAATTTACATAAGGCTCTGCCTCAGGAGAAGGGGCCCTTATCTGAAGGAAACTGAGTAAGGGCTCTGAATTCCTGGGGCACTTTTCCTTTCTTAGCTTGAGGAGGTTTCACTCTGTACTCCCAATACTTTAAGCATGTTGCAAACCTGGCCGGAGGCAAGCAATAAGTGGCAGGTGGGGAGATAGGACTGGAGCTGTAGTGCCTTGTTTTTCTTGCTTTTGTTTGTAAAATGAAGCATTTTAAAGGGAATTTTGTCTGGACTAGACTGACTGCAGCACCCATTTGTCATAGCTAAAAGACCATGGAAGCAGCCTGTACAGCCGTTCTACAGCAACAGAACCCTTGCACAGGTAGGAAGTCTGTTAGTTGATTACCTGTTAGTAATTAAGAACAGACTTTAATTGCTAATGATGGCTCATTGCAGGCCATCTTTTTTGACATGACTATAGGATCTACGATTGTGTATTATTAGTGTATTTTGCAGGCAGCTGCACTCAAATTCATTGCTGTGGCAGCTGTTCAGTAAAATTTGCTGGAAAATCCAGTGGAGATTAGGTTTTGATGAAAAATTTCAAGGCGCTTTTCTCTAATGTGAGCAAGCATAAACCTCTTGGGTTTATATTATATTGCAGATCAGTGAGATAACGCTGCTTTTCCCTAAGCAGATGGAAACGTGGGCTGTTACCAGCAGGTCTGTGCTGTTCTCCAGCACCGCATTCTCCCCAGTCCTGTTCGACAACATGCAGAGCCTGTCATTAGAGGGCACGGCTGCTAATGCCGGAGACGTGCCCATGAGGCAGCGATCCACATCTCTGTGTGAGCGCAGCACCAGCGCTTGAGTGCATGACAGGAAAATACTTATAGCAAAACAGGATGTTGCAATGGGTACGGAGCTTTTCCTGACCAAGGAGAAAATGCGTCATGCAACTTGAAGATATTACTTAACATACGAAACGCTCTCGGCTAGGGGATTAGAGGGTATGCAGCATGGCTAACTTGAATTTCTGGTCCTACTTTCTATTTTCCCTCGACATCAAGCACATGGCTGAAAGCGACAGGAGACGGTCAGGAACTGGCCGGCTGGAAGTTGAAGGAGTGATCGCTCATGCTATTATAAGGAGTGTAGGGGCAGAGAAGTGATAGTTCCTCTGGCTCAATATCGAGGAAGACGTTCCTCGAACTAGTGTGAACGAACGTTTTGAGATTCATCTACGAAAAATCCCTGTTTTGATTGCTGGGATCATTACATTAGGTCGACCAATTAACTCTCACACAAACCGCCCGACAGTTTATAAAGGCAAACTGAGCGGCTGCTCCTCGCCGGAGCCGCGATTATCCCAGCACCGCCGCTGCCCCCGCCGAGAGCTGCGCCTCGCAGCCCGTCNAGCAAGAGGAGGAGCCTTGGAACCGCCTCCCGCCGCCGAGCGCGGGGAGCCGCCGGAGCCGCTGCCCCGGGCGGCTTATGAGCCCTGGGCTGCGGCACCGCCGCTGCTGCCGCCGCCGCGCCGCGGGTGAATGAACCTGTCCCGGACAGCGACGACGCCGGCTTCGCCTCGGGCTGCGGTACCAGCCTCGCCCCGCGCAACATGGACGGTTTCGCCGGGAGTTTGGGTGAGCGGCGGCGGCAGGACGGGACGGGACAGGACGAGCATGCCGGGGGCGCGCACCTGCGGGCGGCGGGGCCGGCGGAGCCACCGGCGGGAGCGGCCGTGGGGACGCGGGGCCAGGCGGAGGGACGCGGGGCCAGGCGAGCCGGTGCGTGCGAACACCGCCCGCGACGGGAGGGTGGGGAGGGGATGCCAGCGCGAAATCTGGTCAGCTTCAAACCATCTGTTGCGAGAGCTCCGGCAGCACTTGCCTCCTTTGTTCTTCCCTCGCCGTGGGTTTGTGCTTCTCCGGAGTTAGTGACTTGGCTTTGGGCTTGTTTTATTTATTTTTTTAAATGTTACTTTGTTTCTCGTCTCGCGTTTGCTCCGTGGCAGGAGGGACCCCGGCCGTGCGGGCTCCGCGGGCCCGGCTGAGGCAGCGAGAGCCCCGGTAGCGCGGACAGCTCTGCCCGGGCCGGCTCCGCGGGGCTCCCGCGCATCCCCGAGAACTGTGGGGCGGTGGCGGCATCCGCGGAAAAGTTAGTGGGGGAATCGGCGCCTTCCCGGTGTCCGAGCATCCGTCCGTGCGCTCGAGGAGCTCTCCTGGCTCCATGGGTGTCAGGTTCCTCTGTCTGGAGCCGTGGCGTGATCGAAACTATTTACTGCTTGCTCATCTAAATATTGCCAGAAAACTGACAGGCTGCGTTCCCTTCAGTTTTATTAAGGCTGCAGCAGATTGTCAGCAGTTTCTTGGAGAAAAAAAAGTACTCCACCAGCCCACTTTCAGAGTGATTTAGAGGACAGATTGCGTGTGGTACCAAGTTGTCCTAATCACAAGTGTGAACTGAAAATGTATTTAAACATAAGAGTTGTAAGCCGTGTAAGTTCCTGTTTCTGCAAGTTGCAAGACCATTGGCTTTGCAGTGCTGCCTACCTGCCGCTTTCATTTTGTGATACGACTCAGTCCATCTTTTGTAGAAGAATAGATCTGTGCCTCTTAAAAATCAGATTAATTTATTTTTACGTCACTCCTGTGAAATCTGTAGTTAATTGTGAATAGTTCTCAATTTTCTGGAAAAACTGACTCACTTAAATGCTTCTGAGTGTGATCCTAACCTTTCAGGTTTTTGAAATGTCAACTCCAGCGTTTTGGGCACCTGTCCAAACCAAACTGGTGCACCATAATTAACAGTATGCTTTGGTAGTTTGGCTCTTTGCCTGATATACTGTCCTTGCTCAAGTAACCACCATGGCCATTTTATATCTGGCAATCAAAAAAGCGACACACGGAGGAATTGTACGGGTTCCGTTCTCGGTTTTCTGAGGGAAGATTGTGCTTGTGGGTGACATATGCAAATGTGCCATAGTTAATATTTATGAACCTCTTTACCCAGCGGAGGAACTGATCACCATATCAAAGCACACCGATGTTGCTTTTAACTCATGGAGTATTGGCCCCATGAGGTCGATATTTAGAAATAATTGTTTTCAGTTGGAAGCAGAAAAACTCCCAATTATTATGAAATAATAAAACATCATTTTGTTGCATGGGAGTTTCTGCCGAGCAGTGGCACAGCACTGTAAGGTCACCCAGCACCTTGTGTTGTTGGATCGGTGGTGGCGTCTTTGGGACATCCCATGTGCCTTATTAAGGGAGGTTCCATCTGGACCTCTAATTTGTTTCACTGTTTGGTCAGGAAGACGCTGTGATTTTTTTAGAATTTAACGAGGAATAAGCTCAGCTCAACCTTTTAAACTGTGCATTATCATATTCACTGCTAGTTGGCCTTTGATTTTGCTTTTGTGGCAAGCACGGATGCACGGTGGTTTTCTGGACTTGGGCTGCGGACAGGGCATTCCCAGAATCTTTAGCTTAGAAGTAAGAAACTTTTGTGTGACTTTATTGTTTTCAGGTTTGAATCATGCTGCTTAGTCCTGTTCTGTGTTTATAATCTCTTGTTGGCTGTTCTAGCTGCTAACGAGCATATAATGTTCACAAAGATGTGTGAATTGTTCTGAGACCTTTTTTTTTTAAGCATCTCTAATTAAAATCTAATGGCTTGAATTTAATTAGCTGTCTGCTAAATGTCTTTTAGGAAGGCCATAAATTAATGTACTTTAGAGTGAAATGTAAAAATTAATTAAAATTATTGTTGGCAATACTGTGCTATCTATGTATGTGCATGCTCAACCAGTCAAGCGAGCTTATTAGAGAGCAAGTTGTCCTTTTAATGCCTCTTGTCATTATCTGGAAGGCAAAATGTTATTACAGATCGTGCCCTCCAGCACAGGCAGAAATACCTTCTTACATGTCTCTTGCAGTAGAAAATACTTTACGCAGCTGTTTTCTTTTGGCTTCATATTGAAATTTTTATGAGAATAAACAGATGAAAGAACCATTTTATATGCAATTTAGAAAATTGTTTTGGTTATTGGTTTAGCAAATGCTTATGCAGCAATCTACATAAGAGTATACCATGACTGTATATAGTAAAAAAAAAAATCTATGTGTTGTGAGTTAATTTGCACAGTTGAAATAGCTATTGATTGACTGTGAGTTATATCACATTTTCCAGAACTTCAGTACCTTCTGAATATCGCCAGTAGCAAAGTGGTTGTTGAATCCCATTAATTGTCTCAAGTAGGACAGTCATATCTTACATTTGAGCATTTCCAATGTGGTGGGTGTCGGAGGGCTCGATGGATTTTGGCCATCTGCTTTTTCAGATGCATCCTTTGAAGTAAAAGAATATACTTCAGAATGGGAGCAAGAAGTCTGGGAACTTGGACCTAGTGCCTGGGCTCTTGCCTTGTACCCTCACTGAGACAGGAGCACAGCGTGAGTGTCTGGCTCTGACTCTGCCAAGTTCCCTGGTGTCTTAGGGTCCTCATCGAAACAGCCTGAAGACATCCATCTTCAGGGGAAGGAAAGCACTGTTAATTCCACCAAGAGAATCAAGCAAAGAATTCCATCAAAAAGAAAAAATAGGCAAATAAACAAAAGAGCCCATGTGGGAATTAGTACAGCCAAGGCTGTCTGTAAGTGTTGTCCTTCTTCATCCCTCTTTCCTGTTTGTTCTGCACTACTGCCCTGTATCTCTTCCACTCTCACACTGATGTCTGTGAGCTCATGGTGAACTCCTTCAGCTATGCCCATCAGAGGGCCACAGGATTGTAGAACACTGACAGTTTTGCCAACCCTAATTTTGATTTTTGGGTGTCATCAAGTATTATATTAGTTTACAGCCTTCCTACTTACCTCTGTGTTTTGATGAGTTCCTGCCTAAATTGGCTTGTTACGGGAGTAAGAGAAGCATGGCAGGTGCTGGGAGGGAAACGATAAGAGCCTTCAGCTGAGGGTAGGTGGGACCTGATGGCACTGTGCATAGTTGTCAGCGCTTAAGGTGGCTCTGCCGTCTTGTGGACCTGCTGTACCGAGGAAAGCAATGCCTTTCTTGGGCTTAAAATGTAACTTTAGGTGCAGCTAAATTTCACTTTCAGCTGAAAGGTGTGTGAGTGCTGTCAATATGAAGCATTTGTCACTCTATCACTTCCCTGTGGCACTTCCTAAGCTGTTCATTTATCCTGTTGTCTAAGGTATGAGATCTGCTAGGTTAGTTAGGAAGAGTCAGCTGTGACAGGCTGCCTGGGGCTGATGAGTGCTCTTTGTTGGACAGTTTTCCATTGCTTTTAGCTGTCACATAGTTTTCCCTTCTGAGAAACCTTCTGTTAAGTAATGAACTCTGTAACATTAACTCATTGTAAACACACATACGGAAGCATTCATCAGATTATGTTAAAAAAGTGACTACAGCCTTTTCCAAGTTTGTCACCAGTGTATGATAACTGGAAGAGCCCACAGTGTCTGTTGAACCCAGGACTTCACTAAAACTCAGTAAGTCTTCTCCAAAGCTCCCAGTATGTGTGGGCAGGTATGCCAGAGGGCTCAGGGGAGCTCAAGCGGAGAGGATCTTGAGGTCACTAGTGCTGTGAGCCTGGGAAGCATGTGTGAATCATGATTCATCTCTAGCTGGACTCACTACCGAGAAAAATGAGTGCGCAGGGTATTTGTCATTTATTTGGGCTAGAATATTCAGTTTTATCGTTGCCCGTCTAGACTGCAGAAGTGGCCGTGGTGCTGCAATGCTATTGCTCATAGCAACAGCGAATTCAGCCTAATTCACGGGGCTCTGTTCGTGAGATTGCTATGTGCTATTGTCAGTGTGCTAGTCTTCTTAAAAATAAAAGCTTTGGCAGGGCGTCACTCTGCTCTGCCTGAGAAGGGTGGCCTTGGTTGTTGCCAGGGGTGATTAAACTACAGCAGAGGGGAGGACAGGCTGTTGGCTTTAGAAACTCGGTGGTGGCTCACCTTTTGCTAAAGGGCTCTTTAGTTCATGGGCAGTGAGGAGGAACTCTTTGCTCTCTAGCCAGCTGAGAAGCAAAAGATTCTGTGTTTAAAAAACAATCCTATTTTTGCACAGAGAAATTGGCAATATTTGTCCTGGTTGTGAGTAACGCTCTCACTTTTACAAACAAAAAAAAAAAGAAGCAGTATCCCAAACATAGGAGTCTCTATTAAAAAGACTCTTTTCACTCTCCTTTAGAAAGCTGGGATGCTGAGAAGAATTTCTGGCCCTACAGTGTGTTTTTCATAATCTTTTGATACAGGAGTAGAGTTATCTGACAGGATTGTCTCTTCCCCGAAGAACCTACTCTGAAAGATTTTTTCCTTCTGTACTTTATATCACGAAGCATGTAAGAGGGGAAAAAATTGGTCAAGAACAGTGTTCTTAGAAATTCTCTGAAGCATCATTTTATTTTGTAAACTGCATTATGTTGCTACTTGTGCTGTTAGTAAGTACAGGATGATCTGTATGTCACTCCTTGCTCTTCAGAGTAGCTTCTTTCCTTCTTGGTGTGGTTTATATCAGTTACTGAGGTTTATTTTGCCTTTCTCTCTTCAGGTCCTTTCTAAATCTAATCCTTAATGAATGCAATCTTAGGGCCAAGAATGTTGTTCCTGTTTTACCCACACATAATGTAATAGGAAGAGTGTTAGAGGATAATTGATTTTAAAGCACATGGCATGTGTGATGATAGAGCAAGTGTCTCTGCTCTTGCTGGTGTTGGGCATTTCTAGTACGGACATTCTTCTGTTTAGGAGATGAAAATCACCTGATAAACAACTTTTCACAAGCTTCACTAACTTCCTTTTCAAGAAGTCTTTATACAGTTACTTCTCAGCTCAGGTGGAACCACTGCTCGCCTCGCTTTTCCTTTCTGTAAACAAGTGAGCACAAGCACCAGCAGTTTAAAGAGAAATTGCTTCCCTTGTTTTCTTAATCGGCTCGTTAAAATTGATGCAGAATTCTAATTTCCTGGGCTTTTCTTTCATTGGATGCTGAAGAATGGGTACCTAGGCTTTCTGCTCTGAGACTTCTTACTGGGTTAGATGAACTAGAGGAGGTTTTTAATTAGCTTTTTGATTGTTTTGCTTCTCAGTGGGTTGCCTCTTTTGCTCATCCTCAGTAGTTTCAGCCTAACTTGTTTACTAAATATAGCTGTGTCTTGTTATTCTTTAACTGCTGGGTTCTCAGACTCCTTTCCTGCCTCTTTAATGGCGCCACTGCTCTACTTTGCATGACAGTGCTGTTCATTGCGAAGGAAGGACAGCTGTTCTGGCAAGTGTGTGGAGAATCCGGTTTATTTCTGTGGCTGGTGGTGTACACTGCCTTTCTGCCCCGTGTGGTGATGTGGATTGCATGCTCTTGAAGCTTTTAAGCAAGATATTTTTGAGTGCAAATATGTCTTATTGTAGAAGTAGGCTTACTTTTTGTATTTGAATACCTTTCCTTAACTTTCTGAAGCTGCTTGTCCTTGTGAGTGATTCTTATTCATAACAGAAGTTCAGTGTAAGGGGACAAGAGAGGGAACAACGTAGCTATGCACTATAAGTGGATACGATATATTTTGAAGAGATACAGTTTAATTGAATTTCAGTTGTTGTATTAAATGAAAGAAAAATACTCTCTGTTGCCTCTTGTGTGGTTCTCTTGTTTCACTGAAACTCCGCTCACAGCTGTGAATGGAGTGCTCCAGCCTGGAGTCGGTTGCCATTTCTTCTGCCGGTATCTTTGGGCTTAAAAAATAGGCAGAGGGGAGTTGGAGGGGAGGCTGAAACCAAACCGTCTTATGTTTGACTATATTTTGGATTTGTGTAAACAGTTTTAATGCATCGAGCTAAATTGGCAGGCTTTTGTAATCCTCTGGGAAAATTGGGAGTTTGAAACCCAGTGGATAAATTAAAGTAAAAAATGGTTCTAAGCCCCAGATTTGGCTCCCTAAAGGCATGCTGTAAATTAGTTAGGTCTAGAAATGTGGGCTTAGTTAAAGTAAATGAAAATGTGTTTTCATGAGAACTTAATAACTTTAAAGACAAAAGAGCTGGATTTCTTTATTCTGAGCTGAGAACACAAAGGCAAGGAAATGGCTATTGACAAGAGAAATTTATATTTGCTATCCAAACACAGAGGTAATGATTTCACCACTTTTTATGGTCTTTAATGAAATTATGACATAAGGGTACTAGAAATTGTTTTAAAATGCTAAAATTCAGTCAGCGACTGAGGTAAGCAAGCCTGCCCATGCATAACTAATTTAACAATAGCAAATATACATAAGGAGAATGGTAGATCTATTAGTTTTCTTACAGTTTACTGTGTTACTTCTTTTTCTCTTTTGAGAACAAAAGAAAAATGTTGCTTTTCGTCAGGGTTCTGACAAGCTTAACATCCATCGCTATACAAAATAACAGCAGTAAGGTGGGCTTCAGTTTGTTTGCCTTCCCTTTATTCTTGGTCACAAGCAGACCGTGCTATTTTCTTAAAGACATTTTCTGTTGTGTGCATTATATGGACCTTTAATTAAGTAAACTTTGAACTTCATTGGCAAGCTCTGCTTAAAAGTGGCAGAGACCAGTTTTACAGGTTCAGTTTTTGAGGAAAGAACGTCACCTCCTTGAACTGACTTCTTTTTAGTCTTTATTATACCTCTTACAGTACCTCTGCCTTCCATAACTGATGGGCAGACTGTGGAGTGGCTTTGAGTTGTAGATGTAATCCTTTAGGTAGAGCATGACTACCGAATTCTTTTCCATGAGCAGAAGATACTGGAAATCTGACCATGTGAAAGGAGAAGGGTTGGTGTTAAAGATTTTCTCACACTTCCCTGGTTTGATGTAGCTGTGGTGGAATCATGCTTTGAGTTGGAGCATTTCTGGAATGATTGCTACACATGTACATCTGGACTTCTCTGAGAGCAGAGTCCACATCTGATACGTTAGCACACGTTGCAACTCTTACGGTTTGGGGGTTTTTTTGGATGCAGTTTGACTGAATGGAATTTCAGAAGAGCATTCCTAAAAATGTACTTTTCAGTGTTTCCAAAGAGAGGTGTGGAAAGGAGGAACCTTCACCGGTAGGAACCACAAATTAAACTCTTTCAGCTGCAAGATACGGAAATACTCATGTCTGCATAGTATCACTTAGCTTTTTTAAACAAGAACTCTAACAAGGAGATAATTACAACTTTGTTTAGCTATGGAATTCTGGATTGAACTCTCTCCTCCTCTCCCAGCATGTACTGTGCAAATGCCATCAGAGAGACCTGGCAGGAAGTCACTGTTTTGTGTGGTTGTGGTGCTTGTTTTCTGAATTATGAACACATCCATTAAAGCCGTGGGGCAAGGGGGACAACAAAAACGGGCAGTCCAAACTCTTTTTTTTTTTTTTTTTTTTGTGTCATCGGATAAGTATGAAACAGCACCGAGTCCCTGTGGACAGGTTTGTGGTAGCTGTAGTAAGCACTGCTTTCAGTTAGCCTTAGACTCATTTGCATTGAGGTTGGTGATGGGGAGAATGTCTGCATGTCTATTTTTGAAGCATTTAACAAAGGAAATGGCATTTTTCCATGAAAATTAAATGACACATTTCAGAAAGATGATGTGTTGGCAGTGTTGTTCTCCAGATCTGGATTTTTTTTCTATATTTTCTATAGTCTGTGACCATAGTATTTTCTGAAAGATGCTTGGAGTGGTGAAGGGTTGGTTATAAATGTCAAAGTGGTCCTCCGTCTCACAAATGAAGAGTTTAAGCTGTTTACTACTGTGTTAAAGTATTTCAAAACATATGGATGTAAAAATTGCAAGCCGTGCAATCAGCACCACTTTCTCTCTGCCTGCAGAAATCCTTACAGCTTCATGTGAGACCTGTCTCTGAAGATGGCTGGGGCTGTGGGAGGGAGGGGAGGCTGGGAGCTGGTGGGTGAGCACTGCTGGACCTGTGTGTGCCGAGCCTGCAGTCCTCCTCTGGGACAGGCAAGTTGTTTTGTGAGAGGGAGGAAGTTGCTTGGTGTGTTGAATTAAGAGCATCGCTAAAGGAAGTGAGAATGTGCAGCTTCCACTCCCACAGGGGTCACAGCAGCATTTTTTCCTATTGCTTTTACTGAGGGCTTGGATCTTTGATGCCTCTGTATTCAGTCTCTTTACCCCCATTTATTTGTCAGGTCTTCTTACTTTTAAGTGATGTTGAAAGTGTGGGCCACCAAAGAGTTAAATGCCTGTGCTTTAACACAGATGTTTATGTGCAAATTCTGGATATACTGAGGTCAAAAATCAAAGAAAATGGTCCTGGTGGGGTTGACAGAGTGGAGATTTTACCTTTTGTTTCTCTCTCTGCCTATTGGTTCAGTTATTGCCGAGCTAAATAATATAGGTATGTGTGTAGACGTTCTTGCTAAGATGCTTTTAATTATTTGCATTTACTCAATTATTATTTGCAGGAGAACTTTCAGTTTCCTGTTCCTAGAGTTACAGCAGCTTTACCTGCAGAAGGTCTCTAACTTGGCTGCTGTTTTTTGTGAATGGCAACATTTGCTGTTTGTTTTTTACAGAGTACAAAAGGTTGTTTTTTCAAAGCTATAGGTAAAATGACAGGGAATTGCAGAAACTTGAAAGGGAATGACAAGAAGGAGTATTTGCAGCATATAGGATACATTGTATTTTTTTTGTGTGTGTGGATTTGTGTTTGATAGGATCACTTACATCTGACTCTGAGCTTTTAATTGAAGTTCATTTAAACAGATAAAATTTGAATAGTCCTTATTTTTGTTTCCAGAACTTATCGGGAAGTTTCCAGACTGTGGTGTGTGCATATATCACAGAACCACAGAATATTCTGAGTTGGTAGGGACGTACAAAGACATTGAGTCCAACTCTTAAGTGAGTCAAACCCACAACCTTGGCATTATCAGCACCAGGCTCTAACCACATATATACAGTAACACACCCACTGACACCCCTTCCACCCCCTCTCCCAGTTTTATTTATGGAGATCAAAGTCTGGACTTGTTTTGTCCATAACTGAACATGTCAAAGAAAGCCATTACAGCTTGTTCTGGAACTGGTAATAAAGTACATTTTCAGCGGCATCTACAATAGGTCTTTTTGACTTCATCAGAAATTGTGTGAAAGCATTACATAGTGCACCTATAATCTCACTAAAGTATATATACATTCTTCAGTTGAAACACTGCTATTATAGAGTTATAGAATCGTTAAGGTTGAAAAAGTACTCTAGGCTCATTAAGTCCAACTGTTAACCCAGCACTGCCATGTATACCACTAAACGGTGCCCCCCAGGTGCCCTATCTAGATGTTTTTTGAACACTTCCAGGGATGTTGACTCCACCACTTCCCTGGACAGTCGATTCCAATGCCTGACCATCCTTTCAGTAAAGAAACTGCTTAATATTGAATGCAAACCTTCCCTGGTGCAACTTGAGGCTTTTCCTCTTGCCCTGCCACTTGTTTCTTGGGAGAAGAGACTGACTCCCACCTTTTATATATCATATGTGTTATGTAATGTATCCTTATTTGAACATACTTTTTGTATGTATGATTAAAGCATATTTTAATTTCCTGTTAATATTATTGGGTCTTCATTATCTTATGCATTGCAGTATATATTTTGGTTTGCAAAACTTTAAGCTAACTTTGAAGTAGCTTTTTTCCCCTCTGCAATATTGCTATTTATGTGGTCTTTTGCATGCAGTGTACAGATTAAAACTCAAAATACCTTCAAAGTTAAACTAATTAACAGGTAAAGAAAGATAAAAATCTTTACTAGAAAGAAGTGACTTGCCTAAGATGAACAAGAAGCTACATTTTAGCAAACAACTCTTCTGTACTGTCATATGATCTTTGGGTATGTATTTTTAGAAGAAAAATGGGTAGGGTTGATGTCATCTAAGAGTTGCCTGTTCACTTCTAACTCTTCTTCATCAGCTTAATTACTCTGGGATGTTACAGATCCTTGAGTTGCAGTACTGGCTTAACAACCTTGTGTAGTGGCTTGTGCTTTTGGTCTGCATCATTCTCTCTTGTGAAATAGCAGTGCAAAATCAACTGTTTCATAGTAATTTTCATCTCCCTCATCCGCATTGATGTGTGTGTGTTAAAATCCCCCTTTCCTGTGTAATGCATAGTACATGCTGTATCCTACATTTTCCTCTAAGCTCCAAGAGGAGCAGCTGGTCAGTGGCCTTGAGCCACATGCTACCCATGGGCACTGTCACGCTAGGAAGCAGAGGCAGATTCCCTCTGGGATCTGGTGGGAAACCATTGAGATGAAAGCCATCTCTGTGTGCATTTGCTAATCCAGCTGCACATGTGGTCCTAGGCAGTGTCTAGGGAAGCTTGCATTGGGTTGTGAGACAGCAGAGACTTCTGTGTGCTTGCAGTAGGGGTAATGTTAATAATCAGATATGAAATATAATTTGACTTATTGCGAACAAGCAATTCTGTAGTAGGGAAGGAAAAGGAAGATGTCTGCCCCTGGAATAAACTACTTTAATGAGAAGCTGTGAGACCCACCTCATCTCCTCTCTGGGACGTTTTGTGGGGATGCTGACAAGCTGCAGTTGCTGAAGGAGTGCTCTGCAGAGCAACTTCTGTTTCTTCTTGTGTTAGGCTGCCATAACATGTGCTCCTCACTATAAATACCTAGATTGTCCAATGCTGTGTAATTTTGTAGAACTTCCCCTCCCCTTCCCCTCCCAGTATCTCTATGGATGTTTCATTGTGATTCTTCAGTGGGTTTTTGAAACTTTTATTCCATGTGGAATATTATCTTCTGTTTTTCACTGAGTGCTGTTTAACTTCAAATTTTTGCTCTTGAGGTGGGTTCTGAGTGTGCTTGCTGTTAGCTGCTAAACTGCACCTAATCCTCAAAGAGGAGGCAGGGAAAGATGCCCATCATCCTGCCTTCCTACTTGACAGCGGACAGAGATGGTACTGCAGTCTGTCAGCTTTCTCAGGATTGTTGCATTAGGGAGAATGTTGCAGGTGACATACACTTAACATTTCTTTTCATACTTTAAAAATACATAACTTGTGAAATGGGGAGGCCATCCATTCCATCTCTAACTGATGCCTTGTGGATTCCTTAGCCCCAGCTGGTGACTGCACTTCTGTTGATACCCTGGCTTGGGACCCTCAACACTGTGTCCCTAATCTCATCAGGGTGACAGAATAAAGCGATCCCTCAAATCTAAGGGCCTGAGGGGTATGCAGGCAGCAGGGCTAGCACATCTCTGCTCTGTGAATAATTCTGTCTGTCCAAATCTGGTGGTGCACTAAGTGCACCCTGTGTACTCCTACTATGCCCTTGCTTGTCAGGGGCTATTGTTATGCCACACTTCTTCTAATCTGTGCCACCCTCAGATGCTGATTTTTAGTGGTTTCTGCATTATAGAAACAATTTTCTGCTTCATGGAAGTAGCTGTTAAAATAGGTTTTAGACATTGACCTTTTGTGCTACACTAATTCATATTCTCAAAGTGGAAAACTGAATCACATTGGTGCTCCAAGAACTTGATGTATTGCTGGACCACTTCCAGGGATCTTAGAGCAGGAGGGTGCTCCTACTGCTATCCTGTACTGGATTTTCAGTCCAACAAGGATCTTCAGTTCTCTTCCAACAAGAACCATCCTTCTTATTTAATAAGATGATGGGTGCCATATGCCCTCTTCTGTTCTTTTAATTTTTCGTATATGGTTATGTACAAAAAGCATCAGGAGGACCATCTTCTGTACTAGTAAAACATTGAAAGTAGGTAAGTTTCTGCTTGTTTTTAGGGACAGTTCACTTATAGTTTTATGAATTAAGAAAATATTTTGTTGACATTTGTAAAATAAACTCTTAGAACTCCTGAAGACTCTTATGTTTGTGGGATTGTTTTGAAGTTTGTATTTTTTTATTGTTTTGTTTGCAGAATGGTTAATGCATTCCACTATGGAAATAGGAAACAGCTTGTTTTTGCAAAATAGTGCTACGCTTTTTTAACGTATAGCAAATAATCTTATTTTATAGGCATTTATATTAAAGAAGTCTTTTTTTATGGTCTGAGGTAAATTCCACTTCTTTGTTAATCATTATGGTTTCATCATTTTGTTTGACGTAACTCATTTTTTCAAGGACTTTTATTACAGCAATTACACATATACAACATGAAACTAGAAGGAAGTGCAACATCAGATCACTGGAGATTCTCTGCTGCTTTTACAGCAATTTTTATGTTTTGTGGTGTTTAAGTTAATGATTTCTTGCTGTGCACATGCTGTTTCACATAGTAGTGTATATTGTATCTGCTTTATTACTGGGGGTATTTTTTTGAACCCACATGCGTCAATGTAGTTAGTAGGAAACAGCTCCTTTTGTAATTGAGCACACAGTTTTGTATTTAAGTGCTTTCCAGTGCTTCTTATTTTATTGATCTTGCAAATTACTTGTAGCAGTCATATAAAATAGTTATAATTACCAACAGGTAGTGCAGCTCTTCCGTTACATATTGTGATCTTTTTATTGACATATTGGTGTTCTGCCATGATTTTGCATTTCTCTTCTGCTTCCTTTTGAGCAAGCTACATATTGAACAGTTCAGCTACTTAAAACCTACCAACCCCCCCTCAATTTTAGTTTTGAAGCAGTAAGTTGTACTCCTTTGATAGGTCAGTTTTTTATATGAAAACATTTCTAAAAGTGTCAGCAAAAGCACACCAGACAGGTACAAGTTCTGGTTTGTGTTTTCATGACATTCCCTCCTTGGATAATGGACAGGACACTGCTGACTTTGGGACTGTGTTTTGCTCTGTATGTGTAAGCTTACCTGCCTCGTACTGTGCTGTGCTGGACTCAGGAGGAGCTGGATGAAGTCTGGAGGTGTTCCCTGAAACTCTTGGCTCAAACCATGTGGTGCATGACATAGTGTTGAAGGAGCTCCGGGGACTGGGGAGAGACAGCTCTGGCAGCAGAGGACAGCGAGCTACCCAGGGCACTTCAAAGAGAGGGCTCCTGAGCATGGCTCTTCTGCATTGGGGAAAAAAATGAATTTTTTCCATAGTCCATTTTTTTATAGCCTCTCTTCAGGTAAACACTGAGTACTTACTGGTTTTGATGACAAGAGAGTGAGAAAAACGACAGGTTTGGGGTTGGCTGTGTGCCTGTCAGCATGGTAATAGGTACGTTTCTGCAGAAAATGTCTAATTCCTGGTTTGAGTTGCCAGGCTAGCTGGTTTACCTCGTGGTAACTGCTTTCTTGCATATCCAGGGGTGACAGCAGTATATTTTCTTTCAGTCATAGAATCATAGAATCAATCGGGTTGGAAAAGACCTCCGAGATCATCAAGTCCAAACCTTGGTCCAACTCCAGTCCATTTACCAGATCATGGCACTCAGTGCCACATCCAATCTGCGTTTAAAAACCTCCAGGGATGGGGAATCCATCCCCTCTCTGGGCAGCCCATTCCAATGCCTGATTACTCTCTCTAGAAAGAATTTTTTTCTGATTTCCAACTTAAATTTCCCCTGGCAGAGCTTGAGCCCGTGCCCCCTTGTCCTATTGCTGAGTGCCTGGGAGAAGAGACCAACCCCCACCTGGCTAGAACTTCCCTTCAGGTAGTTCTAGACAGTGCTGAGGTCACCTCTGAGCCTCCTCTTCTCCAAGCTAAACAACCCCAGCTCCCTCAGCCTCTCCCCATAGGACTTGTGCTCCAGTCCCTTCACCAGCCTTGTTGCTCTTCTCTGGACCCGCTCCAGCACCTCAATATCTTTCCTGAACTGAGGGGCCCAGAACTGAACACAATACTCAAGGTGTGGCCTCACCAATGCAGAGTACAGGGGAAGGATCACTTCCCTGGTCCTGCTGGCCATGCTATTTTTGATCCAGGCCAGGATCCCATTGGCCTTCTTGGCCACCTGGGCACACTGTTGGCTCATGTTGAGCTTCCTGTCAATTAGTACCCCCAGGTCCCTTTCTGCCTGGCTGCTCTCCAGCCACTCTGTGCCCAGCCTGTAGCGCTGCATGGGGTTGTTGTGGCCAAAGTGCAGGACCCGGCACTTGGCCTTATTGAACTTCATCCCATTGCAATCAGCCCATCTCTCAAGTCTATCCAGATCCCTCTGCAGAGCCCTCCTGCCTTCCAGCAGGTCGACACTCCCTCCCAACTTGGTGTCATCAGCAAATTTGCTGATGATGGACTCAATCCTCTCATCTAAATCATCAATAAAGATGTTAAACAGGACTGGACCCAACACAGACCCCTGGGGAGCACCACTAGTGACCGGCCGCCAGTTGGATGCAGCTCCATTCACCAGCACTCTCTGGGCCTGACCCTCCAGCCAGCTCCTAACCCAGCAGAGGGTACACTTGTCCAAGCCATGGGCTACCAGCTTTTCCAGGACTATATTATGGGAGACAGTGTCAAAGGCCTTGCTGAAGTCCAGATAGACCACATCCACAGCCTTCCCCTCATCCACCAGGTGGGTCACTTGATCGTAAAAAGAGATCAGGTTGGTCAGACAGGACCTGCCCCTCCTAAACCCATGCTGGCTGGGTCTAATCCCTTGTCCATCCTGAAGGTGCTGTGTGATTGCACTCAGGATGATCTGCTCCAGTCGTATTGGAGAAGCCCTTCAGCCTTTCTGACAAGTTTGAGCGTTGTAGGCTCAGCTTTGTCCCCCCCAAGCAGCCCAGGTGCAGGAGGCTGCGCTGGTGTTACCTCTGCCTTTGTCTTTGGTGGATCACTGTTAGTGGCTGTGTAGGAGGTTACTGGGAGGATCAATCTGTTGTCTTACTTCTGAAGGATGGAAGATGTGGGTCTTGGAAGTGAGTAGGCAGAGAGTGGTCTGACAACGTGGTTTTGAAACTGTAGAGATAAAATTCTGCCTTCAGCGTTTTGAAGAGCTCTTGAGTTGAGGGGAAAGACATTAAAGAAGGTGCCTGGCTGATGTGGCCAGCCTGTGGGCTGGTTCCCTTTTGCAAAGACCTGTCTGTCTCTGTTGTGGAGCTGCTCTCTGCCAGCATGGGACAGTTGGGCCATTTTCCACCCCGTAGCTGAAAATGCCTCCTTGAGGCCTGGCTGCAGGGGGGAAAAGGACTTGATATGGTAGTGGAGCAGTTTGGGAGCCATTTGGATGCTGTTGAACATCCCTGTTTGTTCCAAATCCCATCAGCTTTCTTCTCCCTATGTTCTTTTTTCTCCACTTCTTCCTTTTCTTCTCCTACCATCCTCAAAAAGGATGTGTGAATAGGCAGAATAGATTTGCCTTTCCAAAGCCTTCTGGAAAAGGTGGATGTATAGCATTAGGCTATGTCATTGTGTAATCTCAAAGATCATATATAAACAAGCATAATACTGGTTTTTTTGACCCAAACAAACCCTAACCTCCAAATCAGCTAATGATATAATTATCCCATTTGATTATCATTATTTGTCTAGCTGTCCTTGTTAAGGCAGTTATGCATTCATTACAAATAAGAAAATTTGTTTTAATTTGGTTTTACTGTTTCTGTATGGTAAAAGAAAAAAAAGAAAAGCCAAGCTAATTCTGTCCCTTAGAATGTGTATGTTTTGTGGAAATAGCCTGATATTAATGAATTAATAACTTTAATGTAATATTTCCTTTACAAGACCAGGTTCTGTTCTTCGTATTCTGAAGTTAGTACATTGTGGAGCAACTAATCAAGTAAGTATCAGATTACAGAATTTTTCTGCATTAAACATATGACTGACCATATGTGCCTCTGAATGATTCCAGATGGAAGACTGCTGCTTTATAATTTGTTGGTTTGTATTTAATTTCTTGAGAGTTCTTCTTTTTTTTTTCTTTTCTTTTTTTTTGTGAACAGGCCAATCCATAGGTATATTACAAGCAGAAAAAATAAAGGAGTGCAAATAATAGTTTATGTCAGCAGAGGTTTCGGCTGGACATTAGAAAAAATTTCTTCACAGAAAGGGTTGTAAAGCATTGCCCAGGGAAGTGGTGGAGCCACCATCCCTGGAAGTGTTCAAAAAATATGTAAGTATGGCACCTGAGGACAGGGTTTGATGGTGAACATGCTGGTGGTGATGGGTTGGCTCTTGCACTTGATAGTCTTAAAGGTCTTTTTCCACCCTAATGATTCTGTGATTCTATTTCGTTTGCTGAATGTGTAAATCCCACTCCCCAACATTTTGGTTTCATACCTGAGCTAACAGGGATGTGTCAAGTTTAGATTGATCATATAGACCTTTACATATATGATCATTGTGTAGTCCCTAAGTGATCCTATTTTACAGTACAATTCTTTTTTTAATATATATTTTTGAGAAGCCTGTATCGGTAGAGTTCCTAGAGTGAATGTGAGACCTTTCAAATAAAAAGGGAAGTATTTGAGAAAGTTATAAACCTCTGAAAACAGTATTATAGTAAAAATTGTCTTGCAGCCTTGGCTCTGGTTGCCAACACTAGGGCACTCTGCAACTGCTTTTTGAAAGAAGCATACTTTCATACTTTTGAGAGCCTGTCACTTTATTCTCTCTAACAAGTCCTTTCTAAAAAAATACCCCCAAAAACTCCAACAAAAAACCAAAGGAAAGAATGGAGTACTTTATGGGGTAATTTTTAAGATACTTGTGTTAAAAAAACCACCTTAGAAATAGGCATAAGCTTGGTTCCTGTTGTCAAAGACAGTGGTTGGATATTTCGTCTCAGTAATTGCAGCTGCATTTTCATGGGAAGGTGAGAAAATTATAATTTTAGGTTATAGTTAATGAAATCTTAATTGTTCCTGAGGTCACTTGGGGCTCCCTTGCTTCAGGAGTGGGTTGTAGTGATCCTCTTACCCTCCTGCCCTGGGCAACTTGCTCATTCTTGATCCTCATGTGGAATGCCTGAATCATGTTTTCTGGCCTGTAATTTAGTCTTAGTTTGCTTATTCTTTATAATAGGGCACTAGGATATCCCAAGGTAATTTAGGATGTCATTTCAGTTTTTACTTTGTGTGTCTGTGTTTTCCTTGGGTCTTTTTATATCCTAATTTCTCACACAGTTTTAACAGTGTAAGAAGTAAGTCATTATTGTAGGAAATAATAACTGTACTCCTGTCAATAGTTTCTTTGATTTCACTCAAAACATCACTTGGGGTCTCTGTGCAATTTAATAACAACACAGATGATGGGATTGGCGTCAAAAGTGCCTATTCACATTTGTTTTTCATTTGCATCCTCCCTTGTATTTCTGTTGCCACAGTCAAATTTCAGGGATTTAAGAAAGGCTATAATACTGTGTTTACTCCATGGCAGAGGAGGGATTTAGTTTTGACCATGACAATTACAAAGTCAGAATAGCTGGAAAACTCATTTCCATGTCTGGAAACTTTATCCTTCTTTTATTACTTCTTGAGGTTAAATCATCTGAAATATAGAATATTTCAGAGCCTTGTAGCTTTTTAGCCTTTAGAAACTTGTTCCAGTGACTTTCAACAAGTCATTTAAGTAAAGAGATTCTTTCATGTGCTTTGGTGAGGAATTGATGTTTGTGTCTGCAAAATACAGGTTGTCTTTACCTAATGCAAGAAAATGGAGTTCAGTGACATTTTTTTTTACAATAAGTGTTAAATATGAATAATTTTTGTAAAATCAGGTCAGTTTCAACTGATGTTACAAATATGTGCAATTTAAGAGAAATCATCTTGATTTCTCAAGAAGCATCTTCTTTGTGGAAAAGCTCAACTTGAGTAAAATAGTTTCTGGAGTACAGAACCTACTGTACAGTGCTATTTCTGAAATACTGCTAGGAAAGAGGCCAGGATTAGAAGGGGAGCAAATTTAGCAGTATGGGGGACTGGGTTTGCTAACAGTAAGCTTTTTCTCATGCTTGTGACTGAACTGTTTTTGTACAGGAGTCTTTTAAAGAGGAATCTCTTTGTGCTCAAGTACTTCTGTAGTCATTTTTATGTCTAGTTTATACTTTTTTTGGTTCACATTCTATACTTTAAAGGTTTTAATCTCTTTTCTATGAAACCTTTGCCCTGGCCCTTCAACATGTTCCATGAGAGCAGTCCTTTGCAGCTACATAACTGGCTTGTTTCTCACACAATGCGTAAGTTTAAACATATATACAAGGCCTTGTGTATAAGGAGGGGGATATTTCCTTGCAATTGTTTTGAGAAACCAAGGAATGAATGAGCTTTTGCAATATTAGGCTTGCTTGGTCAGTTGCTTTATATGAACTGTCTCAGAAATGCTTCTTTTTAAATGAAATAGTACCTACTGTTCAATTGATTTTAGAATTAAAAATAATTTTATCTGTTGAGCAGGTAGCCTGGAATACTTGTTTTAACATGTAACACTGATTAGCATGCATGGTTAAGGTATTCTTTGCCTGCATCTTTTTAGTAGCTGATGTAGCAGCAGTGAGGCACCATCTAACATTTTTTTTAAGGTTTGTGATCGTTCCTCTTCATCAGGATTTCAGGAAGACACTGTCACCACACCCGCCAGCAGCTCCCTCTTCTCTGGGGACTCCTTTTCCTGGTATTTCCTATGGTGCCTGTAGGATTTGGATGTTCAGAAGCGTTTGTTTGACTTGTTCTGCCAGGTGACTGGATTTTGCTTGAGAGTCAAAAGCCCATGAGAAAACCATTGCACGCTGGCAAAAGCTGCCTGCATGTGCCCTTGTAAGGGATGGGAGGCTGGTGGGACATGTACGTGCTGCTAAGATCTTGGAGTTACCTATGCCAGAACTTGTGTTTTGGAGCAGAAATGTGTAGGTGACTCAGTTATCTCAGCACCAATTGTCTGTGCCGAGTACAGGGAAGGGGGGGGCGGTGTGGTGTGGTGTGTGTGTGTGCATAATTAGCTGAAAAGAGACTAAATTGGTTAAGGTCAGTCTCTGCTGGAATTACTTTGGGTGGGAATCAGGCATGAAGAGCACAGGCTGACATGGATGTTATTTGCTGCAAGGATGAAGAATTAAGATTTGAAAACAGGAGAGGGACACTATAATGGTTGCCTCCCCCAGCATATCCTTCCACGCGAGCTCTTGGTGTTTCCTCAGGTGAAATGTGGGTTAGCAGGAGACAAGAGACAGCATTAAATCTTGAAATAAACACCTAAATGTTTAATTAATATACTACATGGGTCTATAGAAAGCTGAAGATGTGGAGAGGAGAGGGTGCCTTGGGAGCACAGGCAATTGCAATAACCAAAATTTATTGAAAGATAAGGTGATGCATTGCATAAAAATCTGTAGTATTGTTGAGTGTCAAAACTTTGTGATACAGTTAATTTCGTAATAAAGTAGTTCATCTGTGTTACTCAAAAATCCCCCATGCTGTGGCTTTTGGCATGGGTATATTTATAAATGGAATGGGGTGGTTCCGTGGTGTAATGGAGAGCACTCCTGTCTCTGAATCCCAAGGTCGTGAGTTCGAGTCTCGGTAGGGACCGTCCCTGGCAGTTCAATGCCTCCGTGCCATCCCATCCCGTCACATCTCAGAAGCTCAGCAGGGTCAGCCCCGGTTAGTACCGGGTGCTGTGACAGTCCCGAGGACCTCACTGTCACTGTCCAAGCTCGCTCAGCTGTGGCAAATGGACCTCAAGACTGAAACGGTGGGGCCAGTTCTGTGCACGCTGTGCCTCACCTAAAAAATCCACTGCACAGGCTCGAAGGGCACACCCACCTGGGGAGAGCCCTGCCCAAATCTTCGTTCGTGAAGATTGGCCATTATTTATAAATGGATGATATTTGGTTTGAAAGGCACCTTTTGATTATTTTGCTCATTCTGTATGGGTGTGTTTGAAATTTTTAGTGTGAGATGTCTGAAGAAAACAGTAGGCATGTTTTTGATTTTACAAAATATTGATGCACCTCCTAAGTAAAACTGTTGATGGGGAATTGTAGTTGTTTAAAAACTACCTGTAGCAGGTGTTCTCTGGTTAAAGTGTTTCAGGTTTATGTATCCTTAGCTGCATAGGCAATGGTTTTTCCAGCTCTTTTTGGTGGCCTAATCTGATTACTGTAATTATCCAAATAAGCAAATTTGAAGTGACATAGAGATTACTGTGTGTTAAAAAAGTGCAATTATACAATTAAGTTTTCTTGATATTTTTATAGACACATCTAAACCTCTGATTTGTATAACCTTCCGTGGCACGAACTGCAACTACATACTTTCTTCAAATGTCATGGTTATTCAGTTTTTCTGTATTTTATGAATGTATTCACCAGATCTATCTATTTAAATCCTGTATTTTTGATATTACACTATCTTGAGTCACAAAGCCTCATTTGCTCAGACTGCATTTTTGTAAATGACTCTTGACAAGCCAGCAGACAGGAATGCAGAAACTGATAAGTGTTGGCATCTTTAGTCACTGATCACATTCTGCCACATGTGCTCTCTCAAAGGGTTTTAGTGTTCTGAGGTATGTTTTGTTTTTCGGTTTCTTCTTTTTTTCAATTTCCCCTTTCATATGTTCATATAGGGCTTATTCTTTCCTTGTTAGCTAATTTGCAGATGTGTTAGTTGGGTTTCTTTTGTATTTTATTTTTTTGCGATCAGGGAGTTAACAAAAACTATTGGATTTAATGCATATTTGTATGTAGCTTATATATTGGTTTAGGTGGCTTTGCTTTGCAAGAATGTAATGCATGCTCGAAGTGTTAATTTGCAGCTTGGCAAAAATGGTGAGGTTTCAGCATTTAACATCTTTCCCATGCTTTTAACAGCATTCCTGCAGTACCCATTCGACATGTTTGAATGTACTCCTTTCATCAGAAGTCTCAGAAGACTTGACGTTTTGGCCAGCAAAACAGGGAATCTTCTGCTGAAATTATTTCCCCTTCCTTTTCCATTCTTTTTGTAATCACTTTTTTCTTTTCGTTTTTTTTTTTTACATATTTGATTGTATAAATTGCACTCCATTCTGTAACTGTATCTACAGCTCATGCAGAAAGTCTTACAATAGAGGCTACGTTTGCCAAATGTCAGAATTGCATTCTTAGTAATGGTTGAGTGTCTGAAACGTGTCTCAACCTCTGTTTTCTAACTACATATTAGCGCATAAATTCTCCGTATTTTAACTTCTGAAGTTGCTTTCACCCAAGTCTGGTCACCTCAGTCTCCCTGATTTGCTTGTGGCCCTGTTTGTAAATACCCACAACTTTGAGCAACATGGAGTGAATGATTTGGTTTTGGCATTGTGGTGCTGGAGAGCCTGTTGTCTTTTGTCTCCCTTCATTCTTCCTGACAGGCCATCAGTGGAAACAAAATTCTTCAAAGCAGGAGTTTTCAAATGCAAATAGCATTTTCAGTAGAGTAGATTAGATGTGTCCTTGTAATTACAGGAAGCAGGAAGATCGGGCTGTGTGTCTAAGAGACAGCTTATCTTGTCTTTGGGTTGTACTGGCACCTACATTTTTCATCAGTGTATGTTCCTCTTATTTCACCTTGGTAGGAAACCTAAATCATGGCCAGATTCCAGCCTAACTTGGACTTTAAACACACAGTATCTTATTTATTAGCAAAAAGTAATAATTACTTCTATATTCTGTGTTTAGAGTAGACTGGTTTCACATTCTCCAAAGAAGTAGTGTACTTCTGTCCACTCCTGGCTTAAACTATCAGATACCAAACTACCAATCCCTTACTCTCTTCTCCTTAACAGACTTTCTGTCATGAGGACTATCCACCAACATAAATCAAAGTTGTCACAACAGATTTTCCTGAAGTTTCTCAGCACATACAACAAAAACACAGCAGGCCAGATCCACTCTCCTTGATGGGGTTCTGTTGATTAACGTCAGCTGAATTTCTAGCCCAGTGTGTCCAGTGCTCTCAATTCCCAAACACAGCCATACTGGCTCTGTGAGACACCAGTGTGACATTTATATTGGAAGAAAGTTTGTTTTATCAGCTGTGTTACGGAAAATCTGTTTTCCCTGGGCTGTTTGTTAGACTTTTGGTTGTGACTTTGACTGCCTATCAGATGCTTCTATTTAAACAAACAAGTTTCCTCCCCAGGTTTTCCTCAAGATGTTCTGCAGTGAAGTATCTCTGACTGAGGCAAAATGAGTGATACATATGTATTTAATAAGTGACATCAGGATTTGTTCAAACACATCGATAAATCAGTCATTGATTTGTTTTTTCAGAGGAGGTTTTAGTTGGAGTAAACCAACAAGCGGAATTGTAAAAATTTCTGTGTCAAAACACTTAACCTCTTGTCCCAGATGCTTGTTCCTCTTCAAACTAAATCAGTGGTACCAGCATCTGTGCTACCTGTGGTGTTGCTCAAAGAAGAGCCACAGAAAGGGGGGTGTGTGTGTGGCCAAACTTCGCGAATGAAGATTTGGAAAGAGCTCTGTGACCTGCCATATTTAGGGTAGAAGTCCTTATGTACAGATATGCCACAACAATGGCATTGTTTGCATTTCTGAATATTTGTTTTCTTCCCCTTTCCCGTGAGTTTTACCCAGCATTTTGGAGCACCTGCTGGCAAGCGTATGTCAAAAGACTGTGGAGTAGTATCTTCTATTCTTGCATTTTGGCTGGCAGAGCATTTTGGCTTGCTGGTACATTACATCTGTAATCCTATACCATGCATACTCTCCTAGAATAGATCATAGAATCACTGAAAAATGTAGGTTGGAACCACTGGAGGTCATCTAGTCCAACACCCGCTAGCTCCAGGAGTGATGGCTTCAAAGGCAGATAGGGTTACTCAGGGTCTTGCTCCAGTTGAGTTTTGAATATCTACAAGAAGGGAAAGGTTACAACTCTGGGTACAAAGGAAAAAAATGGATTGAGAGTCTTTAAGAGCTGAAACAGATCACCGAGTTGGAGTTTCCTATGTTGACCTTTGCACCTCTGAAGAGAATTTGGTGCACTTTTTTCTGTAGTCCCTGCCTTTGAGTATAGTGAAGAGTTGAACTGGATCCTGCTTTGACTCTTCTCTAGGCTGAACCACTGTAGTTCTCACAGCCTCTGATCTTACGTGGTGTGCTGCAGTCTCCTTACCACTGACTCTCTGCACCTGGTCAGTCTCCTCTGTACTGGGAGATACCAAACTGGGTGTGTGTCTGGCTGCTATCTAGATGGGAATAATCATTTCTGCCAACATGTTGGCCGCAATTCTGCACAGACAGCCCAGTGTGTTATCAGCCTTGGTTGCTGCAAGGATGCTCTTGCTGACTCCTTTCAGTTTTTGCTGATCCCTTCAGCTTCTTTGTGCTAGTCACCCCAGCCTGCACTGCAGTGTGGGATCTTCCTGCAATGCTGAAAGACTGTTTGTCTTTGCTGAATATTGTGAGACTGCTGTCAAACCAGTCTTCTGGTTTGCCCTGATGCAGGGCGGCGGCAGCCCTACACCCCACCATTTCAGCCCTCCCCAGGCTTGATGTCATAGATCCAGAGAACTGTTTAGGTTGGGTAAGACCTTTAAGATCACCAAGTCCACCCCTTTAAGACACTGCTGCCAGGCCCACCACTAAACCGTGTCCCTAAGCCACATCTGCATGGCTTTTAAATACCTCCAGGAATGGTGACTCAATCCAGAAGTTATTTTTAATGTGACCTGAATTTTTCCCTTGAACTACCTTAGGAGTGGGGTATTGATAACTATTAAATAGGATGAGGGTGTGTCCATCCCATTTACCAGATGGAGCAGTATTGACCTGGGTACTGACCCATGAGGGGCACCACTTGAAATCAACTGCCAGTAGGACCATTAGACCACAATCACTGCATTTAAAGCTAGTTTTTCATCCCATTTCTAAAAATAATCACACATCTTCTTCTCTGACCCAATTCTTATATTTCAGCAATGCAGATTTAATAAACAGATTGGTGGAAAGCTTAACAATGAAACAGAAATTGTTCATATTGTAGACTTCTAAAAATGCATCATAACATTTAAGGAGGAATTGGGATTTGTTTGTGAAAAGGACAGAATGCAGCAGATACATTTTTTTGTTTGCTTGTTTTTTTAACTGATCTGCGTTTGTGAAAGGGGCACATTCAAAGTGATATGAACTGAAAAGAAATTCAAGGGGGAATTGCGATTGGCTTGAGTTAATTTTTTTTAGTGCTAATTTGTATTGCTTAAGCTTTATCATTCTGGTTGTGTGTAGAAGCCCTTTATAGGAAAAGCAGTTGAGGAAGAGGGATTTTAAGGGAAATACGTGACAGTAAAACCACAAAATATCATGAGGGTTCAGCATATTGGAACTATTTTTAGATCATTTTTGCTTTAAAGTCACTGAAGTTGTAAAGCTGTTTAATATGTAAGTTTTTTTCTTTTTTTTCTATTTTATCTTTAAGATTTGTAAGACTCTTTTCAGGACATGACTGCAAATTATTATTTGCTAGTCAAAATTGGTTTTGTAAATTATTCTTCTGAAAATGAGCTTGTGTTTGGTTTGGATAACCCCAAGGTCTGTGAGCATAACTGTCATGAAACACTTGGACTCATCCCAGCTGTGAGATGTGACGCTGGGCAGGATTTGGTTGAGGCAGAGTGCAGGGATCCTATTCTGCTGGGTAGTGAGACAATTTGAGTGAATGTTGGGAAGTTGTAGCTGAAGAAGGAGAAAATGGGGATGGGAGAGCATTTTTCCAGCTCAGGAACAACTAATGTCTGTGAGCTCCATGGAGCTTTTCTCCACCATGTATATGTGAGGAGTGGAGTTGCAAACAGGGAAAACCACTGTCTGGGCAGAGGCTGGGTTTCTAGTGTTGCACAGCAACTTAATGCTGAAATACTTTAGTCCAACAGTCCTGTCTTAAGGGAGGATTAGTGTGACAGTCCTCCGTTGTGTTGGTTGCAGGGATTTTATAGCTCTTTTCCTGCTCTTCCTCCCTGACACCTCCCTCTCCATTCCCTTCTCTTCCTCAGCACACCAGTGGCCACCACGATTTGCTGTGTTGGCAGGCATGTGTGTTCAGATGGGTATAGTGTGCTTCAAATACGTACACGTAGCTGTGCCTTATTCAGGTGATTCTTGCATCATGTTTAGTACATTAATTTTTCTAACCTCACTTCATTATTGCTTATGTCTTCTTTCCTTTTCTTGTTTGATTTGTCCTTGAAAAAGTTTGCCTAACCAAAGGTGTATTTGCATGCTTTTTAATTAAGCCAGCCAGCTTTGATTGTCAAAAGATATACTAGTATGTTGACTTTGTAAGTGGACAAGTGTTTGGTAGATGAACTAAATGGATGTATGAAAATTAAAAGTCTCATCTATGAGGCACTTTGATTAATGAACATACATTTTCAGTATGTCCTAACTGACTTATCTTAGCAAACTTAGTGGTCAGAACATCACCCACAAAGGAAAATTTAATGGCAGAGATCAGAACTAGTGTTCTGGAAATAAGCAGAAAATTGCATATGATTGTTTTTGTCCTAAATGTTGATTCAGTTTGTTTGAAGGTTGTATAAAACTGTAAAACACTTTCTCTCCAAATAGCTTTAAAAAAAAAATACTTCTTTTGGAATGTATTTGGAAAATAAATTCCAGATAGGAATTTACACAGCTGTGCATGCTAATAGAGATACTGAATTGTCAAATATAAAGGAATATAAATGAAAGTGCATTGACTCTTTATTCTTAAACACTTGAGTTTGCTGGGAGGACAGAATAAAATAATAATCTGTTGCTTAAAGTGCTGGACGTGTTGATTTATGCCAGCAGGAATACTTACAACAAAGAGAACACCTTCAGCGAGAACACCTCCAGTTTTGAGTAGAAGCGTGTTCACTGTACCTTGGGGAGCTGTCACACTTCTGGAAATAATCAGCTGTCAGACATGGGGAAAAAGTGACAGCTGTCAACTTGCAGCCTTGTAAGTGGGTGGCATCTTTTTGTTGTAGTTGTGGGTGTTGTTTGTGCCCTTTTGTTTTGTGCTTTTTTTTTTTTGCCTCTCTACATGTTGTCTGAAACTCATCTACGGTTGAATGTGAAATTGAGCAGTGATATGTATCTGCCAGAAGGAGCAGCAAGCTCAGCTTAAACTGCTGTTTCAGTGAGAGAGGAGTTTGGTGTTTGGGGAAAATTGGGCTGAGGCTTTGAGAGACTAAAGGTCATATGCAGTTGGAAATTTCAATTATAGTGCCACAGGGAGAAATTCCTATTTTCACTGTATGTAATCACTGGGGACCTTGGTCTTTGTGGTGGTGTAGTCAAAATCAGATGCAATTTTTGAATTTCTAACACAAGTCAGTAACTGTAGTTTGGAGAAAATCACTATTTTTAGGCAGTTCTGTTGTTCATTAATATGTATGCCTCTGGGTACAAACTTCAAACTTCGATTTGCAGTTATAAAGGTGTTTCAAACATCTTGGTGTGCCAGTCTGATTGAAATTTAAAAATCAAATAAATTTTGGAGACTATAATTGCTATTCTAATAATTGCTGGTAATCTAGTCATTACTGTGCAGCTGCATCAGTTTGAGGAATACTTGTAACGAGCTTCTGGTTAATTTGCCTTTCGTGCTGTTAGAAATAAGCACAAAAACCTTGTGATAAAAAACTGATCCTGATCTGTAAGTTTGTTAGATAGAGCTAGTGGGATTGAGTACAGACAAAGCAGTTCAGCTGCATAATCCAGTAGTGGCAGTGAGATCCAAAATGCAGTTTTTCAGCACACAGCTTGTAAGAAATTCCAGAGAAAGAAACTTTATCATATTGTTCAAAAATATAGTTTTTATTTCCATAGGTTTAAACCTTACAAGCAATTTTAGAAAGGCAATTAACAGAAGCTTTTATTGTGGTCCTCCAGAAATGCCCTTGTATCTCACAGGATACTGAATCTTAAATGAGTGGTACTGATTATGTATGATTTTCTTTTTTTTTGAAGCTGTGATGTAACTTTCTCTTTTTTTTTTTTAGCAGCTGCTATTGCTCTTGTAGATAAGATTTTATTTTTTTTTTCTTAATTCAAAGTTTTTCATAACTTCAGTGGATTATGTGGTGTCAGCTGTAATGAGGCAGTGGATTCTGAGCTCTGAAAACATCTGATTCTAATAGCTTGTGAGGAAGAAAGCCTGTGATAAATTTAATAGGAATTTTTAATTCGCCTTTGTTATGAGTTACTGAAATAGAAAGTTGGTGTATTGTTTTGGAACTGAGATTTGCTGTATTTCTGTTTTGCAGAGGTCTTGCCCGAGATTGCCTAAAGCCAGTTCTGTAATGCAGGAGCTCTTAGGGGTTTCAGTTGTAGGGATGGAGCAGATCTGGAGGTGATGTTCAGTCCATAACAGCATTACATTTACATTCAGTGAACACTGTTAGTATAACATGAAGAAGAAACTTCATTTCTGCAGGGGGCAGAAACTCCACAATGGAAAAATACTGTTTTCTTTGTTTCTGTGGATTGAATCAAGGGGTATGCAGAAACTGTCAGAAAAAATGAAAATATAGCTAGAGTTAAAATGAAAGAATAAATGCAATTAAAAGCAAGGCTGGAGCTGAAATGAAAGACCATTTAAGTAGTCAGTTCACTGACTTCTGTATAATCAGCCCCCAAGATTCATCCAATTTACAGTTCAGTAACTTGTACCACAAAGCAAAAGAGAAATGCAGAAGTTCCCACTGCTTTCCTCAATGTTTTTCCCCTTGCATATTTAAAGTGCTGACTGAAGTTAGAGCTGCTCTATGTGAATATATATGTGTGACTACATATGAATGAAGTTCAGATGGCAAGTAATATGTTGTAGCATCAGAACTGAAGAACTGCAAATGCCGCTCGATGATGTGACCCTTTTCTCCACCACCATCTCACTCTACTCCATCTCTCTGCCCCTCTGGCTTGGCTGCTGCATTTTCTCATTTCTCCAGGTGCAGGCAGGTGCTTAAAACAAGTTCCTGGCAGAGACTAGCAGCTTTTTCCTCTTTATTGGTGGGGTTTGGTGAGATCATCCAGGGACTTACTCCAGGAGCTGGGAAATTGTGTTTCAGTCTGTTCCAGTTAGGTTTTTGTGAGTAATCGCAAGCTTCCCTTATCTGTATTGTCTTAAGGATTTCTATTGTTAATTGATTTGGTTATGTGAAGCTGTGACAGCTGTGATAAGCCTTACCATTTTTACTTCCAGTTAAATATTTATAAAACATGAATTTCACTGTATGTGATTTGAAAGTCAGATGGAGAGCCTCTGAATGTATTTGTTTAATTGTCTGTAGCTGAGTACAATTAGAATGTACTGTAAGGGCAGTGGTAATTATCCTGTCTAGTAAGCATGCAGAATTCTTCCTTATTGGAACATTATTTTATTGTTCCCTTGGTGTAGTGTGGGGCAGCAGCTGGATTCCCATACTGAAAATAAGAAAGGAAGATGCACATTTAGTGTGTTGCATCAGCTTTCAGCAAGCTTAAAATAATGTATTGTGCAAGAACTTCTCTTAATTCTCTAAAGACTATTGAGAAGTTTAACTTCTTTGAGCAACACATGTACAGACACACACACACACCTGTCATGTATGGACAGAGAAAGAGTTCATATGGGGAGAGCTGTGTTCACCATTCACATTATAAAATAACTCATCCAGTTTTATGCAGTGGTCTAAATTCAGAAGGAAGTTGGTTTGTTTATGTGGAAGAGAAGAGGTGCTTTGAATTTGATTGATTTGGCAGGAGCACTGGTCTAATCAAATTAGTGCTTTCTGTAAGGTTGTTTAGGTGTCCATGTACTTTCTTTGGTTTGTTTCTGAGGAAAGAGAATTGGAGAATGGGTGTGGGGGTTGTGGGTTGATGCCTTCGGTTTGTTTATTTGGGGTTTTTTTGGAAGTGAAACTACATATGGGTGTTTTGGAGTTTTGAGAAGTCAAGGTTTATTGTATTGCTTACTTTGGAAATGATGCAGTTTTATTACCTGTTTGCAAGGCAGGACAAAAAAAAGTGAAATTGGGTACAGGATGGGAGACATCACTGTGACACTAAAGTTTGTTGTTTAGGGAGAACTTTTTAAAAAGGTGTTACTGTAACTTTCCTAAGTTGAAGAGGTTGATGTGCTTGTTGATGTTTGAGTCAATGCTGAAATACAGTTTCTAATGCCTTTTTATATTGGCAGTGGGCCTATTTCATGGAAATACTCTGAGTGGGGTTTTTTGTTTGTTTTGAGGGTTTTTTTTAACTTGCTTTAACAGGAGTCATCTGAAAACATAAGTCTCTTTAATTCTATGCACTAGAGACAATCTCTTGATTGCAGCTCTTGGAGAATCAGCAATAAATGCATCCTTCCTGAAATACCAATTGCACGTTACTGCTTGTACTTGCTCAGAAGTTGACTGAAGGACTGTAGTATGTAATGTCTTGTACAGCTTCCACAGAAGTGCTTAAAAATTGCTATGCATTCCTCTTTTTGTTTTAATTGCAGAATAATATTGTTCTTATCTGATTTGGTGAGTTCTGTGTCTAGCTTCAATATAGTTAATATTTAAAAAGAGAGCATAAATGGTGGTTCCAGTAGGCTAAGTAACTATTGACCTAAATATTTAAAACTTGACTTGGATATGTGAGATGAAAGTGTAACTTCTATAAATCAACCGTCAGCTCCAATATTTGAAACTTTTATTTATTTTCTGCTCTGTTTTTCACTGTGGTTTGTTTTAGGTGTAAAGTGAAAAGAATGACATCATTAAGAAGAGAAAGCCATGGAAATGTAATTCGTATCTGTTAAGACAGTCATGTGCACATGCAAGTTTGGTTATGTTCCTTCCAAGCAGGTGTTTTCTTTGAGGCGTTCGTCCCCCTGGTTGGACCTGCTCTAGTGGGGTACATGATTGCTCATTCTGGTGTGCTTTTCCCATTTCTTCTAAAACAGATGGCAAGTGGCTGTAAACTTTACCTGTGAAGTCCCCATCTCCTTTTGTCTGTCCAGTGCTTATTGCTCTGATCTTCACATGACATTTCTTGGGATAACAGCAGTGGGATTAGAAGTGCTCTGACTTGGGTGACCTGGCTGTTGGGAATGCGCTGCAAATGCGAGTCATGGTGTAGGGTTACATTAAAAAGCATCAGTAGGGTAGCAGTGGTAGTTTCTGCTGTATGTTACTTTGTTTGGGAGGTACTGAATTGTGTAATAGGTGTGCTTGAATAAACAGGATTACATTTAACTTGGAAGAAAAGAAAGAAACTGAATAAAATGTTTTGGAGTATGGTTATAATACTACAGAAGGGACATAAATTCAATTTTACCCCGGTGGTTTATTCATTGTCTTGGAAACAGGGAATAGGTAGGCATGAAACAGGTGGTCTTCACCCTCTAAAATGTTGAAGATTAACTAATCCTGAATTAAGTTAATTTTTTCGATGGTTTTATATTTTTGTTTGTTTTGTTTTAAGGAAGGTGTGTATATGCTTTCAAAACTTGTATAAGGAGCTGACATTTCTGTTTGAGCTTTTGTAAAACAGTCTGGCATTTCTACCAAAGTGACTTAAGACAATGAATCTAGGGTATTTCATGATAATTATTTTCTTTACTTGAAACAAAATTTGAGCTTGAGTGTAGTTCACAGAATACGTTGAAAAGTGCAAAATTGATTTTTGTCTCTAAATAACTAGAGGTGTTCAGATATTGCTATGTATGGGAGCCTGAAATTAGTGCTGCATTAAACTGTAGTAAAAAAACAAATCCATATAAATATGCAGAGTAAAAATTTTACCACACATAATTGGCTGTTGATATTCTGATGCTAGTCTACAGTTAATCAAATGTTGATTGATATTTATTTAATGTTTTTTTTTGTTATTTGAATTTTACATCAAGCTGTATTACAAAGGGCTTAATCACAACCTCTTTACTTCTATTTTTTAATGTATGGTGCAGGGGTTTCAAAATAAAGAAATAACTTCTGTCTATGCAATGACTGTTCCCAGCCTTAACTAATTACCAATACAGATAATATCAGAGGTATATTAGAGTTGTAGAGTTGTGCACTGTAGAGTTTGGTTTTTTTTCTTACGGTAATGGTAAATGGAACATTTTCTCATACTTAACTGTGGTTCTCCATGAGATTTAAAAACTCTTAATTTGGTATGAGACTCTTCCTTTTTTGTGTTCTGCTACTCTGTATTTCTCACCATGCTGAGTATGAAGGAGGAGTATTTTTTTACCAGTGTAAGAACTGAGTTATACAATTCTGTATTAAAAGGTATTTACTGATTTTCAGCAGTACATAGTGATCTGCAAAGATGAGCTAAACAGGTTCCTGCAGTTTTGAATACCTGCCTTTTATATGCAATAAATACAGAGGCAGCTGATTGGCATTGACCAAGTTCTGCTACTTCAGTTGTAATTATTTAAATTTACACATACCAGCTGTGACTTACAAAAAAAAGCAAAACAAAGCAAACCCATTTTTAGAAAGGTCCTCTTCCATCTTCCATCCCTTTAGTTATTTAAACTAAAAGATTAGCTCTGAGTCTATAGTGTTTCTGAAAGTTTATGATAGAGGAAACTAAGCCATGATATTTCTCTGTTTGTCATATGAGAGGTTTTTTTAGATATAAGATAAAATATTTCCTAAATATAAGATAAAAAGAGTACTGCTGAAGTGATAACCCTGAACTGATAACTAATGCCCAGCCCAAACAAGGCCAACGAATTTGTGGAGGAAGGGACTTAATTCCTGTCCACCTACCCCTTCAGACAGAAGTGTGCCATCAATAATTTGACTCAGGAAACAAAGAATCTTGAATAATTAAATTTAGGTCATAAAAGTTTAACTAACATCCGGTCTCAGAAAGGACAGATATATCTGGAGGGGGCGGGGAAAGACAAAAGGGAAGCAGGAAGACAGAGCAGTACACCAAGGCTGAGTCAACAGAGGCCCTTCGGAAAAGGGGAATTCAACCCTAGTGAAACCAATACAGAAAGCCATAAAAACACATCAGGCAAATGTATGGGAAGGAAGTCAGAAGGGTGTTAAGTCTATGAAGCAGATGGTGTACTTTGTAATGTGTCCCTGTACTTCCTATTTTAGTAATTGAAATGATTCCTTCTCCAATATAAAGTTAAAGGAAAAAAAAATAACTGGGACTGTGGTGATAAGTACTCTAAATCTGGGGGTTTGGTTTGTTTTTGGGGTTTTTTTGGCCTTGTTAATGAGAAGGAATCACTGTTAGACTTTAGGATGTGGAATAAAATGATACTCAAGCTGGTGCATGGAAACACAGCAAAGTGTTGCGACTACTTAGATATGCCGAAGAATTCCAGTAGTATTTGAGGATGTCGAGGTTGCTCTGCTCCAAATGTACATTTTGCTGTCAGTGTGAGCAACGCGGTGAAATGACCAAAAAAAAAATGTTAGTTATTTGGCTAATACTAGACAAGTTTATGAGAAAATACAGAGTAACCTCATGAAGCAGTATAAGTGAGCAACAAGGAGACAAGGACAGCATGCTGGACTAAGAGGATTTACGGAGTCTTAATTACTGTCTTAACTTGTGAAGGAAGAGGGCAGGACAAACATGAATTTACAGATAAAAGAGGACCTTGATGTACATTCTAAATCCAGAATTGGGCAACCAAATTTTAAATACATGGGAAAAAATAGAATGCTTTATCTTAGTGCTTGTCTCCAAGGGATCAAAAAAAATGAGGTGGGGGAAACGTATGAGACAATGGAAAGGTAGAACATCTCCTGTGAACAATGAACACTCAGTGAAACTAAATCCAAGGAAAAGGAAATACTCCCACCCACTCTTTTTTCCTTATCCTTGTTCTCACAGAATTAGTGTTTACATTAAAAAACACATCTCTTTCAGAGGCCACTGAAGCTGAGAGCTCTTCTGGGAATTGAGATGATTTAGACATTTGTATGAGTAGCAAGTAGGAGGTGTTACAGTAAACAGCATCTGTTTTCAGAAAAGTGTAGAATTATGGGTTTGGGCATCGGCCAAATTCAGAGGTGTGGTTTTTAATTTTTGTGGTTCCCCCCTCCTCCTGAATAAAGTATGTCTGAACGTGTTATTAACATAAATGGAGAAAAAAATACACTCCCTTTTTCTGATACATGGTGCAGGTTAGATTCTGCAGTAGTGTCATCAGGTTGAATGTTTTTCTGAAGTACAACCCTAGGACATGGGCAGCTTGTGACCTCAGTGAGTGTCAGCGGTGATGGGAGGAACATTCACTTACTTCCTATTAAAGAACCATCAACCCCCTCCTCTCCAAGCAATCAAATAAATGCCAAAAATCAAATGCTTTGATTTGTTTGTTGTTTGACTTTTGCTTGGGAAAATCATTAGGAACAATTTGTCATACAAATACATATGAGTGTCTTCTCTCCTACGTGTAAGAAGCTGATATGAGGCCATAGCATCAATGGAGATATTGTGGGCTCTTTATCTCGGGGAATATAAACAGAATTGGAAGGGAATTGCTCTGGCTGGAAACTGAACTGCCTTAGCAGTTCAGGTGCTTCCAAGTACTCGTGACTGTTGGAGCCACATTGCCTTCATGTGCCTAATTCTGCCTACTTTGCAGCCACTGCTGTCATCAGGGAAACAACTTGTGAGGAGTTGGGATCTGCCTGGCAGCACATGAATTTCCATCTCAAATACGCAAATAAAAATCTGAGGGCTGAACACAGTCTGGTGCTATTAAATCAGTGCTGAAGTTGTCAAATACAACTGTCGACTTACTTCTTTTACTAAAGAGAAATGTAAGTGTGTTGAAATCAGGTTGAGCATGTTGGATCTCTGTCACTGCTTGAGATTTCCATCTAATCTAGTGCAGATGGTGGCTGGTGGTCATATCTGCCTCCTGTGACACAGGGTAGTTGCTGATTATGAAAGAAACCTTTTTTTTCTTTTTTCTTTTTGATGGTCAGGTTAAATCCTAACCAGTTGGTATTAGTAAGCATCAAATGCAATGAAATACCTTTTCAAAGGGGCTTTAAATTTTATAACCCACTTAACAAATATTCTTTTATTCCCTGTGTGTTACAAAGCACATCTGTGAATCAGTTTATATGCCTATTGCAATTATACTGGATTAGTGACATTTTTTTTAGTGACATTTTTTTTTTTACCTAGAGGTGTGGGTGTAAATCCTTGATGTGTGGATTGCTTGTGCAGATGTGTTCAGGTAGAAACCCCACACTTCAAAGTCTGCATGCTATGCGTGCAAAGTACTTTCTTGGGCAAGAGGAGGTCTCATGTCCAAGTGTTATCTCAGTATGTGTTTCTGAGGCTTGCGAAAGGAAGGTGCTTGAACTTGGACTTTTCTTCTTGGAGGAAGAAACCCATCTTTTATTACTGTTTGCACTGAATTACAGGAGTTAATGATTGTTCACGTGTGTGTGTGCATGGAGAGAGAATGTGTTCACTGAAGGCAGGAAATCTAACAGCTCAATATGTTGTTCTTTTGCTCTATGCACTCAGTGACATATTCAATAATGATTTTCCTGCATTTGGTCCTTTAAAAGCATTTTTAAATACAGTAACTACGGGTGAACAGTGTCTTGACAAAAAATGCTCTTGTAATGTTTGGGTAGTGGTGTATAGTCTGTCTGAGGCACAGTAAAGCTGATGTATAGCTGTGCATCCTGAAATATAGTTAGATGTATGAAAGCTTTAGACATGACAGCTCACACTTTTGTCAAAGGCAAAAAACCTTGACAATCAATTTTCTTCATCATCACTTAGGATTCAGTTGACAGTACTCAGCTTATCGTAACTGAAAGATGAAAACTGGTGAATTAAAAAAAACCTGCTGTTTTTAACAATTATGTAGGAAAGCCCATGTTAAGTTTCCACACACCTAGTGACCTTCAGTATGAGAAAATATGCTATTATATGTCTAGTCCTGTTTTTAACTTCAGGAATCATCAGCTGCTTTCAAGAAGGGTGTAAAACCTCCCTACCAGACACATGTGGGATGATCTTCCTCCTCAGTCTTAATAGAAGTTGTTTTATCATCCCTATGAAGGGTGCTTTGTATCTCCTCCTGTAAAGCACATGCCTTTATTTTTCTATATTCTTGCCTACCATGTCTGTTTCTAAAACTGACTTTTCTTTGTGTTTTTCTTTTTTTTTAATATCTGGTTTTGTCAATGGTAATCTGAATGCACTTCTTGCCCTCCTGAAAAGAATGTGTCATTTTTAGGAATGATTGATACTTTTGACTTTACATTTTGTGAAAGTGAATATTTTTATTAGCACAAAACAGTACTTGCTATTACAGTGCTATGTTGTTTTTAAGGAGAGTATTGATGTGGCTTATATAGCCTTACATTAGTAAATACAGAAATGCTTCTTTTCCAAATAGACATTTGCATTAGAGTTCTGAAGAAAATTAACTAAGTCCCTGTTTAATATTCTTCTTTTCTTAAAATGGTTTTGAAGGAAATATTTTCTTCTACCAAAGACATTAAAACAAGACATTTAATTCTGTTTTACTTTGCCAAAGTAATAAAAAATAATTTTGGTTGTAAAAAATGTTAAAAATAAAGTGTAATAGAAAGTATATGAACCTCTGAAATATTAATTGCTTTTTTTTGTGGTTCTCTTTGTTCATATTTATTTGTGGTCAGTTGGAAGGAAGTAAGCACTTTGTATCCTGCTAAGCGTGGAAGGCTTTAAATATGTATTGCTTGGTGTTAACTTTTTTTAAAGCATTACTTATGACTGACACATCCTGGTCTAGTTTACTCTTCCCGCTACTGACCTTGAAAGCATGTCTGTGCAATAATTACTTATTGCTGGAACAAAAGATAGTTCTGTCTATGATTTGTTTGAATTCAGGAAGCCCTGTTTGCCAGAGTAAAATCTTGGTGACGCAACTATGTCAGGTTTCAGCAGCCACGCCCCTGCCAAGCAGTTCAATTTTTCAGTTTTAACCTTTGTCCATAGCCATATTCCTTTTCCAGCAGAACATCTGAGGTGCTTTGCTTTCTTCATTTAGCAATGAAGCTGTGCTAAAGAAAGGCCAAGTTTTAGGAAAAAAAAAAACAGCAGCAAGTACTGTTGAGGTTTCCAGTTGTTTTGTATTCAGGCAAGTGGATGGTAAAAGGATAAATGGATTCTCTTCCCAATCATTGTGGTAAGGCTGACGCTCTGTATTTTGAAGCGCTGAATGGTATAGATGGGGTGAGTTTTGTAGAATAGGATTTCATAATGAACTATGCTTGATATCTGAAAAACAATGCAGAATGCCAACACTGGGCTCCAGTTGCCTTCCGTTGTTCAGGGATACTGGGTCAGATTAAGGAGGTACATCTTCACAGCTGTAATACAGTTTTCAGTGTGGCTCTGAGGTATTGCATTTGTCTTTGATATTGGTGTTTAATGCAAGACTATCTTTCTAATGAGCTATGCTGCCAAATGTGCTCCTTGTAGGACTGTGTGGATATAGTTTTCACAGCCTTATGGTGAAGATTTGCCTTTCTGCAGTTACAGTTTTGTAAGAATCCCTTCAAAATTAATGGGTTTGGGGCAGCAATTACAGTTCTGCAGTGTGTATATCACTAGTAATGTGCTGAGTTGGTCCCTGTGTAGTACCTGCTGTGTATGTTGACCTCTTCTCTGGTCTGAGTCTCTGGTGAGTGTAACTTCACCATTATCAAATTGACAGTGAGCATGTAATTACAAATTAGCTGCTTTAACTGCTTTAGGAAAAAAAAACCAGAGTTTTGAAATCAAGTCCTGAAGGATCAGCATTTCAAAAGCAGATCCATCCCTTTCTGCCTGGAGCCATCCATATTTATGCATATGCATACACATGTGGCTTTTAATTATCAAATACCAAAGTTTTGTACTGAGACTTCTGTAATTTGACCCTCCGATGCAAATGCTAATTTCTGTTAAGCTCCAAAGCGCTTTAACCATCCTTTTTGAATGTTTGCTGAATGTAGAAGGCTGAAATCAAGAGTCATGGTCTTGGAGAGCGTTCAGTGCTTTCTTAATACTCCTCTCCAGCCAGATGTGATGCCAGGGGTCGAACCTTTGTTTACATCAGAAGTAAATAAAGCAGTCTTTTTGCAAATGACTTGTGAAGTAGCGTGTGGAGCCTCTGTGGTTCATTTGTTGCTGCATTCAGCTATGCCTCTTCTTCATACTGCCCGATTATTGCCAAATAATGGGACAACTGCCAAAGACCCTCACTGAAAGCTGTTTGTAATCTTCTGCCATGTTGAGTACAATGTCACATTCATCAGCAGTCCACTGTCAATGAGTTAAAATGGGAATGCAAAATTCATCCTTTACAGAAACAGACTTTTTTTTTTTACTCTAACTTGTTAATAATGCTGTATTTCTTGCTCTTATGGTCCTGCTTTCTGACTTGACTTCTTCCCGGCCTAATCAGCACCATTCCTTTCCTAAGTCCCTTGGAGGAGCTGGTGAAGGATTTGGGGATATTCTATACCTTGAGGGACTAAACTGTAGTTTCTGCTAGGCACAGACTAGGAAAATGAACTTAAAACCCCATTTTTTTTGTCATGTGCAGTGCTGTCCAATGAACTCAATGGTCAGCAGATTCAGAAAGTTTTTTCTTTTTTTTTCAGTTAAAGATTTTAATATGGTTACCAAAGTATACTTAGTGTGGTTCTTCATTAGAAAAAAAACAATGGTGTCTTCTGAATGGTAAAAGAAAACTGTGAGCCTCAGAAGACATTTGGAGAACATAATTCCACCTAAAATCAGGATAGTTGCTTGAGTGTTTCAACATTTATTGAAAGTTTCCTAGAACAAACAATGGGGTTTTTTTTCTGGTCTCTAATAATCAGAAATTTTAGGCCTCAAATTAAAATGAATTTTAAAAAGCTTGCCGGAAAAGGCAGTGAAAAAGAAGAGGTACACAACATCTGTTAAAGATGAAAAAGGTCTTTTAGCTTCCAGAAGGTTGACTAACTATTGCCTTCGCCTTGGGCCACGAAGTAAGTGGTGAATGCTAAAGTAATGTGAAAATAGAATGGTAAAAGACTTGGAAAAAACATGAAATAACCTAATTTAAGAATGTTTTAATTGAGCCATGGTTTTCTGGCCTCATTTAGATATGAATGGTACCCATTCAGTTGGTGTGTCACGACTGCTGAGGAAAGACTGGGGTATGCAGTGGGGTTTTTTGGCTTTGTTAGGAAATATGTAAAATTCAGAGTGTTGATAATTGAGTACTTAGTTATTCTATGCAGAGATGATCCTTGTACTTGAAGACAGATTTACGTGATATTCACAGCTCATAAATCATTCTTGCATTGCCTCCCTGCAAGACTATTGGCAGTAGAATATGTTACTCAAAATATGCCTGTTTTCAATTAGCTCAAGGAAAATTCTCTAGTTACGGAAAGAACATCCATCTCCATTACCTGCCCTGAGAATTAGCACCTAAATACATTTGCATAGAGATTACCAAAGCTTACTCTGTGTAAGTAGTGATTAGGGCTGATTTTTAAATAGGAGAGAATAGAAAGATTTAACACAACTGCCTTTGAAATGTTTCTAATCCTGAGATTCAGAGGTGTGATCATTGTGAAATAGCTACTCAGAATCGAAGAAGTGCTACTCAAAGCATTTGAGGCTTGGAAAGCATGGAGGATTTCAGAGCGCCAGTGTGATGTGAGCTGGAGCTGGTCGGGCTCTGCTGCAGGACGCCAGGAGGTGTCAGAGGTGCTGCCTTGCTCAGCCCAACTCGCTTTTCTCTTCTACATGGGAGAGCAATACTGCTCTTGGCTGGTTTTCCTCTTTAACAGCATTTTTTTCTGTCACTGTTTACAACCTTCCTCCTTTTTCTTTCTGGGGTAGGGCAACTGAGAGCTTTCTAGTTCTGTTTTGTCATGTGTTTGTACAAAGCTCAGACACCCTTGCGTTTTATTTGTGGCTTTGCCCACTTCATTGTGCTTTGGTTAAAAGAGGTTGTTTTGTCCATGTAATTACAGATCCTTGCAAAACACAGTTTGTTCTGTGCTCTCACGGTATTTCTTGTATAGCGAGTTCCACATCTCCTGCTCCAACTCCATTCTCTGAATTGAAGAAAAGGCAAGGGACATTGCCAACTTTCACAAAAAACTTCTCTTCTTCCAAGGGGAATTGAAATAGTTCTAGCCTGTGACTTTTTCTATTGAAAACCAGAATGGTGTGAATTGGCATACTTGGAAATGAACAATGTCCCATTAATGCGGTCAATCCAAAATCCCTTTTTGAAGGCAGAATGGGCGATCTTGATTTGTGTGAGATTGCCAAAGTAAATGTCACTTCAAGTTTTGTGGCTTGCACTTAGCTGGAACAATATACCTGGCCTTTAAATAAAGCTTTTCTTCACTGCCTGATCATGGATGAAGGGCTAATTTTATTCTGTTTTGCTGCTAGTGAACAGATTTCTAAGGTTCTGAGTTAATAAGAACAAGTGTTTTCTGTTCTTTCAGTGAAAGAAGCATTTACTTCAGCACGTACATTTCAATGTGTAAAATGGCAAAGATGCAATGTTTTTAGGAGCATCTTGTCAGCCTGTTCTGGTGGGGAGTACAGATTGCTTCAGAGCTCACGTGTGTGTATAAATTTGGAGGAGTCTGTTCCGTGAACATAAGTCTGCTGCTTCTAGAAAGAGAACGTTTCCATAAAGTAGTGTTGTTATGTGTGTTTAAATTCAAATGACTGTGATGTGTGTTTGGGAAATACTAAGCATCTAATAATTTAAGTAGTCACCTTTTTATTGTGGTCAGAAAAGGTGGGTAATTTTAGAATATGCATGAGAAAAATATACTCTGTGGGAGGGTACGTGAAGGTTTGGTGCTCAGGCACAAAAGGCAGTGCTAAAGAAATACTTTTTATATACTATATACTGGGAATTACTGACATTATTGTTAATAGCATGTAAGTCTGTCTTTATGAGGCTTTAAAAATACTTCAGAGATCTTCATAGAATCATAGAATCATCAAATTGATTGAGTTGGAAATGACCTCAAGTCCAACCCTTGGTCCAACTCCAGTACGTTTACTAGACCATGGCACTCAGTGCCACGTCCAATCTCAGTTTAAAAACCTCCAGGTATAGTGAATCTACCACCTCTCTGGGCAGCCCATTCCAATGCCTGATTACTCTCTCTGGAAAGAATTTTTTTCTGATGTCCAACTTAAATTTCCCCTGGCAGAGCTTGAGCCCGTGCCCCCTTGTCCTATTGCTGAGTGCCTGGGAGAAGAGACCAACCCCCACCTGGCTAGAACTTCCCTTCAGGTAGTTCTAGACAGTGCTGAGGTCACCTCTGAGCCTCCTCTTCTCCAGGCTAAACAACCCCAGCTCCCTCAGCCTCTCCCCTAGGACTTGTGCTCCAGTCCCTTCACCAGCCTTGTTGCTCTTCTCTGGACCCGCTCCAGGCCCTCAATCTCTTTCCTGAACTGAGGGGCCCAGAACTGAACACAACACTCAGGGTGTGGCCTCACCAACGCAGAGTACGGGTAAGGGTCACTTCCCTGGTCCTGCTGGCCACACTATTTTGATACAGTTTATGGCTGTTCAAGAAGCTCTCTGTGTAGGTGGGTCAGTAGGTGTGTCAGTACAAAACCAGGCTTTTATTGAAGACTTAGGAGACAGTTATGGAGTGGCTGTAGTTTATTATGTCCTGTAGTGCCCAACAGAAAGATCTGTTCTGACCAAGATACTCACTGAGGGACCTTTGCTGGCATTACCTGTGTCAAGATGCAAAATATTTGTTGCTGAAATTAAAAACCTGACTGTGGGTTAAATTTAGTATTTGGAGGAATAACATCTTTTTATCATATTTTTAGCTGGAAGGTGAGGATGGGAGAATGGGAGGAAAGCCTTGGCTATGATAAGCTGACTTGTGTAGGTCATGAGTCAAGGAATAGCAGGTTCCACTTTATCCTCCTTTTATTTTTTTTTAGTATATATATGTGGGCTCAGTCTTTTGAAGGGTCAAGCAGATAATTGTCTAGTTTTATGAACTCATGTACTAGATGTGTAGCTCCTTACTGTATGGCTTCTGGAAAATATCATTTGCTCTTTACTAGCAGAATAAATAAAAAAAAAGTTGGGAACAGGTTATTTATTACTTAACCGTAAGTTCTGTGCTCTAGTGACAATGATATGCTTCCCTTTTAAAAATGCCTCTATGCTCTTGACTGTTGGTTCCCATGTAAACACCTTCCATTTAAAGAAAATCTTGAACTTCCAAACCCCCACATGTTAAGGCAGGAATAGGAAGAGAATATTTTAAAGTGAGGCCTTGTTTGGTTTCTTTATAGTAATACATATAACACACATACAAAATGTGTATATATGATATGGTTATAGATATATATATGGCTGTGTATCTATGATATAAATATATATATGGGTATGTATATATTACATATATACAGTTAGTGGTATTAAACCATTTTTATAAAACTTGAAGAGAAGGACCATTGGGCTTGCCTCTGCCTTTGAGGAAGCCATCACAGGTAGCTCGGGTGCTCTGTCTGGGCAGTGCACAGGGAAGAAGGAAGCACCATCAAACACAAACACATGGTGCTATTTGGGGCATCAGGTTTTTGCAGTACCAATGGTCAAGTCTGCTTCATTTGCTGGTTATTAGTATTAGAGTTGAGGCTAAAAACTGAGAGCTCCTACTCTTTTTGGCATTTTAACCTTGATTTCCGGGGAGGAGAATGGAGAAATTGCCAGTATAATTGAATGCCTTAATATTTTGTTGCTGTCAGCAGTATTTTTCTGGAATTTTTGAGGGATTTCTGGGTTATCACCACAGCCCTAAATTAAAGTTGCTTAGGATAGGTGTTATACTGAAATGCTACACTGGACCATGAAAAGTAGACAAAGCTAGAACAATGCTTTGGGTTGCTTTCCAAGAGTAGATGATGCTCTTTAAAAAGCTTTTTTTTTTTAATGCCTTTCAGGGACTGATTTTTGAATTTGAACATCCTCTCTCTTCAGATTGTTTGGGTAGAGCTCACAGGAGTGCAAGGAGGAGAGAACAGATGCTTTGTGCATAAGGAAGCACACTGTTTAGCATAGTCAAAGACTAGTATACTCCAAGCACATAAAAGCAAGAAAACCTCTCTCAAATACTGAGGGGTTATGTATTTAAAAAGAGGGGAGGTGAAAAAAAAGGAAAGAAAAAGGCTTGAGATTTTCCATTCTTGACTGATAGAATCTCTGTTGGGTACATAATTTATGAAAAGGAAATAATCCTAATGAGCCATTGGGCCATTTTTTTTATGGCCTGGCTCCAGGAAATGTTCTTGGAGAGAATAATTTAGTTAAAATGGTGACGCGAATCAGAAACTGAGAGGGTAGATGCTCAGCAACTTCAACAATAAGATGATACTGTATCCCAAGTCTGGTAATTTTGGGCTTCTTGGCATTATTTAACTTTCCTAAGTGGCACGGGAGAGCTCCCTCCGATCTTTTTTTCTGTCTGATGTGGCCGGGTTTGCCAGGAGCCAGGGACCCCTATGTCCTCCAAGATCCAGACTGGAAGGCAGGGGATCCTCACTGAGGTTTCTGAATTTGGGGTGGTGCTTTTGAAGCTCAGTTTCCTTAACTCTGCCTGAGCCACCTTTGACTCTATCAGAGACAATGCTTTCTAGAGGAATGAGTGTGCTAGCGCTGAGTCCTGCTGACTTCCCCAGAGCTAGGAGGAGCAGCAGACAGGACGTAGATTGAGCACAGGGGTCTTGGCTCTCTACCCCATCCTTGGTAGCCTTCCTGTAGCATCTCCCTGTTGCTGCTTGGCAATGAATACAGTTCAGGAGTGGATTAGACCAAGAAAGCCCTGAATTGTGGGACAGCTGAGGTTTTCAGAATCATAAAATTCTTGTTGCCTAGTGGTTTTTAATTTTTGGTTTTCTTAGCAGTATCGTAGTTCTGCTAATGAGTTCATTTTTCTTGTTAACTCCAATAGACTTCCCCAAGCACGATTATTTTCAACAAGTTGCTAGCTTGAACTACATTTGGAGATTTTGTTCCTTCCTCCTCATGTCAGGCTCCCTGGGAGGTCTCTGTTTTGTAAGTAGGTGATACCTCCAGCTGGTATGAACTTGTACACAGGAAGTTTTGGGTCTAGTGATACAGTGGGGTGACAGAGACTCCTGGAGCCAACACTGCTGCTAATCACAATGTTATGTGGAAGAACTATTTCATATGCTTTTTAAAAGCGTGTTATGCATGAGTTCAGCATGAGCGGCGCCAGTGCCAGTTTGAAACCTGCTCTGAACTGTGCATCAACCTGTTCTTCCAGCCACAGGAAGGTCTGACAGCTAAGGGGGAAGTCCTCTGGGGATAATGGGGCATGGGGCTGTTGTGGACACATGGTGCCAGTACTGCCTCTCACTTCTTCCTGCAACCTGTAGCTTGTCCTTCAACCTTCTTCCAAAAGTCAAACCTAGACCCACATTAAACATGGTGATGAAATTCAGACCTGCTGGCTCTCTGAACAGTGGTCTCCTGTATTACTGAGAGGCTAAAGTTATAAATGCCACTCTCTTTGTAGTGTATGTGAAACTAACAGCTTTGTTCAGGAAGAGGTTTTTTGGGGGTGGGGTGGGGCGGAGGACAGGGAAAGGGATTTCTGGGGTTGTCACATTTGCTTTTGCCTGCATATAATCCTCAAACAAAACTAAATTATTGTAGTATATTTTCAAAACTGGTTTATAGCACACAAAATGTGTTAACATGCTGTCCAAAATCCCACGTATTCCTTTGGAGGAGGGAAGGAAAGTAAAGGACAAAGTTCTTGTAAGGAGGACTAACTGCATTCTTATAAGGCAGAGAAAGCTGGTTAGAGAAAAATAATAAATATCTTGAACAGTTTTGAGTGGTTGTATACTGTCTTTATGCTTTTCTAAGTAGCCACCACTGCTCTGTAAGTAAAAAAACCACCCACAGTTCTGCCAGGGCAAATTGAAGTTGGAGAGCAGAAAAAATTCTTTCCAGAGAGAGTAATCAGGCATTGGAATGGGCTGCCCAGAGAGGTGGTGGATTCACCATCCCTGGAGGTTTTTAAACTCAGATTGGCCGTGGCACTGAGTGCCATGATCTGGTAAAGGGACTGGAGTTCGACCCAGGGTTGGACTTGATGATCTCGGAGGTCTTTTCCAACCCAATCGATTCTATGATTCTATGATTCTAAAGCTTCTACCAAAAGGAAGGAAAAAAAAATTCCTCTGCAGTCAAAAAGTCTTAACATTTTTTTTTAAGTTGTTTGTCCTACACAGCTACTTTTTATTGTGTCCTTGTTTACTTTATCAGGTTTTGAACTGTAGAAACATGACATACAGGTAGATGACCTGGAAATAGCAACACCTGAACAGTAACTGAAATAGTTACCTTTTGTACGGCAAGCTTGTGTTAAAAAAAAAAAACAGACAAAGAAAGGCTGCATGGGGGGGCGGGGGAAAGATGTCTAGTTTGCCAGAATATTGTCATGCTTTCAAGTAGAGGGTAAGATTAGAGGTATCATATATGCAAAGTAAATATGTAAATTTGCTGAAAAATTATTTTTGGGTATACATATGATTTCTATTGAAGTGTCATACAGATATCCTTTTTAGGTTTTAATGCCTGCCTTACCCAGAATATTAGAACAAGTAACAGCATGTATGCGTATCCTAACAATTTAATGATGAAAAATGAATTTTAAATGCTACTGTATTTTGCATATTACACCCAGTGCGGGTAGTCCTGTTTGCTGGATGCCATGCAAACTTGGGAAAAGAGCGAAAGTTATCAAAAAGCATTTCTAATCAAATTAATCCAAAAAAGTATACTTTTTCTTGGTAGACTAGGACAGTTAAACCAAAGGTGTTGCCAGTAAAATGAAATTCACATTCACTTTCCAACATTGGAATTTGTGTTGGTGAGCTCCTAGATTGCCTGTTTTGCAGTGGGGTAAGCTGGAGGGAATTTCAGTTTAATTTTGAAAACTTATTTTAGTTTGAAACAAAAACCTACATAAACATTTCCATTTTCTTTTAGCACTGAGATCTTTAGCAGTAGGGAACTTCTTGTCAAAGTGCTTAGTACATACCTTGTAATGGAAATTGTGGGAGAATGTGAATAGAACAGAAATAGACCTAGCGTTTATCTGATAGTTCAACAAAAAGTAAATATTGAGATTTGTTTCTCTTCTTGTAATGGACTATTAAAGCACAGCTGACTTGGGAATGGAGGGTGAAGGGGACAATTTCCCCAAACAGTTGTGTAAAAAAGAAAAGTTTAAATCTAGATGGGCCTGTTGCTCCCTCTCCTCTTGTGTTCTAACAAATTTAAAGCCTTAATAAAATGACTGAAGGAGTGAGTAAACCATAGTTTGCCCTAGGGAGGCAGCAACAAAGATCAGAGACGTTTATTCTACATCTCTGTTATAGATGGGAATGTACTACATGTAAATGTCTAGCTGAGTGGGGGAACTAAGCTGCAGAATTCTCACCCAGGAAAGATTGACTCAAACAGTAGTAAAAATATAAATGAGGTGCTGTGCGGGCTCTGCTGAAGTTTGTTTTCATGTTGAAGTACAGCTTGCCTGTCATCTTTCCAGATGGAGTAATATCTTGGGCCTTGGGGCAGTGGGAGCCTTTCCACCAGCCTCTGCTTTCCCCTCCGACAAAACAAGCCTTCCTTTTCCTGTGAGATCTACCCTGCCTTGCACAAGACATACCTGCAGAGCTGTGTTGCTTTCAGCACTTAATTGCTAGGCTAGAGAATCCTGAGTGCTTTAGATTCCCTTATAAAAGAGATTTTTTCCTATCCTCTGTCTTCTGAGTTACCTTCACCTCACCTCTTTCAGTTAAATTGGTTTTGGGAAAGGCATATGGTTTTGTTTTGCTTTTGACTTGGTAGCCACAACTATGTATGTAAAACTCCAAATAGTGATTTGCAAACACTTTATATAATGGATTGTTTGAGTTTTCTACTAAAAATGCCTTTTTATTTTGTGTGTGTGTAGAACTGTTGCAAAGCATCAGTATCGAGCAGCAGTCAAAGGGACTAATAGTGAACTTTTTATACTCTGACAGTTCCTGTCTGCCCTTCATCTCCTGTTCCTGGGTCTCAGATCACAGAAGTTGTTATTCATAACTGCCTTTCACTTTATAGGTTCAAATTTCGTTTCATTTGTGTTGCTCCAGCTAGCCCAAAAGATTATCCAGTTTCTCAGAGATGCTTTCAGGGACAGGGAAGTCGTCAAACCTTGGTCTCCCAGAAGTTGTTACTATGTATCTGCTTTTTTCTTATGGTCACCATGTAACTTACACAGAGACCCAGTGTCAGACTACCTAAGGAACACAGTACTTTCTCTTTGTTTGGATATCTTACCTTTCTGTTGCTGGTCTCTAAGCCAGTGCTCTGTTCATCTTTAAGATGTTATATGTCTATAGCTTAAATATTATTCCGTGATTGCTTTAATTTTGGATTAAGTTCACTGTATTATCCTTTCTTGAGAAATAAATTACGCAGGTAAAATCAAATCTGCCTTGTGTTTAATTTCACTGTTCAATTACATTTCTTTGTTTTCTTTTGTTCAGATCTTGTCTTAATCAAAGTCATACTTTTGTGCTTGTAGCACCAAGATTGCTCTTCCTTCTCTCCCAAACCACTTCCTTTCCCTCTCACTCTTGCACTGACTTTTGGCATGTCACTGTTTTGAGTGCCAATTATTTTAGTTTTGTGGAATGGAGATTACCCAGATCCCCTTGTTTCTTTAATTGTAGATGGTCCCATTTTGTTTCCACACTGTATGTGGTAATAACCATTACCCTATCCTCGTTTTCAGTATGTCATTTTGTTATCTTTATTTAAACGGAAGGCAAAAAAATTGTCTTTGGTAGTTTATTGCTGCTTATTTTTTTCCTAAAGATCCTCTTAAACCACAGTGTGTAGGTAGTTATCTTTCTCTCCCCGCTTTGAAGCTGCAATGTGTAGCAACAGTGATGCCCCAGTATTTCTTTTGCATGGTTCAGCTCAAGCAGGCTCCCAGTTGGTTTTACTCTTCTGTTGGTGCCCTGTAACCTCTGAAACATGCTTTTCTTTCCACTTTTGGAAAAAAGTTTTCCTGCTTATTTTTAGCATTACAGGTCAGGTTTTTATTCATCCAGGTAGTCTGGATTCCTGAAGAAATTTGTTCTTTAGCTTGGAAAAGAAACTGAATACCCTTTGCCTTTCTCAGATTCTAGACTGTTTGACTTTGTCCCTGGGAAATGATCGGAAATGGTCAGGATTGGCTCATAATTGCTTGAGCTACTGTTTATCTCTCCTGTCTGACAGCATGAATTGTCTCTTAGACAACATCCCTGTTGACCTGTAGCTGATGATGGCCATTGGCCAAAGGAATCCTTCAGCTGTTATGTCTATGCTAGTGCTAACATTCATCTTTGTTTAGGTTTGTTTTTTTAAATAAAATGTTAGTTTCTCAGGAATTCACACTTTCCACTGATGTTTTATGAGAGGTCATCCGTGGACTGCAGTCTGTGTTGAGGTGTAAATCTCTGTAGGATCCCAGTTGCTCTCCAAAGTGATAATTGTCAGAAGTCTGTTATGTTTCAACCACTTCATTGCTATACATATTTCCTCATTTGTACATTATTATTTTTCGTTGTCCAGCTTGAATGTCTTGCAGCCTTTGATGCCTGTGTGGAAGTTGCTGTTGGTGTGCAGAGGATAGGCATGGCCACTGTGCTGCAGAGCAGCCAGCTCTGTGTTGGGCAAGTCAGCCTGATCCTCCTTGGCAGTAAAATGTAGCAGACTCATTGATGCGGTCAATTGTTCTGTCTTTCTGCTCTGTTCTGTTTTGATGGATGGATGAATCCAGCGATCAAGACAGTGTGTTTAGGATTTATCTTCCCTTCTTTTTTTCTGCTCTCATGTTGACTGTCCTACCTGGCAATTTTGGCCTTTATGTAAGTATTGGCCACCTCCCTAAGATTGTTTCTCTTAATCTACTTCTTGTATTTCATGATGTGGCAAAGACTTGTCTTTTGTGAGCCTAATGCTTTTCTTTAGAATCTCTTAATTGTCAGCTGTGGTAGCACACTGCAGTATTAGCATGTGGAAAACAATGCATCATGCAAGAGAAATGTGTGGTGAAATTATTTGTGTGTGCATGTTTATAAAAACAACATTTTCTGCAGAAGACTGTTACTTTAGGACCACAGACTGTGTGGGAGAGCTGAAATTGTTGGGAGCATGTTTATAGGGGAAATTCTGGCAGGTTTTTAACTGCCATACGAGAAATGGCTGTCTGAAAGTAAGAAGTTGTACGATTCTTATTCCAGATGTCATCCCTTTACCTGTAATTGCAATTTTAGAATATGAGAAGGTTTAGGGGACAGAAAGACTCATGGAAAAGGTCTGATCGCACCAATACCTGACTCAGGTTGCTTTCTAATTCCATGTTCATAGTAATGCATCTGCTTGAAGGTGCTTGTGCTGTATATGCAAGTGTTAGTAGTGCCTCTCTCACAAAGTGGAATGATAGATGTTAATTAGTGATGTGAAACTGTGTAAGCTTTGAAAGGTAAAAATTTACTTGTATGTCTGGGTCTGCTGTATATATTGTTGTACTGATCAGAATGCTCCCTTCATTTAATTGCCCTGACCCTCTTACATGCTTGCTGGGTTTTGTGGCTTTGTTCTGTGTGTTTGTTTCCTTTTTTTTTTTCTCTTTTCTCTTGCCTTTTCACATTTTTTTGTCTTTCATGATTTTTTTTTTCTAATTTTTTGGTTAGCTTTACTCAGTCTCCAGAAGGGAAAGATGTCACCAGGTCTGCTAGTTGTGGGTCTGTAGGCTACTGTATGCAGAGGGTAGGGATTTTTTTTTCTTTTTGATTCTTCGGAATTAGTGGTGAGGAGAGATGAGCAAAGGGAAAACGTTAGCTAGTAGTGATGCATGGTAGAGTTTGATTACATTTGAAATAACTAGTTGTGATTTATGTTGTTTAGTTTTCGATGAGAAGGAAGAGGAAGTGGGACACATCCTGCCTGACAACATCTTTTAATGCTCTACAGTTTGTCTTTGCAGAATGTGGAATAACACTGTTCAGATTATTTTCTATGTGAAAAATGTTCAGTATTGTTAACTGTTGAGACTTCTTCCCAATATTGTCTGTAGACATTCCTATTCAAGTAGCCCCAGGCATATTGTTGCTGCTGCTCTCTTAACAGGTGAGCGTGTGTTTTAATGTTACTGGCCTTGGATACAAGTAAGGATGCTGAGTGATTCAGAAGTAGCATAGTGAGACAAGGTTTCTGTTACTCTTTCTAGAGATCTACAGAGATGTTAGTGTAATCTCTTCTTGTCTGGTGACTCAGGCTAGAAAAAGGATCCCAAAACTTTTGAACTCCAAACCAACTCATTAATAAATGTCATTTTGTCTTCTCACTTAAAGCAGTACTTCCTTTTCTTTTCTTTGTGGTCACTAAAGATGTGCAGCATCAGTTGTAACTCAGTTGTGTTTTGCTGTAAGCACTCTTACATTGGTGCTGGGTTTGTCCTTTGTGCACGCTGAGGGACCTGCTGTGAGAGGCCAGGTCGATACCTGGCTACGTAGGTGTCAGATGCATGCTTGCATTCATACATACACATTTTGAAGGCCAGCTTTTTGTCCTCTGTGCAAGTGAAATCTTATTTGCTCCTATCACTAAGGAACCTGTTTACCCCTCTAAGCAGGTTATTTTTAAGATGAATTCATATTGAGATCTAGGGACTATTGTAACCAGGTCCCATTCTGTCAAGAAGGGGAGCCGTTAGTCTTTCTTTGGGGAAGTGCAGGGCTTGTTGAGTGTATTATTTGCCACTTGACAAAGGATGAGTTAGTTGTCATATCTGTCAACCCTCTGTTTTTAGGCTAAGAAGAAGAGAGAAAAACATGAAATAAAGATCTGAAATAATTTTTATAAATCTTTGTTATTCCAGAGGTAGATTTTTATCAAGACCTTTTTGGAGAGTGGAGTAAAGTGTAAATTTTTAGTAGGTTTCTTTTGTGGTGTTTGGTTGGTTTGGGGTTTTTTTGTTTGTTTGTTTTGTTTGTTTGTTTTAGTCTTTTTTAGTGTTCTTTTGGTGTGCAGATGGAACTGGAATTGTGCATGTTGTGAAAAATCCTGGACTAAGGTTATTTGTTTCTAGGCAAAACTACTAAGAGAAACTTATTAGATTGAAAAGTAAAAAATACTCTTTCATAATACATCTAAGCATCTTTTTTAGGATAATGGGAGCTTCAAATCAGTTCCTGCTGTCAACAATTCATGCTTTAAATAGGCAAGAAAAGCAAAAACAGGATAAAGGGAAATATTTAAAGGAAATAAAGGTATTTAGTGGGCCATCTGTTCTCCCTTCTTTGCCAGTATTCCCTAAATTTTATTTCCTGCTTGATCTTTAGTGTCAAACAGGCCAATTTGACACCCTCTTTATTCCCAAAGCTGTGGAGTTAGCACTTTTATGCATGTTGACAAAAAGGAGCGAACAGTTTTAGTGTCATTATTTAAAGGCATTTCCTGGAGGAATTTGGAAACAGACCCTTTGTGCAAGCACTGCTGGGAGTGTGGCTTCTTCTTTTATGATGCTCCCAGGAGATCGTCCTTGATTTGGAGAGACTGTGGGGCTGGTGTGTGTCACGTCTGTCTCAAAGCTGGGAGCAACCCTTCTCTTGTTTTGGCTGGAAAAGCATTGCAGCCAAGGATTCACCTTAGGAGGGGCCTTGTTCAATGCAAAGTTTGGGAAACAAAATGCTGGCTGAAAGAAAGAAATCCATCTTATCACTAGGACGATTTGCAGGGTGATCTGCGTTCATGTAGCTTGTGCTTGGCTTTTACTTTGTGTGTCTGGAATACTGTTGTGTACCACTGAATTGTCTGGCATGGATAATAAATGACTGCTTTGCTAGGTTTTCCAGTGGATTGGAAATTTGACACAATATGGAAAAACTGAGTTTGTTTTCATTGATATGCTTTGCTGTTTTTTTAATGATCTACAAAGGAATTATAAAACTGTAATGGCACAAAATGTCGGCTTACATCTAGAAGAACAGAAGCGAAAAGTATAGAATCTTGTCTGGCTTAAACTGGAACTTTAGGAATTTTGCACTGATAATTCAGATGGATTTACTGTTATTGTACAGTCCCTCCTAACCGTGTTGGGAATAATCCAGCAATGTCAGCAGTGCCTAGAGCAGGGGATGTGGCTATTTTTTTTTATGAACCTAAAATTATGTTGATCTGTGAGAAGGTTAGAAAGGCAAACTCATAGTTCTTCCTTATCAGTTATGTGTTTTGAAAAGACTTTGGAAATGCACCTGCCCATATATATGACTCCAGGTTATTTTTCAGAATGGCACATGGTTCAGTCCTTTCTGATACAGACGCTTGCAATTCAAACAAGTTAAACAGAAAAGAGTTTGAAAGGCTTTCTGCTTAATGCTGCAGTGCAATTAGATCCTAGCTTTGTTTGGAGAAGATATGATCAGCATGCATTGGAACAATCGATATGGCCCATAAACATAAGAGGCTTTGTTCATTTTTGTTGTGAATGCTCAAGTAAGCCAAAGTGAAGTGAGCATTACCAAGAGTTGTGTACCCAGGGACTGAACTCTGCAATCTTTCTGGGAGAGGAGGCCTTGTAGAGCTCCAGATGGGGGTTTTTTCACATCATCAGCTCTATTGCTAACGGGTATGACTTCGCTGTTGAATCTTTCAAGAGTTTGGCTTTGCTTAAAGCTGCTCTCTGGGAATCTGTGAAGTATAAGGAAGATAATTTCTGTGTTCATTTAATAAAACTGGCAATTTAGCAACCTCAAAGTTGCAAAAGAAAAAAGTGTGAAAATCAGACATATCTGGGGTGCAGCATTTGGGGGGGTGGTGGTACTTAATCCTGAATTAACTGACACGAGATCAAAAATGCATTGCCCTCCTCCCTCAGGTTGGTTTCTGATATTGGCCTTGTGTTTAAGATCTGTTTCATAAATGACAAAAACATGGACGTGGCAAATAAATTTTATATAACATAGTTTAAACAGAGATAGTTAATTTAAACTGACACTGTGTCTAACTCTCCTGTTCAAACTATGTCCCTGAACAGATCCTGCTGTCTAGTGGCTATGGCCAGCAGACAACCTCACTCACCTGTGGGAGACTTCACTCTTCTTCGGCTACCCCATGTATTGAAAAATATTTTTGCAATTGTAAAATAAACTCCCACCATCACCTCTCAGTAGAAGGCTGATACTCCTCTCCTCCCCATTCTCTGTTAATATCAGATAATTTCAAAAGCAAATCCAGAGCACCAGATGCATCAGTGCTTTATGTCAGCTGTGTTTGATTCAGGTGAACTTGAAACACGGATTTTCCTGTATTGCTTCCATATTTTCTGAAGCCAGTGGAAGGCTTTGAATCAGTTAATTCCCTTTGTAGGATGCTGCACTGGCTTGCCTGTACTTAGGTTAGAACATGAAGAAACCAAAGGCAATGGAACATTTGAAAAAAAAAAATTAAAAGTGGAATGCCTTGCCTGGGGAGTTGGTTTATATTGCTCCATAACATGAGGTATAGTAGCTACAACAGTAGCAAGCCACAGGGGGAAAAGATGACTTTCTGTTATTAACTACAAAGATATTTATTTTTCAGACTACAATTATGCCATCTTACTTTTTCTGTTTAAGATAGAACTAAAACATAAATAGCAAATTAGTGTCATTTCTCTCTAAGGAAAATTCCTGGTAGTAACTAGTGTTTTAGATTTTAATAGTGGACCAATCCTCAGTTTTACAGCCTCCTGTACTGTACTCTAAAGCAGTTTTTTTTCTTTGTCATTCTGTTAAGTCAGCTTATTATCATTTTTTTCACCTTTATGAATTTATTAAACTTTTTTCCCCTAGTAAAACAAGTGTGGGAAATCGAAGTACTTGAATAGTTTGCAAAAGCAATTTTTTAAACTGATGGAATAACAATATTAATAGCCATTCTTTTTACAAAAATAGCCCTGATAGCAATTGGTCACATGATGCTATATAAGAAGCAATGGCAGCATCACATAATATTAAACATAGCCCAGTTGTCCGAGTGCTATTAGGGTATAGTTTTATTAACATGTTGCAAAATGTTGTTTTTCAAAAGACTTTTGTATCTATGACGTTACCTTGTCTTAATAACTTTTTGGAATTGCCATGTTGTGTTAAATTGTATCAGAGAATAGGGTGTAATAGTCCGGGAGTGAATTCAGCTTTGCTTTTCATTCAGTGGAGTTTCTCCTGGATTTTCAGTCTGTCCATCACCTTGCTTAGGAGGTGGTCTGTGTTGAGCTCTGTTCCCTTTCCACCCGGTGCTCCAGCTTCCAGGCAGGCTCTTCCCTGCTAAATTGTGCAGCGGGATCTAAAACTTCCTTACTAAATCAAATCTTCCAACAGTGAATCTAGTTTAAACTGCTAATTTGCTAATGATCTGAACCAAGCTCCTGACTGGAGAGGTTTGTGCCAAGTATGCGCTGTTTCCACTCTAATCCTTTTACTGAAGAGTGGTACCTTGAAAGCAGTTATCTGCAAGCATTTTCTGGCGTGTTTTCAGGAATGGTCAGCTTCATTCCCACAGCCTGACTCCATCCTGTCTGTAGGAGAGTGAACCTATGCTGAAAAGCCACTGTGCTCTCCCCAGTTGCATCAAGGTGCTCCACACCATGTATGTGTGCATGTGGTAGGGTCAGCCCAAGGTATTGCTTTGGGTGATAGTTTTTGCAGACTGACGACTTTACTGAAATAAATAGCTATTAAACATTAAAGATTATTACCACTACAGAGTAACACAATTTTTATTTAAAAAGAAAAAAGTAAATTTTTGTGTAGCCCAAATGCTCATCCTACCTTGATGTTTCCATGTGATGCCCTTGTTGGGTGGTCTCAGTTGCAGCCAACCTCCCAGACCATTTTGTATGGCTCTTGGGATGGGTGATTAAGATTGCATTACAAATTGAGTTTACTGTTTGCTAGTGTGTTCCCTCTAACGTATATCCTACCTAAGAATAGCAACTGATTTATAAATGAGAACAGGAAGGAGATAATGCAAATAAGCCGTGTTCTCTCATGTCCGTTTTAATGCCATAGGCCTGATTTCATCAGTGAAAACAGCAAGATGCTTCCTCCAAATTGTTTAATTTAATCCTCTTCTTTCTACTTCTCCCCAAGTCCCTCCAATGCAGATATCCTCCATGGGTTTTGAGGATGCTGCAAGAACAAACTGATTTCCTCTGATTTCCAGGTATGCTTGAAAACCTGTAATTTGCCTTAATGGAAGGTAGTGCTGACCTTGATTGCAGTGAAGCAGATAAAATCAGTTGCTTGATTACCCACCAAATGAGTTACTCATTAAATCAAATAACTCGCCTGTGGTGAAATAAAATGAGTGATTTATATTCTGTCAAAAGACTAGCAAAGACTGAGGTATAAATCCCCTGTCTTGAAAGATACGTAGTATAGTTATTTGCAATCCACAACTGCTCTCTCTTGACCTCCTTTTAAAGGAGCTGGGTGGAGCTGCCTCCTTGTGAGCCACTTTGCAGGGTGATAGATGCTTCAAGTTAGTTTTGAGGGTTCGTTTTGCAATACAAATGTGTCTATGTTAAAATGCTGATATCCTAGCTATTTAAGTGTAGGAAAGCTACACAAGTGCCTTGCAACAATTCATCAAGTCCTGATTGCTATAATTTTACACTTTATTTTCATATAGGGTGGCAGAGTATTGAGCAATTTGACAGAATAGTGAAAAACTGTATTCTTGATGGGGATGAATGTATTTAGGGTTGCTTCAAATCTGTTATATTGCAAATGGGATGCATCCTCAAAGGATGCCATTTAGCAAAAACTTCAGAAACGGGGACTAGAATTCTCTTGGTATTTAGGCTGGTCTTCTCATTGCTACCTAATACCATTCCTTTCGTTCTGATGGCATGCAATATAATTTGGTAGTGCATGCTTTCCTGTAGGAGTCTTGATTTATGTTGAAAATAAAAACAAACAAACAAACTGCATGTTCATGCTGTAAATACAGACCATGGAAAAATATAATAAAAAATCCAGCATTGCAGGTTTGTTATTTTCAAGTAGATGTTGCTGCAGGCTCTGTTCAGATACGAAGTCACTAGCACTTGGTTGAAGGAAATAGCCGAGTCTTCCTGTTTATAGAGAAAGCAGGCAAACATTTCTGCTAAATAAAACTTACACTGAAGTTGTAGCATGTTGAGTGTCCTGTAAGCTCCTGTGGTGATCACAGACTTACAGATAAATAAATCACTGTTACCATTTGTCTTCTGAAACTTTGTTATTAAACATGCAATAAATTCTTTTGGCTTAAGGATAAAAAAGGAGGACTGTGGGTTTTTAGAGGACTTGTATACTAGACTGAATATTTCAATGGGCAAATATAACCTATGGTAAGCATGATTAAAAAAAAAGTTTCTCGTAACTATTTCAGATCACTTTATTAAGGTTTAGACATCTTTTATGTCTCAAGACTGTCCTGAGATCAAGTGTCACTTACTTTAAAAATTTGGAATACTAAAGAACATCATAGACTGTAAATGTAACAATGCTTTATGTCATCCATAATTTAAATTCTGTGTAGCCATGTGCATTTTAACAGTTCTATAATTCTCCATTTGGCTTTGTGGAGTGCTTAAAAAATGGTACAAGCTGATATGAGAAAAATTGTTTACAGTCCATTTCATAGGTGATATGTATTTCAAATGGGAGTTATATGCTCAGGTTGTCTGTAGGTTAGAACTTAGTATTAAAAGAGAAACACACACACAAGCACACACAAAAATCCTCAAAATTTACTATGTGTAAAGGTGTTTGTCAAGTTTCTACCCAAAAGTCCTGTGGTGGAATTGTGTTTTTGTTACTCCTCTCTGAGGAAAGGCTGAGTGACTTGTGTTTGTTTAGCTGGGAGAAGAGGAGACTTTGGGGTGACCTAATTTCATCCTTCCAGTACCTGAAGAGAGCCCACAAGAAAAATGGAGAGGGACTTCATACAACAGTATGTAGTGATGGGACAAGGGGGAATGGATTCAAACTGAGAGTAGATTTAGATTAGATATTAGGAAAAAATTCTTTGAGGGTGGTGTGGCACTGCAACAGATTGCCCAGAGAAGTTGTGGATGCCCCATTCCTGGAAGTGTTCAAGGCCTGGCTGGCTGGAGCTCTGAGCAACCTGATCTAGTGGAAGGTTCCCTGTCCCTGGCAGGGAGGTTAAAGCTAGATGAACTTTAAGGTCCCTTCCAACCCAAACCATTCTGTGATTCATTGTGTAAACTTGCATGTAAGCAGCTAGTTACACAGAGCCTACTGACTTCTTACCCACACGTATCAAGAAAAATGGAAATGGTGCCGTAGCCTGTATTTCAAACAAAAAAAAGGAGAGAGGCACTGACAAAAATAGCTTTTAATATTGTAGTTTACTCTGTATGCAACTATACAGAGATTACTCCTTATCCTAAGCCTTTGGGAGCTTAGAGCAGTCAGTAGTGTTGTCTTGTTTGCTAGCCAAGAAGTTACTTTTAGTTGTAGTTCCATTGCCCCTGGTATTTTATTCACTTAGCTCATGGATTTAATCCTTCTCAAAGAAGAGATGGGTTAACTCTTCATTTGAGGCTTGATTAAATTCCTTTAAAAGTTGTGATTTCAGTATGTTTTGGATTGTTCTGTTGTTTTCCAGCTCTTATAACACGAAGGTAACTAGGTGGATCTGGAGTACAGAAGTTTCTTGTGGTGAAGTGAGGACATAATGAGCTTGATCACATACTGCCGTAACCATCTCCACCTCTTAGGGCTGGTGGAAATGCCTCTTAGGTAATATGATACCATCAAATTCCTGCCACTTCTGACCTTTAGTCAGTCTCTGAATCTTCAGTAAGCTGAATTGTTGGAAAACACAACTGCATTTCTTAAAGCCACCAAGGACCTTTTCCTCTTCTTGTGTACTGTTTTCCTGCTGTAGCACATTGTGTCCTTGTGTGCACCACGGCTGTTTAGTCTGTCAGTTCAATTGAACTCTACTGCTGCACACCACATTTTCCTCTCTTTCTCCCTCTTTCAAATTAGCCTTTTTGTTCTTTGCTTTGACCTTTAGCTGTCATGACAGGATTGATGATCCAGGGGAAGAAGTTACTATAGCCAGGTGGGGGTTGGTCTCTTCTCCCAGGCACTCAACAATAGGACAAGAGGACACGGGCTCAAGCTCTGCCAGGGGAAATTTAAGCTGGAGATCAGAAAAAAAAATTCTTTCCAGAGAGAGTAATCAGGCATTGGAATGGCCTGCGTAGAGAGGTGGTGGATTCACCATCCCTGGAGGTTTTTAAACTGAGATTGGGTGTGACTGAGTGCCATGATGTAGTAAATGGACTGGAGTTGGACCAAGGTTTGGACTTGATGATCTGGGAGGTCTTTTCCAACCCAATCGATTCTATGATTTTTCCTCACCTATAGAACTTTTTTTCTGGTAATATCAACACACGTTTCTGTAGTTAAAAGTTGATCTTGTGAAAGAGCTACCAATTAAAATGGTGGGTTGCTTGTGTCTTGCAGTCCTTTGGTTATTCTCCAGAGAGGCTGGGAATGGTGTTTTGTTTTTGTTTTTTTTTTTTTTAATATTACTATTCCTACAGGAAGAATAAATGGAAAATCAATAGTTTCAAGTAAGCATGACTTCTAGTTTGACAGATTTAATTTGTTGACTTAGTTGAAAGATCTCTTCTGACTCCAGTGTGTGAACCAAGCTGATTCATTCTAATGACAATTTTTTATCAAAAAATTCATGGAAATAGTATGGCTTGTTCTTCCCATTTTATATTCATCAGTTTTTATAATACTGAGAATATTACTGAAAAACAAGGGAACAGGAATTTCCATATTTGTCTTTAAGAAAACAAATGTGTGTCTTGTATGTTTTTCCAACAACATAGGTCCTAAGCCTTACGTGAGGATTTCACAGTAGTTCAGTCCTGTATTTGTAAATAAACCATGTGTTTATTATTGTGACCCATTTTCCTTAGAGTAAAAAATTTGTTGTCAACTAAATTTAAAGGAATGACACAGATACAAAACTGTCTTTACAGATTCCCTTTAAATCACTATGTTTAGTAGTCTCTGCTATCAGAAGGATAATTAATTTATGGACTGTACAGCTGTTATATATAATATGTCAAAACTGTGTGACTGTAAATGATCTTTTGATAAGGTCAAACTCTGAAGTGGTGTAACAGTTCAGGGTCTGACACCTACATCACATTTATGTGTGCTAGGTAATATTTAAATCAGAGATACTGTGTTTATGCTGTGTAGTTGCAAATGGAGATATTCACCCCACCCCTTGGGTGGAAGATTTGTGTTATATTGACATCTGTAGAAGTCTGGAAGCCAAAAGGTGTTCCTAGCCAAAGCCAGACTAGCATCTGTGGGGTTGTTCCTCATCTACATGCTTTGCTACACATCTGAGCCACCCTTTGAGATCACGGTGTGATCACACATCATCCCGGTGAACTGCTGAGCTGCTCACCCACTGTGCAAGTCCTCTGTGCATCACAAGTCTTGTGCTGAACATCCTCAGTAAGAACTAGTTTTGGTGTGAAGGATTGCACTTTTTGGTGGTGGGCTTTCCATAAAGGCTTTTCTACTTCTTCAGCATCTCAAAGTGGATAGTAAATGAGAATCTTGTTGGTCTCTATTTTAAATAGTGCACTCTTTCGAATTCTATCAGGTTTTTTATTCATAGTTTATTTTTTCTACTTCCAAAAGTTGTAATAATATTCACCGTTGCAGCAATATGTTAATGGAAATGGTTAACATTTGGAGATGTGTTGACATGCAAGAATGACATTTAATCATTTTTTTGAAAGAAAACATGTTGCATTTCTAGAAATAGATACTTTATTTTGAAAGTGCTTTGTTAGAAAACAGATTTTTAAGTGTCCTCTCTGCTGGTGTTTCCCTACTTCTGCATGGAAATATCAATATTTTTCTCTCCATTAAACTAAACGATTAGACAGCACTCACTTCACCATAGCTAGTCCATAACCATAGCTTGCAAAGTCTAGCCATGCTGATGATGATGGTATGACTAAGATTATCAGTTAGTTGTCATTATTAATAATCAAACTTCTGCTGAGCACTTTCAGAAGATGGAAATGCTTCATATTTGACAATCTTGTATGATTTATCTGTAGTTTTCAAAATACCACTTATGCAAAACTTGGGTGTTTGAAGCTGTTTAGGTTCTTGCCTAGAGACGAAACTGTGATTATCTCCCTAAAAATACAGACTCTATTCCAACAAGGATAACACTGTTCAGACTCTTCCCTTTCTTATAAACAGAGTTGCATTTTTTCATGGGCCACCATGACCTGCACTTTGGCCACAACAACCCCATGCAGCGCTACAGGCTGGGCACAGAGTGGCTGGAGAGCAGCCAGGCAGAAAGGGACCTGGGGGTACTAATTGACAGGAAGCTCAACATGAGCCAACAGTGTGCCCAGGTGGCCAAGAAGGCCAATGGGATCCTGGCCTGGATCAAAAATAGCATGGCCAGCAGGACCAGGGCAGTGATCCTTCCCCTGTACTCTGTGTTGGTGAGGCCACACCTTGAGTGTTGTGTTCTGTTCTGGGCCCCTCAGTTCAGGAAAGATATTGAGGTGCTGGAGTGGGTCCAGAGAAGAGCAACAAGGCTGGTGAAGGGACTGGAGCATAAGTCCTATGGGGAGAAGCTGAGGGAGCTGGGGTTGTTTAGCCTGGAGAAGAGGAGGCTCAGAGGTGACCTCATCATCGTCTAGAACTACCTGAAGGGAAGTTCTAGCCAGGTGGGGGTTGGTCTCTTCTCCCAGGCACTCAGCAATAGGACAAGGGAGAACGGGCTCAAGCTCTGCCAGGGGAAATTGAAGTTGGAGATCAGAAAAAAATTCTTTGCAGAGAGAGTAATCAGGCATTGGAATGGGCTGCCCAGAGAGGTAGTAGATTCCCCATCCCTGGAGGTTTTTAAACTGAGCTTGGCCGTGGCACTGAGTGCCATGATCTAGTAAATGGACTGGAGTTGGACCAAGGGTTGGACTTGATGATCTCGGAGGTCTTTTCCAACCCAATCGATTCTGTGATTCTATGATCTAGGTTATGTGATCTGGACTGTGGTCTGGAACACATGCCCAACGTAAAATTTGCAGGAGAAACCCTTTTGTGGCTGTGTTTTAGACTTAATGCATTTTCATCTTGTTTGCTGGATTGGCAGGAAGGCAGCTGCAAGCAGTCTGCTGTGCAAGCCCTCCAGGCAGGCAGCGGAAAGCATGCTACAGCTGTGGTTTGATGTTATGCTCAGTGAAATACCAGCCTCACACATTGCCACCCTTCCTACTCTCCACATCAGCCTGCTGCCACCTCCGTTTTGCTGGTGCAGCTGCTTCAGCAGAAAACCCACCTGACAAAATAGGCGTTCATGTGGTTATTCTTAAAATATGCATGTGCATTTGGAGGTCTTTGTGTTGTTTGTAGGTTTTCTTTTTCAAGCTAAGCAGTGTGTGTTTGGAAAACAAATAAATTTCCCCATTCAGATCCCTTTCTGAAGCTGGTTGAACTAGGTTTATTATGGTTTAGTTTAACTTGGGTATGGTTTAGTTGTGTAGGACAGTCTCAGGACAGTTTTTAATGTCCAGTATTCACCTGTTGTTTCTCATGTTTTCTGCATGCTGTCTCCTTTTGAGAAAAATGCCATATGATGAAGGAGCACAGTTTAGCCTTGGAGTGGAGTGATAAAAGAAAGGCCTCTGGCACTACTGAATGCTCACTGCCACATCCTGCCCTGGCACCGCTCACTTGGGACCTCACTCTCTTCTGTATCAGTTCTTATTTCACTCAGTTTTCTGGCAATGAAATATGATTAACAAGTGCAGCTGTTTCAAAATCACCTTAAGTCATCCACAGACAAAGCTGCTTTTGACAGGCATGATTCCCACCACCCTTTCTAGAGGGTGCTGCCTCCTCCCTGCTGCTGTAGCGTGATCCATTGTGCCATACACCATATGACCAGCCTGGTAAGTTTTCCTGTTTTGATGTTGATAAGTTAGGTTTCGTGCTGTTCCGTCTCCCAGCATGCTTCCTTGTGCAACTCCATGAGCTCTGTTGGCAGGAGCAGGTTGAGAATGGGAAGGATGCAGGAGAAGGGCAGGGATGCTTATTTTAGCAGTAGTGCTGCTGTATGCCAACTGTAAGTGACCTTAATCATAGTAAAAGGTCCTGCCTTCTGTCACTCTTGGTATTAATGGTTTGGAGAATGGGACTTTCCTAGGGTTTATTACAGTGCCAGCACCTGGAGTGAAGAGGAGTGAGCCAAGGCAGAGGCTGCCACGTCCTGTAGGTGTTAGCAGGAGCTCTGAATCCTGCAAGACTGTTCTTGTCCTTCATAGTTCACTAACCTCTCTACACCTCGCAAGTCCTGCTGGAAACAGGTTCGATGCAATGGGCATCCTTAACCGAAGTGCATCTTTTAAAACTGTACTTAACTACTTTGTCTTATGTGATGAAACATCTGTTGCATTAGTTCGGTGGTAGCAAGTAACTCATGGCTTTAAAAACAGATTGAAAGGATTTTTTCCCCCTAAAAAACCCCCCACAACTAATAAAGGCACTGGGTCTTTAGGAATTGAATAATTTAAATTGAAGATATTGTTGTTATTCTCTCATTTCAGTGGAGTTTAGCTAATGAATGCAGCTGCTGTGATACTATTTGACTAAGGTTAATTGCCAAACTGAAACATTGCTACAGTTTCTTTTCAGAAAGAAGAAGGCAAAATAATTGTTGTTGGCCAGTGTAAACATGATTTGGTTTATATATACACGAGGAAATACAATTACTGGTGCTGCCCTCTTGCAGTTCAACCAAAAGACAGTCATTAAACTAGTCTCAGTACAGTTACACTTCATAATGTTTAGGTACAGCTACAGGTTTTCTGAAGAAAGGGTACATAGAGAAAGTATCCAGTAATCTTTTGGATGGAAGATAATTGTGATTGCCTTGTGAATCAGTTCTTGAATCTGAAATCTAAATCTGAAGGAAGGTAAGAAACCCTAATTCTGTGAAAACCAGTTTCAAAATTTCATGTGATGGCAGATACTTTCTTAGGAGCAGTATCACTTGCCAAGGGAGCTCAAATAACCTTCCTCTTTGTTTTTTAAGTACTAAAGTTATCCTGGGGACAAGGTGTCTGTTCTGCAGACTGTACAGCTGGGGACATGATGGCTTTGGTGGAGGCACCCCTAGTTTCCTTAGCTATCCCTGGGGGACTGGAAGGCAGTTTTGGGGATATGGGGCAGGGGACATGGTACTTCCTCCTCTTCATGTGGAAATGATGACTCCAAAGACTTCATACCTTCCTATGGCTCTCTTTAAAAGCTGGAGGAGCCATTTGGTCCCACCTCTGAAGAAAATGGTGCATTGGAGTCTTTTTTGACTCATGAAAATCTGAAGTGTGTCTAAAATTATTCTTTTCTAAGTTCAGAATTTGGCTGGTGCTGCTGCAGTTTTTGAGCCATTCACTGTCCTTACCAAAATACCATCCTAAAAACCCATGTGCTGGGGATAAACAAACAATGAATGAATCTGTACTTGTATTGTCTGTGGAGCTCTGTTCCTGATCTTTAACTGACTCTATTATGTTAGATTGAAGAGTGTTAGTTTTTCTTATGGTGTAACAATGTACTTTGCACTGCTAATAATCTGAGAGGTTTTTTTCCTGTTGTGTATGTGTTTCATTTTGGTCTGTGTCCTATTTCAAGCAATCTTTTTATCATTCGTGACTGTCTAAAATACTTACAAAGAGCACCTCCTCATCCCTCACCACTCAATGTTAAGAAACACAGGGAAGAGTGGCCTGAAATGGTGTTTAAACTCACAAAGTTTAAAGGTAGACAGCTGTTAAAGATAGTTAGATTGCTTAGAAGGACAGGTATGGGCCAGAGATAGGAGAGTTGTTTGTAATCTGTTATTGTTCAGAGCAGTAATGTCTGCTTAAGATTGCAAATCAAGCCTCTTTCTGCTCTCAGTGCTGGTCTTATCAGCACATACAATGTCTGTTTGGCCTCGTGGAGCAGTTTTGCCCACAATTTCTTCCAAGACTTCATAGTTGTATTGACAGGATGTTGAGTTTGAGAGGATACCAAAGTGCGCATGTTAAATTATTCTGTCTGCACAACCCACCCAAGATAAGACTCAGTGTTCCATCTTGCAATTAGAATTGTTTAATGACATGATGCAACATAGTGGTTGGGGCAAGTTGGAAACATGGGTTCTTGATCAATCCCTATGCCACAGCCGTATGTTGAGGCTCATCACAGACATCACAGACTATTTTGAGTTAGAAGGGACCCACAAGGATCATCGAGTCCAACTCTTAAGTCAATGGCCCACACAGGGGATTGAGCCCATGACCTTGGCATTATTACAACCAAGTTTTAACCAACTGAGCTAATCTCAGGGTCAGCTTCATTAGGACTCGTTACTTAATTGTGTGTCCTTGCCTTTTACCCTTTATCATCTTCCACCATTCAGTTTCCTAGTCCTTTCCTTTTATTAATCTCAGTAATTGTCTGGCTTGCTTCATACTGCTGAGCTGTGTTCAGCTGACTGCCTTTCTCTTTTTTTAGATCACTGCAGAGGTTGATTCCTCCAGTCTGTCAGGAGTTGCTGGAAAAGAAATATACTACTGTAGTTATGTAGATTGATAGTTTTGGGGAAAACACATAAAACCCATTGTGTGCTGTGTTAATTTTATGTGTTGTTATGAACCTATGAACATTCTCATCAACTGTTTGTGATGGTGGAAAAAAGTGCTCTCCTCATTTTTTTGAATGGAGACATGGATTTCCCCTGTGTAATTTTTTTTTTTACTATCCCACTGTTGTCTGGAAATCAAAACTTTAATCCAGAGTTATTTAATATGCTTGCAAATCTTGAAAATAATAAACTATTTCAAGTATGATAGAAGAGGCAAAATACATGCAGTACATATTCACAAATAGTTTTGTTTTGACATTTATCTTGCTGTAGTGATTTTGCCAGTTGGCTTCAGGCACAGCTACCAAAAGAATGAACACATGTTGCATTCATTAGTTCTCATCTGGCTGTGGTTCATCTTGCAAGACAGACAAAATCATGATCACATTAAATAGATTGTAATGCATTTGTAATACGAGTTCCCTTCTGCTGAACAGCATGATAGTTTTACAAAGCTGCTGCTTTTAAGCCATGATATTTTGCTTAGTTTTCATATAATGGATACGAGTATATTGCTAGTGATGTCATTGCTTTTTTGCCTTGAAAGATGTCATGTGAAAAATATTCCAATATAATTCTGAGCAAACAACCACCCCCTTCCTCTCTCCCCCCCTCTCCGTGTGAACTGCTCGTGTCACGCTGCTCTGTGACTGACGACAGATCTGTGGTGTTTCTGACAAATAGACGGACATGCTTTGGAACAATAATGGTTTATCTGAATCGACCGAGTAAAAAAAAAATCGTTTCCATTAGTCATTTGTGGCGGTTCTTTATGCCCAGGCCGAGGGCAGACCGATCGGTGTTGGCTTTTTATAGTTCCTGTCACGGTTTAGTCCTCGGTGGGACTGGCGAGGGGGTGTCTATTGGCTCTTGCTGTGGCTTCGGGTGGGAAGGTGCAGGTCTCTGCCCGTGTGCGGGCGGCAGCCGCTCTCCCGCCTGGGAGCAGCGCTGCGAGCTCCACTCCCCTTCGGAGAGGGCTCCGGTGCCGCAGCGAACGCGTGGCCGCCGCCTGCGGGCTGGCCCCTCCCCGGGGCGCCGGCCCCGGCCCCGGCCCGCCCCCGCCGCCTCCCGCGCTCGCTGCCGGGGCGGCGGGACAGGCGGCGGGGACCCGGGACCGTCCGCTCGGCACCCCCGGCCGGGCTGGGGCGCGGGTGTTCGCACTGAGCCGGCTCGGCGTCAGCGAGAGGGATGGAGGCAGCCCTGCCCTGCCTGGCCGCAGCCTGCGACCCCTCGGCGCTCGCCGCCTTCTGCACGGGTAAAGTACCGCGCTCGCCCCGCAGCGCCTGCAGGGCTCTCTCTGAGGGACCCCCAGCGCTTCGTGTTCCGCGTTTCCCATCCCTGGAGGGCAGAAGGAAACCTGCCCGTGTCCGGGGAGACATTGACCTGCGTGGTGCGGGATCGGCTCCGCGTGCAAGGTGTGCCCGCTCGCGGGCTGAGCGGCATCCGAGCTTCGAGGAAATGAAACATGAGACAGCTCTGTAAAATTGTGATGTGTGTGGATAACGGAGGAAGCGACGGGGAGATGATGATGAAGTTAGTGCTGGCTGGACAGAAGGCTCCTGGCGTGAAGCAGCGCGGCTCCCCATGGAGGGGAATCATTGCGTGCGAGGAACCCTTCGCAGCCCTCGGGAATGGGCGGCCCCTGCGTGTCCAGCCTTTCACTGGACCTCTCGGTTTGACGCTCTGCGAAGGAGAAGTGAGAGGAAGCCCCGCGGGGACGCGTGGGCTGCGCGGCCTCAGGCAGGCGGCAGTAAAGGGTCGCTCAGCGTAGGTAGATGGAGCTGCGGCTCCCGCCGAGAGCCTGCGGTGCGGAGCTGGCGGTGCCTGAAACGTGCATTTGCCCTTCAGAACTAAGGGTTCCCCCCCACCCCCTTTAGTTTTGCTAGTGTCATAGTAAAAATTAAATATTTCAATGCCTATTTCATTTCTTTAAACAGCTGCTGTCAAACCAGCCTCTTGAGTGTGACTCGGGTAATTAATTGCAGCATTCTGACTGTAGTAACCAAAAGTATATGGCCTTAAAACGACCAGCCAACCTCAGCAAGAAATCACACCAGAGATAAGACGTGTTCCTCTTGTATATAGTGGAGAAGCGTGTTTGTGCGGATGAAACGGACGTCACTGGGCAACTCTTCTTTGTGTGCTGATTCATGCCGTGCAGTTTTGATATGAATGCAGCATCTCACATGTTAAACCTGACATTTTTGGCCTAAAATATGATGGTCAACAGGAAAGTTTGTTTAAAAAAATAAGGGAAAATATTTAATGGATAGATTTCAATGGGTATTTGTTGGAAGAAAGGAATGACCTTGCTTTGTACTTTCTTAAAGTGTGCAGTGCATGTACTTTATCTGCTTCAGAATTCAAAGTATTTGGTTTAGAATTCAAGATGTTGTAACCCTTAGGAAAGAGGGAGGGTAAATTGGAAATATTAACATCACAAGTGCTTCGTATTTTTTTTTTGCGGGCTTGCAAGGATTTTTACAGTAGAAAAAAAAAGTTAATGTTCAACTGTTTGTTTCAGAAAAAAATTCTAAAGAGCAGCAATTTTTACAGCTATAACTTGAAGCTTTGTTACTCATATGTAGAGGTTTAGGTTACCAACATTTCCATTGATTTTAATGGCTTTTAGCAAGAGTTTCTATGATCATTTGTAATAAAAGTAGCAGTGTCTCGAACTTCATCTTAAGGCATATATTGAAGTTCCAAAGTGAGTGTGGCATGATCAACTTACCTTGGAGATTTGTATAGAAATCCAGCAAAATAGGGTACAAGAAATACATAATTTTTTCAATGCATATTTCTATCTTATTTTTTTTTCTGCATCTTAGAAAATCATTTTGACTAAACTCTTGATGAAAGACTGAAGAATTTGTTGAGTAAAAGCTGAAGATAGCATGTGTAATTAATAGAAAATGTAGATTTGAATATTATTACCAGGGTAATGTGTTTGGTTGATTTAAAACTTGATTCCTACTTACACAGATAGATCTAAAGTACCTTTATATAAAATTTTCTGAGAATTATGTGTTGGCTTGCACGTTAGCTTAGAATGATAAGAAACTGGTATGATGGAGAATGACAAAGTGCTTTGTTCATATGAAATTTCAAACTTCCTCCTTGAGAGCTCCATGCCCCGAAGGCTTTGAGCAACTTTGCAGTGGTAACAGGTATGAAAAAGCCTGAGATTAAGCTGTAGAAGGGTGGTTTTTTTCTTTTTTTTTGTTGGGCCATACATGCTCATTCTTGCTTTATGTGAAAGAGCTTAAGGCTTTGTACTAATAGTACAGTATTTCAGATGAGGTTTTGGGGGTAACTTTTTTTTTTAAAGTACGTGTCCTACAGTGATGTGCTTTTCTATAGAAACTTGTCTACTTTACCTTTAATTCTGACTTTTTTTTTTGGGCACGGGTGTCATTGTACATACCTGTAATTGCTGATTTCTTGCCAAAGCTAAAAATTAGTTCCTAATTCAGTGGTAAAGACCTAGCACTCCCTTTTAACATATGGGCTACTGCTGCTGATAGGGAGCTTAATCATATTTTCTAAAAAAGCTTCTCTGATTTCAGTAGGAATGACTTTTTTTTTTCCACTTTTTCTAATTAGCCTTTTATAACTACAGCTGAGGCAGAGGCATGTCCCTTCTGGAAGAACATAGCTATCAAATTAGATATGAGCTGGAATTTATCTTTGGTGATACAGATCATGTTAGAAATTTTCAGTTTGACCAACAGAAGTATTTACCTGCAAAAGAACCTTCAGTTGTTATGAAATGTTTGCCTCCAGTGACACTTGACACTGAAAGTGGTATTTATAAACACGAAAAAACAAAAGCTACCTCTAGTATCCCCATATTTGTAAACTTGATTGCTTTCAGACTCTTGATTTGGATACATTTATCTGTACTGTTTAGACTAGCAGAGTTTACTTCTGTTTTTTTGGTGTGTGGGTTTTTTTGTTTTGTTTTTGTTTTTTTTACAGTGGGGGTTCACCAGTTGCTGGAAATGGTGATGATTAAGATGAGGTTGTAGTGGTGACTCTGCAGGGTTTCTCCAAGGGTGAGAGTGAGTCCTTCTTGGGCTTTGTGCCTCTCAGCCTGGGGCTGTGACTGTGTCATGGACAGCACCTGAGCCAGCAGTGGCTTTTGCTGCCCACTCTCACCAAAGGGTCGTCACCACCCTGTGGAGGGCACCTCAGCTGGCAGTGGCTTTGCCACCTGCCTTGGTGGCAGGGAGTGACAGTGCCTGGCATATGCTGCTGTTCCTGCTGCCTTGCTTTCCTGCCTGGGCGCTCAGGCAAAAGTACTTAATTTTAATTAGTATCCTACATGAGGAACTTTGCTTTAAGTATTCAGATGTTACAAGGGCATTTTTCTTTCTAGTGCTTGTTATGTAGGCAAAAATAGACAAATGTGACATAGAAGTCCTACTTCCAGCTTAGTATTTTACCCAAAATAGATAGGTAGTGGATGGGGACCAGTTAAATAAACCAAGTATCAGCCTATTTCAGGGGATTACATCTCCCTAAACATTTTTTTTTCTGATAGGCTGAAGTTGAAGTCCTGTATCATTGTAGTTCTTGAAAGTACCATTGCAGCCTCTTATCTGCTAGAATTTGCAGTATAATACATACTTGTTTTTAAATTCTACTTCTTTATCATGTTAGTATCATTTTACTTCCCACCTTCTACTAATTCAGAGGAATTAAAAGAATCTTCTCTTGAAGGGTTATAAGCACAGTTGGACTAAGCAGTATTTACTTGCTTTGTGAGTTAGCTGAGCCTACGCTTCAATGAAGTGAGCTGTAAGCTAGATGGGCTGTTTCTAGGCTTCATTGCATCGAACTTATTGTCGAAGTGCTGTTTCCTCATCAGGAATGTAGAGAAGAGACATGCCTGTTCTGACCCAGCTGTGCACAGTACAGGCTTGTGTAGTGGCATTGTGCAGAGCCGCAGGGATCTCTGTGAGGTCAAACATAGTGTTTGACTCTGCACGTTGCTGACTGTAGACTTGCTGTAAATGTTTGCATGTATACCTCTCGTTAAAAGTCTTTCAGTGTATGTGGTACATGTTTTGGTAAGTAACAGCGTTACTACTTGGTAGCATCTGACTATATATCTGTAGTATTGCACCGTGAGAGAAGTGCAATGTGTCTACAACATAAATTTGCATATACTGTGAAGGTCTGTAGGGTTTTCATCTCCATTGAGAAGGTTAATACTCATCTTGACTCAATGGAAGGCTCATTTCTTTAACTTCTTAGTTACTTTTTGAAACTGTAGTTACATTTTTTTGGTAATGTTTCTTCTCCTTTGCCAGTTCGGGTCTCTATCTCTGACAGTTCTAGGAATATGTATTAATCACCAAAAGAGGATTGAGAAGATAATAGTGTCTTGTGCAGGGTAATGGTTGGTGCTTTCTTGGCAGTTGTAGAAAGTAATTGCAAGTTGAAGATACTTCAGCTTGAAGTTGCTGAACTATCGAAATTGGTGAAATGTCAAAGGTGGAGTTGATGCAGCAAACTTGTCTTTAAAGGTCAGAATGAAAGGTTCAGCCTGCACACACTTTCTCAGCATTGAGTCTTTGCTCTCAAATTTTGAGTAATGCCCTGATTAAGAAAGTATCTTTATGAACCCAATACCACACTGCTCCTTCACACAGATAAGTAAATTCATCAGGAAAGCAGTGTCATCGGAAACTTCTGTCTTACAGCATACTCCACTAAAAGGCTTCTCCAACTTGCTCCTTCTGCAGTAAGCCAGAGCAACTTGGAGAGCAGAACTTGCAAAGAGAAATACAGGAAAACCACTGGACATGCAGATCCTGCCCTGTGAGCAGGGACAGACAAGGAATAACCACACATGGCAGTCATTAATCACAGGGGTTTTATTGTGGCTTGAGAAGATACCCTTATGTCTCATAAAACCAAGAGAATTTAGGTCACGTGTCTTCTTTTGCTCTTGTCTCCAGAACTGTTTTTGTCCTTTTTATGTTCTTAAAATGCATGAATTTGTTGGGGTTTGCCTGTGAAGCTCTTCAGAAGTGTTTATAACCATGAGAATACCCACAGTCACATTTTTGCTATCTATGAAATGCATCAAAGGAAACATTCACTTCCACAAGAAGCTGATTGAGTTGGTCCTTCAGGTTTTTGCATGATTTTACCTATTTAGTAAATAATTGGCATGATGCCTTGAGCAATAAGGTATTTTTTGGGGTACATCTCAGAGATGTAGAGGCTGCATGTCATGTATGCTCTCGTATGAGGAGTTTCTCCTACGTAACTTTGCAGGTCGTAAAGAATGGCCACACCTAGTTAGAGTGTGGGCTTGCACAGGAGCTGCAGAGGGCTAAGCGAAGGCGGAAACTCATAGCATGTTGACACAGTTGGTTACTAAATGTGGATTAGTAGGTTAAACACCCTGGCATTTAGTCTTGAGTAAGAGTGTGTGCATGAGTAGTTACTACATGGAACCTGTGATGCTGTTAACTCTCACTTGGGCTCTCTCCGTGGTAGTTGATGTGGCCATAGCCCAGGCTGTAGCACAAAGAACATGCTCACACTAGCTCAGTTTTAATTCTTTCTTCCTAATGTTAAAAATAGAATAAAATCTGTAAAATAAGATTGTCAGAAAGGTTAGAAAATGCTGAAAATATATAAAATAATTTTGTTCTTACTGATGTATTTTGTTGTGGTGGGAGGACTCTTTTTAATGCATGAAGGATCCTGTTATTTTGACTGGCAGTACTGAGCAAAAATAGCATGCTCCTGGATGGTTCTTTTATATGTATAAATAGCTGAATTAGCAGAGCTAATGCTTAGTAAGTGTATGTGGAATTAATCAATTCTAAAACATAAGCACTAGAGGAATAAACTGGATAATTCAGTGATTTAAGATAATAGCTGCTTTCAGAGTAACTGTTATTTTTTTGGCTTTAGATTGTTCCCTGCACAAGTATCAAAACAAATAGAAATGTGCAGGATTTTAAAAAGAGAATAGAACTGAATTGCAAACACTGGACACCTACAACGTAGAACTTTTTCCTGTATATTTTTCACTTTGAGTTTGAGGTGTATTAATGGAAAAACTATAAACTTTATTTCTGTGGGTTGTAGGCAGGGTTTACCTAGCACTGCTCTTCCTGATCTCTTATAAAATGCTGAAAGTGGTACCTAGTGATAGCCAGGGAAGAGCTGTGAGATAGGTCTGCGCAGGAGTGATGGCTGATGGGGCAGTGGTGAGTTGAGTGGCAGCATAGAGGCGGTCTGGTTGCATTGGTGCTTGTGTACTTTTGCAGCAAAATGTTCCTGCTTTTTTTGAACTTGTGTGCTTTAGCCTGTAAAGAGTTATCTTTCTGAGAAGGCTTGGATTGATATCAGTTCTTGATTAGTTAATGTCCTAGTTTTGTGGAAGAAGGAAGTAAATGGGAAAAAGTACAACTTATTCATAGTTTGTTGCACTGCTATTACTTTGTCCCAGCCAGATTCAGTTCTTGTTTCCCTGTCAAGTATTTGTAGTACTTGTAGTAGTTCTGTTACTAGACATATCCGTGATCAGCCATGTCTTCCTTACTATTACTAAGGGATATTTTCTTTATCTAAAAAGCGTTGCTTTGTGGCAAAGAGTGGGAATAAAAACTTGAGAACTTTTTACACTTTGGAGACTCTGTCTGTAGAAAGATCAGAAAGTAATCTGTGTATGGTACAAAATATGATGTATTTAAGCAACTTAGATACACAAATGACCTTTTTGAGTTTACAAAATTTGACAAACTTTCCACACAGAAGTGTGTTTTGCTTCAGTATCTTTTGTGAAAAAAGGAAGAAGTATCCCTACAAAAAGGCATTTTTCCCGTGTAAGCAAATCCCATGCATGTGTTCATGATGGTTTTGTATTATTTATCAACGTAGAGCATTTGTGGAAAGTTATTATTGAGAGTGTCCTTGCTAAGGAAAGTGCGACAATGCTTGATGATAGACCTATAGTCTGAAAGTTTAAAACACCATCTTTCTTTTTCAAATAATGAATATTAATATTAAACATTTCTACAGCTATTCAGAAGCAGCATATTTCAAGACAGCAGGAAGAATGGCTGAACAATCGGTCTCCTGTCAGGCGGCAGCAGCCACAGCAGCAGGAAAGGTGTGAGCAATGCTTTCCACCCACACCTTGTTTACAGCTGTTACTTTAACAAGGCTGTTTAATTGCTAACATAATAAAACAAAAGGAGCTTAACTAAAGAACCAGTTAGTTGTTTAACTGTATTTATGCTCGGTTCCCCTTTTTGAGGGTAGCTGTTGACTTATACTGGCGTAGATGGTCCTGCTTGCTCTCTGACCTGTGTCTTCTATGACACACAGTGTGCAAATATTCCCATTATTTCTCAATAGTAGCTCCTCTGTAGCAATTGAAACGGAGATTGTGACTAATGTAAGACGAGTAGTTGAAGATACCACCTTACAGGTTGGCTGTGTGGGAGTTATGCAGCTTGTGCTTTATCTTTGAAACTAAGCAGAGAGCTTAGACATGTCTATAGCGTGTATAGCATGACTAGTAATTACTGAGATGATTTAGTTCTTTTCTATGCAAAAAAAACCCCAAAACCCAAACAAAACTGCTGTGGATTTGGTTCCACGTGGAAGTAAGCATTAGCTGTTGTAGAAGTGTTCCTCTAGTACCAAAGCTGCAAGCAAGTTGCAGAATTTGGGGAGACATTTTGGTGGAGGTAAACAAAAGTGGGCTTTTGATTGCTCCATTTGGAAGTGTTGAGTTGGATCAAGCTTGTGATTAGAGAGCTTTAGTCTCACATTGCCAAGAAACAATGGACTTTTAAAAATATCAAAACGAAACCCTATGTCTGTTCTTGTCTACAAGGCACAGGGGGGATTGAATGACTGTGACATGTTATCCTTCAAGCAGCTAGGATAGCATTTTTATCACAGAGCTGGGATAAGGAGTGCCTTCTGCAGGAGATGCTTCCTGCTGGGGCAGACGGAGCATGATGGGCATGCAAGCACAGCCAGCCCTCCTGGCCCCACTCTGGCAGCACTGCAGCTGTGGTGGATGCTCACAAGAGAAAATACTGGAATGAATACTCCCACCAAAAGGCTTGTCTCTTAATAGATGTTATTTTTTACGAGGGAGAGAGCACGTTATCATCCTTAGCTTTTGGATAAGAAAATGCAAAGAAGGACAGTAACTTTTCAGGGTCACTTTATCTTGTTGGAGAGGAAGCTGAAAGTTGGCATTTTGCTGAATGAGCTCTGGTATTGAAAGGAATAAAGCAGTGGCCATACAGGACTGAGCATAAGTGGAAGGAATTCCTATACCTGAAATACCAGAAAAGTAAGATAAGGCAATGAGTTGTTAAGTCTATTTCAAAACAGGTTTTACCTTTATCTGAAATCACTGTGTCGTGTGACTGGGTGGATAAGAACCATCAAATACACCATCCCTGGTGCCTTCCCCCAGCTTTGATTTAAGCATGTTTTTGCTGAGCACAAAGCCCCACCACATCTCACTTTTTCCAGCAGAGCTGAAAGGGAAGGCTTTCCCTGCAGGGCAGATGAGTATTTTGGGAGAGAGAGGTCCATATTTCTTTGGGAAACAAAACTATTACTGTAGGCTGGGATTCTATTTTTCTTGACTTGATGGAGTTTTGCATAGTGGCTTTTATGATAGATTGGCTTAGAATAGCACAGAATGAGATCGAATAAACTTAGTTTGTGCAGTGGTATTTTTGATGTTACAAACTAGGTATTTATGAGTCCTGGGGGAAGGAAATGAGCAGTACAATGAAGCAGCCAGTAAAAAAAAAAAAACCTTAAGAAATATTCCAGTACTTTTATTTTCAGGGATAATGTCTACCTGTATAACTAGATAACAGAAATGAGAGATTATTCCTTTGTGTGTCAGGATTTGAAATCAGTAAAATTTTGCAACTGAACTTTGCATGGTACAAAATAAAATCTATCCATGAAAGAAGAGGGTATATTGCTTTGCCTGATGTTATCTCATTTAATGATTTCAGTGCCTTTTGGTTTTGTTGCTGAAATTACATTGATGAGAATATAGCAGTCTTAAAGAGTAGAAACGTCTTTCCTCCAGGGCAAAAATGTACTTGTTAAAAGCATACCACCGACAAAAACTCAGATAAGTTTGTTGCCCAAATAAGCAATAAATGTTTAAGATGTTGGAAGATTTCCATACATTTCAGATTAAAAGTATGTTCGTACTACTGAGCTCAAATATTTTGCAGCAGAGGAAATATAGTGCAGTGATGGGAAATGTTGGACTTTTCCTGCGTTGTTGCAATCTAAAGGTTGAATGTTTGTAAACTTGGAATTTATTTGCATGTTACTAGAAAAATATATTTTGGCAATATGCTTTGAAAATAGAGCTTGAGAAATCAGAGGTAACCTGTATGAATTAAATTCTGAAAAAAAAATTCTCTAGCTATATGGACACTTCTCTGAGCAGTAATTAACATCATTACTGTGACAAGAGCAGTTAAAAAAATAGTGGCCTTGGGATGAAGGGGAAGGGGGTGCAGAGAGAGGTGGAGAATCTGAGATTACTGTGAGTGCTCTTTTTTATTCCCCCCCCCCACCCCCCCGCCCCCCCCATCTCTTCTCTCTCCCTTCCTTCCTCCACTCCAGCACTCTTTCAATTTACAACCCTTCACACCAGCTTCATTGCCTGCCTGGTGGTAGACTGGTGGTACCTGTCTGTGTAAATTAATTTGCTGAATACTCCAGGAAAACCAGTGTTTTGGATGATCCCATTCTTCTCAATGAACTGTGCTTTTGCTAGACTTTGTTATGTTTTGCATAGCAGTACTTTTGTCTGAGCCTGATACAGTTATTATAACCATAATTCATTGTGTTGAGCAGATCAGTGATGCTGCTGCTGTCTTTTTGTAGATTTATGCACTATTTACATATGGTTAAAGAACAGAGTTCTGAGTCAGAAGTCAGACTGAACATAAAAGTGAGAATTTTAGTTTTCCTTCAAGACTGTATTTAATCTTCTGAACCATATAGATATTAAGATGCAGCCTTTAGTTACTTGCTCATAGTTTACCCCAAGTCGGAACTCTGAAAAGGTGGGTTTTGCCTAAAAAGCAGTTTCTTGATATTTTGAGTTGCCTTCATTTTCTTTGTGTGTCTTTCTGTTATTTTTACAGCAAAACTTTTAGTATTGCTTTTCAAAGAAATGCACAAATTCAGGCATTTACTTTGCTGCAGCACTTAGGTAGTGTGTTGGTAGCCCACAAGTGTTAGTTAATTTTTATGCGGTGTGAGACAATGCTTGTATTTAACACATGAAGAGTGAAGTTAAAAAGAGATTAGGGTCAAAAACATCTACTAATCACCTAATTTTCTAATGAAGTAATTACCCAATTTGAAACTAGGAAGGCTTGTTTGTCCAAGTGCATAGATAGGACAGTCCTGTACGTGTCAAAAGCTTGGTTGCTTCTGGTGGGAGTTCCTTTGAGAGCTTAGCACTTTTCCACACTGATACCTGGCATATTGGGTTAGGCACAGCATGCAGGTTCTTTCTCAGGTGGTAGAGATGCTTTCCATCTCTTGGTGATTCTTCAGTGGCCACCCTGGAGCCCCAGCCAGTGACTGGCTTTTCTGCTGTCCTGCAAAGCTAGAGCCTGCTGAGTTTCTTCATATGGTGGCTTGGGTGCCATCCACTAGTGGTGCAAGGAGGCAAATGGTGGCTGAACACCTGATAAGGAGGAAGACCTCAGAGATCCGGTCCCTCTTCAGCACAGGGAAAGTTGTTTTCTAGCAAATTTCAGCGAGATCAACTTGGGCATTAGGGGGAACAGGGCAAAGGAACTGCAGACACTGAAATTTTTAACCTATATTATTTCATGCTTGCTTAATTTGTAACTTTTAAATCAGCATTTTATCATGGAAATGTTCTAACACTTTAAGCATAACATGAAATATTTTTGGCAAAGAAATACTAATATATGTGTGCTAAAAGTGTTACTGTTAATTCATGTGTAACTTAGAGTAGAACTGTTCCCTGCAGCTTTCTCTTTGATTGCTGTATGAATTTCAAAGCTTACAAGTTTTAAAAGATGCTCCCTGCCTCAGACTCTTAAAATAGGGTGTCATTGGATACTGAAAAGAGCTTGGGGTGACTGGGATTGCTGCTGAGTTACATGGGAGATCCCAAGCAGGTGCCCATAGCCACCATGAATTCTGTCTAGGGAGTGTAGAGATCTCTATCTGTAGCAGAAACACTATTTTTGAAGGGAGAGGGCTTGTCCTGCTGGTTGGAGGCCAAGCATTGAAGAGTCATGAACTTCAGAAAAATATCAGGAGCATCAAGACCTAAGCAATGTTAGGAGAAGAAAAGTACTTAAAAACCACAAGGCTTTTTAAGTAGTGGGTGGAGAAAAACCTTTGAATGGTCTTACTCTTGAGATGAATTTCAATGGAGGTGGAGGTGATACAAAGTATGCATTTGGGGAAGGATACGTGAGAGAGCCTGCCTAATTACCTGCCTCTTCAAGTAATTACGTGGGATACCAGTGTCAAATACGAGAAGTGTCTGTAAGTGTTTGTTTTGTTTTCACAGTCTGTCTATCAAAACTAGTATCAGCAAGTATAAAAGTGTAATACTTTTGTGCTCAATAAGTAATACAGTTACTGGAAATGTAGGGAAGCCAGAACACTCATGTTGGTCCATAGAGCATGGGTGGAGTTGTGCCCTGTGAATTTCACACTTACATATTACTGGATTATCCATGTTAAAACTGAGTGTTTACAGCAGCAGATGCACAAGTTCATTACAAACATATTTTTCTCTACTGTAACCTGTGGTTATTACCAAGTTATTTTTTGAGGATATTTTTTGTGTCATCTTTTAATCTTTCTCCTTTTATTTTTTTCATGTCAGGACATAAAAAGATATGAAAGCCTAAGTGCACAAATCTGTTTAGCCTATACAAATGAGCTACTAATTATTAGGCATGAAGTTGTAGATCATCTTACATGCCCAAACAACCCTTTCAAATGAGATTGCTTGAAAAATGTGTCATATTCTTTATAATGTAATGGTGCAGTAGTAGGCTCACAGATATGAACTTGCTTCAAATTAACCATAAAGCAGCCCACAAATATCAAAGGTCAGCAATAACTATTGCATTGCAGAATATTCATGGGCTTCAGCAAAATAATTTCATCGATCATCTACAGACAAACCACTACAGTTGTAAAATGAATGTATGTCATGCTGAATTGAGAAGTCCTGTGGAAGCTTTGCCCAATGTAGTTATTCTTTTGAAATTTAATGCATTGCAATATACATACAGTTATGTATAGCTCTTTGGCCAGTTTACATTCATTCAAGTCATGCATAAATTCTTAACAGCATAAATCATATTCCTTTCAGAGCTGAGGTTCTTAGTCACAGGCAAAATTTCATACTTGAGTGTAGGTTGCTGGGGTTTTCTTTCTGGTTCGGTTCTATTTTTTGGGTGGGGGGCATTCTTTGGGTTAGTTCATGGCCAAGTTCTGTATCCATTACAATATGGTGGATTGCACAGCTGCATTTTAAAGTGAATAATAAGCAGTCATTTTACATGGTTTATGATTAAAAATGCAGATGAGCAGTTGGGAGGATGACTTTTAGTGTTTAAAGCAGTATCCACTAGACATTGCACTCTTGTTTTATGGTCTGATTCTGCAATAGGGTCTGTGCAAACAAACTTACTGCTTGTTGTGGACTTGTGATCAAAATGGTTTGTGAAATGCTAGTGTAGAGTAATATATCTTTTTCTTACCTTAACTGTTTGTAGGGAACTAAAATAAGATGTATCTATGAACTGTTAAAAAAAACCCCCTGAGCTATACAAGGAAGACGGTTTGATTGACATGATGGTCCTCATGCAGCATCAACCCTGAGCAAATGAGTGGGGTGTGACAACATACATCCTTCCCAAAAACCTAAAAAACTGTCTTTGGAAGAGAGAAATTTAAGGTTTAGCTAGTGCTGGAAATGCTAATATACTGCACTGTCTACAGTCAATGGCTTACCTGTACATATCTCAGAATATCTGCATTATTGTTTTATAAAGAAAGAGCTTACACTTTTGTCTCCTGTAAGTATGAGACTGAGCAGTGTAATGGTTTCACTTCAGTACAGAAAAAATTGGGAGATTAAGTAAAAAGAATGAAAAACTAGCAAAGGAAACAAAAATTGTGTGGGGTAATTGATAGAATTAAAGGCCAGAGTCTTGCATTTGCAGGAAGTGAGAACTTGGGGAGAACTTCCCACTCCATTTCCATGGCACAAGGTTTAATTCTAGGGGCAAATTAGAACTTAAGACAGTATCATTTGGGGCGGGGGGAGCTCTTTTACACGCTTGTGTTGTGTGTTTTAATTCCCATCTTTGTGTTTCCTTGACTCACATCCTTTACAAAACTGAGATAATTTGTCTGTGGGCTGGCATTTGGAGGAGGTGAAGAAGATAGTGGGCAAAAGCATGGAGTCTAATTCTACTGGTTTGGGGTTTTTTTGACAATTATGAATTACAGATATGGAACACAATTCTTGATCTTTGCATCTTTTCTAATTTAGTGTTAAGTCAACCATTCTGCATAAAACTGCAGCGTTTTGTTTCTCGTAACATGGTAGGAAAACCAAATTTGTCAGTTTGTTTCCTGCATATGTGAGCTGATCAAAGTACTGGTGAGAAAGGGTTCTTTCAGACCAGATCTTCATATTAGTCAAAGTAAATTCTGTTGCTTTTGTCTAATAAAAGGCTCTTACCACACTGGGGAAAACAGAAGACTCTGTTGGTGCTTTAACAGACAGGGGTTTAAAATTACCTGTGGTTTGTGTGGCTTTGTTGGCTAAAATGTAGGATTTTCCATCCTGGTTTTCAATTTCCATGTGCTGGAGTTTGTAGAATTTGTTTTTCTGAAGTGCTGGTTCTGTCTAAAATGAAACCTTTACTTATGTTTGGTGGAGGCTGGGAGGAATTGACTCAGAAAAGTGATAATGGATGCTCTGGAATTGCTGAGGGTGCTCAGAATAGATTGTTCCGTAGGAAGGTACTTTTTTTTTTTGAATGTAGCCAGTTTAAATTTCTCCTAGAAAGTGAATGATGAAGGGTGATGCTTTTCAGATGCTGTTATCCTCACGTACATACCTGCTGGTAACATGTGGGGAGAAGAATGATACATGGCTTGGGAGGTTGATTAAGTACCATCACTATGTACTGGATACCCCTCTTGGAGTTCCTGGCCAAAGTCTAAGGGGCTTTTTGAACTGCTGCCTTGTTCAGTCTGCTGGGAGTGGTTTGGCACCTGTGACTGTGAGGAGTCCCACATGGAATAACATGTCTCTTTAATGCTGTTCCTTGACTGAAAAATGAACCCGAATTTTTGGGGTCATCTTTCTGTCTCATGAATACTGAATACAGAATATTTCTTATTCTTATTGATATTTTCCTGGCTAAAATTAAAAATCAGACTGATGAACTGTGAAAAATAACAAAATATCTTATTTTGAAAGTTACAGTACTGTATGGTTAGACTTAGTATGTTTTTGCAGTCATTTGACTACCAGTACTTTTACCTTCAATGTCTTTTTAAGACTGAAATACCTTAGATTCATATATGTTTGGATGTCTCCTTGCTACTACCAGCAAGCACTTACAAACTTGTCGCTATATTTACTTAATTTACTGGTTTAGTAAAGTAAGAGTGGCTTATGAAGGCCTGGATAGGTGTCTATGTCAGCATGAGGGAAAAGGCAAATGTTTAGGAGTGGGGGGAAAAAAAAAGAGAGGAGATGGGACTTTCTCTTCACAAGTGACTTTGTTCTTGTGTAAGAACTGTTTCCTCTCTGAAAAGGGAAGGGCATGCCCTTGAAGGAAGTTTTTTTTGTTTAAACTTCTTCTGAAGTAGTTCTTTAGGTTATTATAAAATGTATTTTTAATGAAAGAAGAAATCTGTAAGCAATTTTGAAAACTTATTTGAAGAAAAGGTGCAATTTTGTATTTGTCGAGTTTCATGGATTGCAGTTGTGTTTACTTTCAAGACATCTTCTTTTAAGCTAATCCCTGTTGAGTTACTTTTGAAGACACTGCCAAGAAGGGCATGTTGGAGTTGAGTTCAATATTTGCTGTAATGAGTGAGGTATTTGGGCTGGGAATCTTTCATTTTAATTCTTTAATAGTTGCCAGGGTAATACATGATTGTCATCACTTGAAACAGATGCTGCTTCTGTAGAATGATACAGAACAATAAAATGTCTTCCTAGTGTGCTACTGTGTTCTTTGATCAGCCAAAATATTCCTGATTCCCCAGTGATGTTCTTGCTCTCCAGCTTTTTTCGGTCACTGTTTCTCATGTGCTCTCTCTGCAGTGCAAAGCTGCTGCTGGTGATTTGAACCCTCTTTTCTCCTGTTATACACACACAGCCCATTGCCTTGCCTGGTTTTGAATCAGCTTGATGGTTTAGCCTGCTACGGGTTCTACTCATGCCCCATTTCTACAGCTCTGACCTCTGGTTTGTGGTTGAGTTTGAGGGTCCTTCTGCCTCTGTGTTGTGTTAAGGCTCAAGCCTGCATAGCACAGCTCACAGAGCAGGGCATCAATCAGCTCCTGTGCCATCTCCTTTGGTATGTTGAGGCAGTCGAGCATTGCAGCTCACCCTTACAGGGCAGAAAGATTTGCTTTCCTGTTTTATGAAGTTTCTAATTAGTGACATAACTGTGGCTTTGGGAGCTGAAGCAGCCAGGTAATGTGTCCCATGTTTGGGCGTGCTGGGGTTCAACAGGTACAACTTAGTCAATGTTGATGGGAGAGAAAGATGTCCGCAGATGTGCAGAGCACTTGCATCTGTGCTCATCAGAAAGACTAGTCAACAGTGGAGCCTTTCCTGGTTTGGTAATTACTATTATTTGGACTCCACACAGGGAACGCGGTAATATTTGGCTTCTAAAATGATGATTTGACACAGCTACTTACTGCTTTTACAAATGTTTTATAGTAATCTGCTGTATATTTATACCACCTGGGAATTTATCCATAATTTATCTATTATAAGTCTGTTTAACAGTTCATTAATTGAAGGCTTTGGCAGACAAAGAAGCAAAAAAATTAAAAAAAAGTTTTGGTTTTTTTCTTTGTCTTTTTTTTTAATTAAATGTCAAACTTCTCTTTTCTGTTTGTACTGCTCCCCAGTGTAAGATGAATTATAAAGTTTGTAATATTTCCAAAATAATTGTTTTCTTCAGTGTTCATTCTGAGTGGTCCACTGCTTCTATTTAAAGGCTAATATTTTAAGGATACCAGAAGTATGGATTATATGGTACTTCTTTAAGTCCATTCACTTTGCCAAAGTAAAAGCTTTTCTTGATGGATTAATGTACATTTACCTTGGTTCCTTTTTATATGCTGTGTAGCTTTGTGTGCTTGTAGGAACTTATGGTAGCTCCTTAAAACAGATGAGGTTTCATGTTTTGAAAATGAGGGTTTTAATAAAAGATTTTTACACAATCCAGCCGAACCTGGGGTAGCTGCCACAAGTCTTGATTTGTAACGTCCTACTGAGAGAGCATTGGGTATGCTGGGCTGTAGAGTCATTAAAATAAATTTTCTGCATATAGGAGGTACAGTTAGAATGGTGACATAAAGGCATTTTGTTCAGTTGTTCTAGTCTGTTGTCTCTGGATCTCAACCTGATTATGTGCCTTATTAATTCCCCTGCAGTTCTTTTTATCAGCCTGAATGAATATGGTAACCATGAAGTGATACACTTTTGGTTTAACCAAATAGTGAATTGAATCAATATGCAAGTGTTATCTGGTACGAGATGTTTAATGTTTATAAACTTAACTGTTCCTTTCAGTTTAATAATAATTGTGAATACCTTTTACTAGTAACATTTAGGGGGTTTCTACTAATTCGCTGTAAGAATTTAGTTTGTGTTGTGTAGGTATTATTGTGATTCTTCATTTTGGTTGGTTCAATTCTCGGTCCTTCAGTAGTGAATATCATGTTTTAATTGAATGGAAGTTGGCATTAAACTCCTTATTTTCTTTCATATTTAATTCATTGGAGGAATTTGGTTCAGTGTTCCTTTTGCTTTCAGGTTTTTTAAAAGTGCCCTTATGCAAGTATTTCTAAGATTAAGGCTTTTTTTAGGGGAAAACAGAGTTTTAGGATTCTGGTTTATATTAACTTTTTCTCCTTTTTATGTCTTCATGAGATTATTGAACTAACATTTAGATTGTGTATAATCACAGTAATAATATCAGCTATTTACACTTACATGTAAATTTATCATTTGTATTTTTTGCATAGAATGTGAACTAAAACTGTTTGTGTAATACAGGTAAATGTTTTAAACCTGTATTAGAATTCCTCACTGAGTTTTTAGTAAGCCTTAAAATGGATGGATAAAGAATTCAGCAACATACTCTTGCAGATTTTTTTTATAGTGGTTGGCCTGTGATTTATTGGGGCAACCAAATACAAAAATGTGTTACGTGTTATTTTGGCTTGGCAGAAATAGTGCAAAGAACTGTCAAAGTCAAAGAGTAAGCAAAAGCTGTAATTTCCTTTTTACCACTGAAGAATAGATTTTGCTGGGTTGGGGCTTCAGTGCTAATCTATCTCTGTGTGGCCAAACAGTTTTTTGGAACGCTTTGATAGTGTATTTATTTTTGTTCACTTCAGGCCAAATGTTATAAGGTTGTATGTTTTTTGGCATGTAAAGAGTGGTGATGTGAAAAAAGTTAAAGAAGGAATTGAAATTAGGAATGCTGATCTAGACCATTTAAACTGAGGTTGCCACTTGGTGCAATTAGGTCATGGCTAGCAATAATACTTGTATGTTCAACTGTGAACTTTCTTTTTTTCCAACTTTACAACTGGCTTTAATATTAAGAATCATAGTTAAAATTCTCAAGCAGTTCCAAAAGAATATATTGCAAAACTTTGCCACAATTTTTGTCCTTTTTTTTTTTATTCAGTTAACTGTTTAAATAGGCTTGATTTCAGTTTTCCTTCTGCTGGTAAGTGTCGTTTTCCTTCTGCACTGTTTTAACAGAAAACACACAGCCTCTTGTGATTGTAAGAGGGCCACACTCCTTAAGCATTCTATCTTAGATAATGATTAGTAACATATCTGTCTTGAAGCATTAATTTGATGTTTGACATAATATCTATTCTTTATTTGCTTGAACATGTTTTTTTTTAATGTCTTCAGTATTTAAGAATTATGGGACAGACATACTTGTGCTGTACATGCTTCTTTCTGTGGCTTTTAATTCAGAACAAACCACTTAAATGCCTCTTTCTCCCATACAGATGACAGCATCTCAGCTGCGAGCACATCTGATGTCCAGGACCGTCTTTCTGCCCTGGAGCTGAGAGTGCAGCAACAAGAAGATGAAATCACTGTTCTAAAAGCAGCATTGGCTGATGTGCTAAGGCGTCTTGCTATCTCTGAAGACCACGTAGCTTCTGTGAGAAAATCAGCACCAAATAAAGGTAAGCCCATATTTGGTAAACTCTTTCTACAGTCAGAGTGTTATCATATTAGAATGTTCTTCATTGGTCACTTCCTTTTTCACATTTCTATCTCATTTGGAAAAGAGATATATTTTGAGCTGGAGGGGTTAGACTTTTAATAGTGGCTCCTAAATATATATGGTTAATAGATATCTCAAATATACTTACTAATTTTGCTGTTTGTTAACATTTTTATGTTCCTGATGCCTCTGAAAATTATTCCAATTTCTCACTAAGAAGTTGCCATTTCAATTTATGTGTTGGAATGTTTCACAGCTGTGGTCTTTGACCTGCCATTGCAGGTTCTGAGGCTTATAGACAGTTTTGAGTCTCAACTTTGACTTTGCCCAGAAGTTACTCAACTGAAAGGGCATATTAGAGGCTGCATTTGCCCCTGCCCCTAAAAATGAAACAAAACAAAAATCAAAACAGATTGTCACCAAATAAGCAGGCTTTCTGAATACAGATAATTTTTGTTCACCTGCAGAGATAACTCACCACCAGTAGGTCTCTTGTAAAAATTGGCCCTGTAGCCACTCAGCAATTTCTCTTTTGGTTAATCACTAGGAACTTCTACATTGCAACTTTGAAATATGTAGGATTGTTTAAAAGTAAAGAAACTAGATGCCATTTGAACTAATTTTTGCATACTCTCCCCGCCCAACCCCAGACATTCCATTTTCTCTCTAGAGGACTGCTTGAATCAAGTGTTGGAATTACTCTAACTTGAAGTTTTGTATTCAAAGAGAATTACAGCTCTGTACATTTGTGATGTATATCGGGTCTCTGATGAAATAAATGCTTAGATCATACTTCACATAGTTCACTGTTCTATTTCACCATAATTGCGTGTAACCCCATCAAATCATGCCAGCACAGAGATCTCTGGGATCAATCCCTGTCTTTCAGCCTTGAAGTACACTATTACACCCCTGCCAGTGTAACACCAAACGGGTATAACACAGCCTGTGTTTGGGTGACTGCATTATACGGGCTGAAAATGCAAAAGCTGAAAATGCCGAAAGTTTGAATTATTTTAGATATGGCAGAGAGATCAAATTGCTTAATTAAGTGTTTTGCAGTCTTTCTGCCAGATGGCAGGAAGTCATGATGCTTAATTGGCTTGGGCTCTGAATCCTGCCATTCTCTCTTGCTTGCTAAATGGTAGTTTGTTGTCATCTCTGCTTATAAATGCAGCTTTTATCTACCTGATTTACATATCTGGTCTGATCAAGATTGAGGCTTCCTTTTTTAACTCTTTGTAAACAGAGCTCTGGCAAGTATTTTGACTAAATCACTCTACTGTCTGCTGTCCATTATGACAAAAAGAAAATGTTCAAGTGAAAAAACATGGGCAAAATGCATGAAGCACAATAGCTTATTCTTCCCGTTTAAATGCAGAGGAGCTGGGATGTGCACAAAGATGGCTAAAATCCTTTGGCTTGGAGCTGTCTAATACCCAGCAAATTTCTGTACAGGCAGGGCAAACTTGCTGTGTTCTGTGAATTGCCTTGGGGCTATCTCCTTTCAGGGGATCTTGGGACCATACTGAATTCTCTAGGTTAATTTTTGAAAAATAAACTAATTATTTGGAGGAGGCAGTGCAGAGGGAGGGTGGAATATCTAAGTATCTTCAGCTTGGTTGTATTAAATCTCTGCAGATAAACGACAACAGCTTGTAACTGTGAAGAAAGACATAGGGAAAGGGATAGATATGTACATTTATGATCTAATACATTAACTTATGAGTTATGACTAATTGGCACTATTTAATTGGTGGTGGATGTGTCCCTATTGTGTTCAGTTACCAAATACCACCAGTAAACACATTACTTCACCATTATTCATAAAATCAGCTGTGTATAGATAGTATAAAGGCATCATATAAGGAAATGTTCGCATATAATCACTGGAATTTTGTAAGAGTCTGTAATTAGACTTGAAAAAGAAGCTTGATATTAAAACAAGTTCATACGTAGCTTTTCACAGTACCTTAGGTTCTGCATTTGATTTCTGTATTTCAATAGGACCAATCAAATAGATAAAAAACTAAATGTTTACCATAGATAAATGTATTATTTTCTTGAATGAGTAGGATTAGCAGAAGATCTGAATTACCATACAAAAAGAGTACTCAAGGCAGTAATCGTTAATTTTTCTTTGAAATATTACACATGTACTTCACAGGCTCTTACTAGTTGAGTCATTATTGCTGCAAAGGTAACTGTGTTGCTCCAAAACTCGTTTTGGTGTTTGTGATCCTGTCAATAATCTGAATTTCTGCAATACAATAATTGCTGTTTCATGGTAAATATTATAGGTAGGTTTTCTTAAAGAAGAAATGCTGAAGCTTTCAATCACAGCTTTCAATCTTTACAGAAGCCCTTAAATACATACTGATGTAAATAATGAGTAAAGAGTGTAGATGTGTATATAGATTTCTGAATACATTGAGAGACAGATGTGTTTAATTTCAGTTTCAAACAAACTGAACTTATTGTAGTACCAGAAAAAGCCATCTTGAATCTTCCCTTCAAACAAGAGAATTTTAATCTGAGTATGAGGCAGTAACTAACCTGGTCTGATGGAGTATTCCTTACTTTTTGCTGAAATGAGTTTTCCTTTTTTTTTTTCTGTTGCCACCTCAGTAGTATCTTTGAAGAGAGATTTTTCACAGGCTAAAAATAAATGTTGTGAACAGACTGTGAATCATACTGAAAGGGACAAATCCTGATCACTTTTTCACTGATTTTTCCTATTCTGAAGTTGATGGCTCAACTTAGTGCAAAAAACAATCTCTTCATCCTTTGTCTAGTTTGTCTGCATTGCACATCTGGTGATCTAATTATGTTCTTAATTTTCTTACTCCTTCATTTTAGATTGACAGATTGTAACAGCAGCTGAAGATAATGTTTTTGCATTATCCTTCAAATCTGAGTTTTAGTTTTTCTTCCTACATTTGCGCCATGTGTTTCTTTTGAGCTTAGTCCAGTCTTCAGTGAAAAAATTCCTGTGGGCATGGGTAGATTTTTATTTCTAACTCCCGGGCTATCAGTCAGGAGGTTGCTACCTATGATTTTGCATGTCTAGCCCTGTCTCAGAAGCAAGCTACTCTTCATACAGGGATTTGTGAACTGTAGAAGATAAGATAAAGGGCAAGAGTTTTTAGCCACTGTAGTGCCTCCTAGTAAAGCATGAAGTGGAGATACTGTATAAGGAAAATACTTCTAGTAGGGATTGCAGCAGGATTAGCACTTGTCTGTATTTTGCAGTGAAAAGCAGGCTGTGAGTGTTTGCATGTGACTTCTCAATGCAAAGTTATTATAAATAGAGATAACATTTTCAAAATAAAAAGGCTATGATAGTACTTCACACAGTAGCTCTGCACACAGCTAAAAATAACTACACAAAGGAGAACTTACCAGGTCTGAAGGCAGCGTTGAGGATTAGGAATGTGTAGGGGCTTGGTTAGGGATCAGATCCCCAGCACCTTACAGGGATCATAGTGTGGAGGTGTGTTTCTGGGATTTTTTTTTTCCTTTCTTTCTTTGTTTCTTTTTTAATAGATGGCTCGGTAAGAAGAATTTCTTTGGTGGGAAATTCTTTGCTTTTGGCAGCTGTGTGCTCTTGTTGCCACATGCCTCTGCTGTTGATTCATGACTGATGCTGTTAACATTCACAAAAAGTTCCAAACGCAAAGATTACCTGGACACTGAAGAAAAGAAAAGCATAAAGCAGTCTGGTACTTGTGGCTGCCAGCAAGATAGATTGGCTCGCAGCTGGTGCCTGGTAAACCTATTAAAGTCTTCCAGGGTGTCAAAATGTGTGTAACAGGAGAGTTCATCCCTCAGGCTGTGGGTGTGTGGACAAGTTTGTGGCACACAGTGGCACCAGTAAAATATCTCAGACTAATCATTTCACTGGGTTATGAGCTTGTGCCTGAAAAAGTGGCCACCTACCAGAAAGTACATCTGATGTCTGCCTATAGACAAACAAAGAGTTCATGTCCTTTTTCTGCACTTGGAAATAATGAGAAGGCTTTACAAAGGTTAAGCCTTTGGAGGCACATTTCCTATTGCTTGGACAGGAATTGATATCAAATAACTCATATGCAAATTCAGCTCACAAAGTGAAATTGAATGGCAGTTTTCAGAGAGGGTTTCCCATGACAATGCAGACTGGCAGAATGAGAGACATTTTAATTTGCTGAAAGCAGTGATCTTGGGGACCTGCAAAAGCAACTAAGTGCTGGAAATGCAGTTGGTGGGTGTTTTTTACTTTTTTTTCTTTACTTTTTCCGTTGTGTGGTGGACTTTTATATTAGGAACTCATTGAGCTTCCCTTTTCCTGCTCCCTTCTCTTGCATGAAATGATGTGTCTTATCAAATTCTCTCTCATTGCACTAATGTAAGCAAAGCACTTCAGATATAATTTTTACCTTATCTCAACAATGATTTCATTTCAATAACATTGTCATTTTGTTTTATGTTAACAAAAATTGGCTTCAGGTGTGCAGCAAGCTTTGTTAATGAAAGCATAAGGTAGGCTTTGTGGATTTTGAGTCCTAAAACAGAGTCCTAAAAGCAGAGATGTTTTACTAGCTGTGTATTTATTTATATAAATAAATTTATATAAAACATATTTATATTGTCTAATCAGTAAACGTTAAAGGAACAGAAAATAGAAACATAAATAGGAAAATGGTTATGGTAGTGGTAGGACAGAAGTTCTTATCCACAGTCTCAAAAGTAACCTGACAAGCTTGTATGTGTGTCATTTTACTCACGGGAAAGGTCCAGTTGAAGTTTGCAGACTGTATGCTCGCATAACAAATAATGAGACTCTTGAGATCTTGATGCACTTTCCAGGTATTTGTTTTAGTGCCATCTGTTCTTTCTGCATTAAAATTATTTTTTCTACATTTCTTCCTCATTTTTTCCTATTTTCTGTTCTTCTTGTTTTCTTTTTCTTCTGTTATACTTGCTATTTTTTATGTTCTTTGTATATTTTCCTTTATTCAAATAATTTGGATCTAGAGGGCATTAGTGAACTAAGGGTCATTAACCAGCTACACCAACTTTAGGAAAGAGAAGTGAAGAAGAAGTTCTAGCCAGCTGGGGGTTGGTCTCTTCTCCCGGGCACTCAGCAATAGGACAAGGGGGCACGGGCTCAAGCTCTGCCAGGGGAAATTTAAGTTGGAGATCAGAAAAAAATTCTTTCCAGGGAGAGTGCTCAGGCATTGGAATGGCCTGCCCAGAGAGGTGGTGGATTCCCCATCCCTGGAGGTTTTTAAACTGAGGTTGGCCGTGGCACTGAGTGCCATGATCTGGTAAATGGACTGGAGTTGGACCAAGGGTTGGACTTGATGCTCTCCGAGGTCTTTTCCAACCCAATCGATTCTATGATTCTAAGAAAGTTCAGGGTTTTTTTAAACTTCTGTAACCTAGTAATCTTAATCTTGTTCTTTGGAGAAGATACTCAAAGCATTGTAGAGGATTATTTTTCTGTTGTGGTGATAAGTATCCTTATTTTTTCATATGCTTCTTAACAGTACTAGGTATGTTTTGTGAATCTGTGTAGTTTTTTTAGAACAGTGAGCAGATTTTCCTGAGAGGTGCTCTGCTGTTCTCTGTGATGCTTCTCAAACTAAGAATTGCAGTGTTGGAAGAGTTCAGTATTGCCATTAACTTTTCCACATAAAAACTCTTCTGTTTGTTGTTTGTAACACTTGAGTATCTTTTTTGTCACTGTTTGCCAGAGTATTTCAAATAGTTTCAAATTATCATGGTTAAAATTTTATTTCCTCCCCTTGGATTTAGTGCCCTTGACAATTGGTTGAGCAAGTAGATGGTACCTTTAGGGAAGTATAGAAAAATAATAAGATGGGAGGGAAAAGGAAAAGGGCTGTGTGGTTTAAACAAGCAATTCGGCAAAGAAATCTTTGGTTTCCACGGGTAGTATGTTTTAAAATGCCTGCCAAAAGAGCAGAGCCATGGCTCCCCTAACACCTGAAAAGATAGAGGGATCTGGATAGACTTGAGAGATGGGCTGATTCCAATGGGATGAAGTTCAATAAGGCCAAGTGCCGGGTCCTGCACTTTGGCCACAACAACCCCATGCAGCGCTACAGGCTGGGCACAGAGTGGCTGGAGAGCAGCCAGGCAGAAAGGGACCTGGGGGTACTAATTGACAGGAAGCTCAACATGAGCCAACAGTGTGCCCAGGTGGCCAAGAAGGCCAATGGGATCCTGGCCTGGATCAAAAATAGCGTGGCCAGCAGGACCAGGGCAGTGATCCTTCCCCTGTACTCTGCCTTGGTGAGGCCACACCTTGAGTATTGTGTTCTGTTCTGGGCCCCTCAGCTCAGGAAGGATATTGAGGTGCTGGAGCGGGTCCAGAGAAGAGCAACAAGGCTGGTGAAGGGACTGGAGCACAAGTCCTGTGGGGAGAGGCTGAGGGAGCTGGGGTTGTTTAGCCTGGAGAAGAGGAGGCTCAGAGGTGACCTCAGCACTGTCTAGAACTGCCTGAAGGGAAGTTCTAGCCAGGTGGGGGTTGGTCTCTTCTCCCAGGCACTCAGCAATAGGACAAGGGGGCACGGGCTCAAGCTCTAACAGGGGAAATTTAAGTTGGAGATCAGAAAAGAATTCTTTTCAGAGAGAGTAATCAGGCATTGGAATGGGCTGCCCAGAGAGGTGGTGGATTCACCATCCCTGGAGGTTTTTAAACTGAGGTTGGCCGTGTCACTGAGTGCCATGATCTGGTAAAGTGACTGGAGTTGGACCAAGGGTTGGCCTGGATGATCTTGTAGGTCTTTTCCAACCCAATCGATTCTGTGATTCTATGATATCTCTAGGAGGATCATTTAAAGTTAAAAATGTATGGGTTAAGTCCCTAGCTATAAAAGTTTTGCAGGAAATCTCAAAAGAAATATTTAATTGTTCTTAACATTTTAGTTAGTTTATCTACCTGTTAGGAGAGATTCACTTGCATCTCAAGATATTTATGCATTAGCTGTACAAAACTGTTAAATATAAACATGCCTCTATTGAGATAGTTCATTTCCTTTTAATAGGAAACGACAAATAATGTATGTTTAATTGCTGTTAGTTGAAATTTGTGAAATGGGCTCTCAATTTAAAAAAAAAAACACTTGCATTTTTCAGCTAGATATAATTATTGTAAGAAAAACAGTTTGTTGAAACTTAATTCTGTCTTAAAATTTGATTATTAAATACGAAGCAGCACAACCCATACGTAGTGGACTGAATTATTTTTCTTGATTTGTTGTCATCATTGTCTGAGACCAGTGTCTGACCCAGACCTGTAATGTTTATTAATGTGATAGAAGAGAACATTTTTTCTACTTAAGAAGTCTCAATCAAATTTGACTCTCACTATGTAAGTGAGGTAGTTGAATAAAGCAAAATGCTGAAGAAAATACTTGTCTACTCTTCTGAATACAGTACTCCCTTTGAAACGATTTTTAGAGCTCCCAATTTATTTCTTTGCCAGCATCTTCCATGAGCTGAGGGACTTGACATCCTTTGAAAGTTTGGAAACAGAGCAGTGACTTCAGTTAGCTGCTTTCATAAAATTCATTATAACATCTTGAAATAAGTTTAGGATTTGTCATAATTTCTAGCTTGTTCTCGATGTTGTTGTATTAGGAAGGAAGTGCAGATAAAATCTTATGTTCTGCATTTAGACCTATTTCTGTCTGGTTTTCTGCAGCTCACCTCTGTGGGCTCTCTGGTGGATTACACTGTACTTTAGTAAGAGTACTAAGTTGGTTACCTGTCCTTCCAGGCATCAGTTTTATTTGCACAAACCCCATGGCATGTGATATGTTTGAAATATAGAAATATTTGCAAGCTTTTGCTGAAAATGAAATATTTTAAGGTTTTTGGAGGACTTGGGTATTGTATGCCTTAAGGAAGAGGAAAAAAAGGCTTTTAAAAATCCGCTTTGTAAAATTTTTGTAATGTGCAATTTGTTGAGCTTTTTCTTTTAAACCCACTTGAATTAAGTGTCCAGAGAAGTTCTTTTAATGTAGCTGCAGCTAGTTACCTTAAATTGAAATTGCCCAAAGAAGAGAAAGAAGGGTTTGATTTCCCTTTGTAAGAAAGACAACTTACCTGTCAGGATATCAGCAAATACAAATATATTAAGCAAATTGTTCCAGTAAACATGATTAATAACACAATAAACTACATTTTAACCTAAAATATTGTAACTTTGGGGTTTTGGGGAAAAAAAGTGAATTATTAACTGATCCTGAGCTTCTAAGTATGATTGGAGAGAAAAGCTATCATGTTATCACAGGACACACATTTTCAAAACTTAACACTGTCTCTTGCAGCTTGGCTCTGTTTTTTCCCAGTTAGCTAATCAAGGCTGATAAAGAGTTGGAAATAGATTTTTGGTTTATTGTGGTCTGTTTTTTTCTATTCCTACTTATCTTTCATTCACACATTTGTATACTTGGCAGATGTTAATGAAATGCTTCTTTTGAACTCAACAGATACTATTCTATGAAAATTATCAGAACAGAGATGAAGCCATTATGTATAAAAGGCATTTTTTATCACTTTGACAATTTGGCTTTAATCCTGGTCACCGTACACTGGCATTCATTTTAAGTTCAGTTTATGTCTGGCTTTTGTTCCAAACTAGCAGATAAATCTGAGTGCTGTTCAGTATGAAAAATTTCAGACTGTTTATGCTAGCAGGTGACGTATGACATGATATTGGCAGAGATGTGCAGCCTGAGTGCTGGGAGAACTCAATTGTTTTAGTGTATTGATCTGGAATCTCTGTTCTCCTGTGCCGCTTCATTATTTCCCAGGTCTCTGAAGCAAAGTCACTTGACTACTATGAAGTACTATATCTGCAGTGAAGAATGTTGTAGTGGTGCTAATTTTTGACAACTTTTGACTGCAGAAATGCCTTGGTTAAAAGTCATGAAGAGAGTTGAGTGGTTTGGACTGGAGAGTCTGCTTCCTTGGAGTTGTGACACGGCTGGGAAGAGCCCCATTGTGTGTCTCTGTGGGCATCCAGACTTTACTGCTTCACTGCCTGGGATGTGCACAGAGCTTAAACTTACCCTTCCTTCTCATGGATTAAGATATAAATGCTTTTTCTTTGCGTGTAATTGCAGCTGATAAATAGAATTCCCCCCCTCCCCCCTGCCCCCACTTTAAAATTAGGCTTTCTAAAAGTCACTTTTGAATATCTGGTTAAAATGCAATATAGAGAGAGTTTGGAAGGGGTCTTGGTTCTACGGGGTTTTGGGTCTGGTGTTCAGGAATTTTTGTTTGTTGGAGTTTTTTTCATTGGTTTTCTCACTTTTTTTTACATTTTATTGCACATCATGTGCCACACTACTGTAACTGGCCAAGAGTTTTTTTCTGAAGCATAAGAAAGCCTGATATGTTTTTGACACTTGAAAAAAAATGGTCATTGCAGAAAGCCTGATATATTTTTGACACTTGAAAAAAAATGGTCACTGCAGTTTTTTTTATCTGGGTTATGTTTATTTGTTAGTAATTTTGCAAAAATTGTTTTTGCTTTGATTCAAAAATCTCAGTCTCAAATGTTATTTTGTGTGTCACTTATTACATTGGGAAGCACTTTGCAGATCTACTGTCAATATCCACTGCACTGAAAAACAAGTAATCCCAAACCTGCTGTCTGGTTTCCTTTTTTTATTGTATTCATTGTATTGTATTATTTCATCATTGCATGGAGCAGTGGACATTCCTGTCATGAGTACATGAGACTACACTGATACTGAGTTTTATTTCTAATCAATTTTGTCCTTGTACATAAGCAGGAACTAACACTTTCATACCTAGTGGTGGGAATTATTCTAAGTGTCCTAAGTAAACAAAATGGCTGTGTGCTCCTTGTTTAATAAAACTGTCCTTGTGTTGCCCATCGTATTGAGCTCCAGTGCCCTGTCTGTAGCACTGTTGTTCTTTACACGTTCCACTGAACGCCTTCCCTGCTGTACGGGGAATTACCGCTGTTCTGTCTCCCGATTCACATGTCTGGAAAGCCATGCTAGTGCTGGTTGGAGAGGCATTAATCTATTACAATGAGCAGATGGAGATGTTAAGGTCATATGCAGTTCAAGAGTGAATCACAGGCCTTGATATTATGCATCTCCACAAAGAAGATGATTTACTTGGTCACTGAAAATAAAAGAAGCTGATTTATAGACTTCTAATAGTAAAAGTGCTTTTAAAGCTCATGTGCTTTTGTTTTTGCATCTGAGTTACACAGGGTAGAAATATCTTGAGCTTTAGAGGGTTTGTACAGTATGTTAAGTTCTAAAATAAAATCCATATTCCAAATGTTTATGTTGCAAATAAAGCAGTCTCTATAATGTAACAGTTGGAAGGAATCATACCAAATTGATTTACACAGAATTTAGGACGAAAATAATCCTTAAAGTGTTTCTGGTCATGAGGCTTTACTTTCTTCAGATTTCCCTTTTTCTTGTTTCTGCCTGGGATATTCTGCATGCTCCTTTTTACTTTCCTGATCTGAATTTCATGATCCCTGATGCATTTGAAGCACTATATGTTTAGTGCAAGTCAGCCCATTTCTGCCTTCATCCAAATAGTTTTGAAATCTGATATTTGCTTTATGGATATCTCTTGTATATAAAGTGCTTGTTTAAAATAAGAATTAATTTATCTCTCAACCTGCCTGATAGAGCTGTGATGTGACAAATGGACTAAATGCTGGTATTGTTCAAATGAGGCATCTGTGTGAGTTTGTCCTCTGTACACAGAGCTGTTGATTCTCCCAAATTGCTTTTTTACTCCTCACTTTTATCTTCCATGTGTGGCCTCTTGCCTTATCTATCTCACACTATTCCAAGCCTGCCATGAACACAGACCAGTTACTTTTCTGTGGATTATGTCCTTTATGCTTGTTGCTGTAGTCAGAGTGACTGGTTATCATGACCCCATGAGATGCAATAACAACTTGCTGTTTGTGAAATGGGGATGTGACAGAGAGATGGGCTCAAAAGTGATCACTGATTTTTGGATGTTTAATGTGAAATTAGCCCTGGGATCTTTTTCAGGTCATGTACTGCTTCAGAGGGAAAAAGTAGGAGTTTAGTGCTTGGGAGGAGGACTGTGGAAATAAGGCAAGCACACAAAAAGAGAGAGACACAAAGTGGGAAAGGACAAAACATCAGATTCCATTAAAATGCCTTGTATTTCAGTGGCATGCTGTGGCAGAGGCAGGTCTGGGAGTTAATTGCCAGGCTAGTGTTCAGCTCTGAAAATAGAAGAGCCTTTGCTCCCCCTTGTCTTCCTTGCAATACCCTCCCACATTCACTGCATAGTTTTAAATTTCTGCAGTGAGTGAAGTGGGCATCTGACAGACAACAGCCTTCTTCACATATAGACTCTTGATTCATCCCTGGAGAGAGTCTTTAATGTTCACTGGATGTGGCAGATGTTCTGCAGAGTTAGCAATATCAGAAACTTAATAGCTATACCATAGTGCATATACTGAAATGTATTTTAAGATGGAAGGGGCAGCTGAAAAAAACCCTGAAAATCTTGATATTTTTTTTTTAATCCTTAGAATCCCAATCCTTAAATATCTTAATAATTATTTCATGGCAGTATGACAGTAGAGAAGCCGACCCCTCTCAGGGATCTTCTTGGTCCAGCTGCCCAGGTTAAGGCTTTCATGAATGTATGTCATTGGATGGTTGTCCTGAATGCTCAGTCTGCTGCTGTGTGATGTCAGGTCCACAACTGAGAGCTTTTTCTTTTTCAGATAGACCTTTGAATACAACTCTAAAACCTTGTATTCTTCAATATTACTTTTTTCTAGGTCAGCCAAGCCTCCGAGAAGCTATCTCGATGTCATGTATAACTAATGGAAGTACAGGAAGCAGGAAGACAGGCCACAGTTCGTCTGTTTCTGTTGCCAAAAAAGAAACTCTTTCATCTGCTGCAAAAAGGTACAAAACTGTTATTAAAATTGAAATTTTTACATATTAAACCACAAATCAAACAGACCAAGAGTTTGATTTTTGTACAACACTCAGCAGAGCTACCTGAAGCCTAGTAAAGCATATCCAAACTTTGGAGATGTACCATGTCATTGGGCTGCTTACAACAGAATTTTAAACAGAATTCATAAATGGAGAGTATTTCTGTAGTGTGTAATATCCAAAATGAATTCTCACTAGGGGATTATGCAAACATATTTCCAGTACAAATGGGATTGTTTTCCTTCTGGTATTCATATGCAGCTTTCTTTTTTGCTTCCCAAGGAAATTAAAGGACAAAACTGACTTCATTTTCTAGAGTGTAAATAGTAGGCAATAGCAAAATAGCTATGAAACACTAGTGAATTGTTTAGGATAAAAGTTTACATTTCGTGTGTAAAATCCTAACCCAAAATATGGTTACTTGGTGTGTATGAAGAATATCTGTGTCAGATCTCAAATGTGTAGAAATAACATGGCTTGAGTAATTTGTAAGTTAAACTAGCTAAGAAACAAACAATAATGGTTTTCCTCCATGTAATACTTTCAGCTTCATATGGTAAACAAAGTGTTTGCTTAACTGTGTTTTTCTGTGGGTCTGTTAGACAGTGATTGTGTGGCTTCTTGAACAGTAGATTTTGTACCTGTTCTATTTGTTGTGAAGAACAGGCTGCCAGATACAGCCACGGGGCAGAGAATACTCTGATGTGTAACTGTGGTAAGTTATGTGAACAAATTCTTGGCCTCTGTAAAGTACTCTGGTAACTCCAGGGGCTGGTTTATCTTCTAGTGTGGATGTAAATACTGTGCTGTACAACAAGACAGGGAAATGATATACTTCAGGGAATAAAAATGCTGCATGTAAATATAAACTGTATGAGAACAAACCAGAAAAAGCTTTAGTGCCCTTTGGAACTTGGAAAGCAAGGGTAATGCCCCACTCTTCGCTCTTCTCCATTGTGTAGCATTGCATATATTTCTTTTTATTGAATTCTTATGTTTACTTTTCAACAGTAAATCAGACAGTGATCAGTGTATGTCTCTATCTGCTAATATGACAGGCACAGGGACAAAAGACATTCCTGCAAGAAGGTATTTCTTAGTTAGCACTTTTCCATTAATCTTACCTCTGTGGCTTTTGGCACTTTGATGAGAGCCAGTCCAGTTCCCGTGGTGTTCAGCTTGCATTTGTGCTGAATCATCTTCTTGATTCATTGGCTGCTCAACACTTGACTGCATAAGAAGAGCAGAGTGGAGTTGCTGGCATCCCTTTCATCTGAGTTACGCTCTTTAAAAGGAGACCTGGATAGGCCAAAAGAGGAAAACCTTAATATGCAGAAGCCAGGTCTCCCTGGGGTCCCCAACTAACTGTCAAGGAGAGGTTTTGGTGGTTTCAGGGCAGCTGAAGATATATGGCTCCCTTCTTCAAGTCGTGTTTTAGAAAAGTCTAGGAAGGCTCTTTAGTTATTTTTCCGGGAGTTCCTTTCACTTCCATGTCTTTATTCATTAAATTTGTTTGGTATTTAGAAGAAAACAAACTTTTTTATAGAATTACCAGCTCAAGAAAGGAAACATAAGTGAATGTTAATTGTAGTCCCATCTCCTTACAAGCTCAGGGTAACTGTGTCTATTTCTAACACTTGTGGTGGTCAAAAGGGGGAAGGCCAGAGGATGTTTCACCCCAACCTTTCTCCAGGCTAAAGCTTGAATTGGTGCAGCAAGTGGACATGGTCATCTGTAGATACAGAATTAACCTTTAGATTTTAAACAGACCCCATAGCCTGCTTAGGGGTTTTCACATTCGAACTATAGGTAGACATACATCTAGTCAACGTAACAGAAGACCTACTTGTGTCCAAACTGTTACTGCTGTTGAAGTTCAGTGTCTCTGTTTTGTGTGGCTCTGTAGAGCTGTCATGTGTGAGAATTTCCACTATAAATGAGTAGTTTCATTTCCTGAACTATTTAATCTTGTTCTACCAACCTGAACACTGAGATCATAGAGATGATGGGATGACTGAGTAGCTCCATAGCAGCAGCATGTCTCATTTCAACAATGGCATGCTAAAATACCAGCTGTCTCTAAGACCAGAGCCCAGGAATGTTCTGTGAACACCAGGTAGATGATGTCCCATTGAAAGAGATGAGGTCACAGAATCACAGACTATTCTGAGTTGGAAGAGACCCACAAGGATCATCGAGTCCAACTCTTAAGTCAGTGGCCCATACAGGGGATTGAACCCATGACCTTGGCATTATTACATGTTGAGAAAATTTCAGCCCTTTTGTCTGGAATGGAAACAGATTCGTGTTTTGTACAAGTAAACAAACAAAACTCAACCAAACAATGACTGTCAGAGACCTGTTTGATCATTTTGCTTAGGACTAAACATTCTTCTGAAAACAGCTTCTGGTAAGAATTGTCTTTGTGTTTCAGAGTGACTACACTCCACAGTAGCTGTCAGTGCGTTGTTGTCCAGAGAGTGAAACATTGCGCTAAGTGAAATTAAAGAAGCTGCAAAATTAGGACAGAGAGTAATAGCTCTCAACTGCTCCGATGTAGACTGAAGAAATGCCTCATTACATTGCGTTTTGGAAGGAATTTTTGTGTGCATTAAGTGACTGCTTCCCAGAACAACTACTTTCTAGAAACCCACAAGAAAAGGTGCTGGGTTCGATTTGGTTGCAGTTGTTACACAAGACCTAGTTGAAGAAGCAGTAGTGTGAGCGCCACTCTGTAATAGCCAGTCATAATACAATTAAGCTGAAGATTTTAGAAGAAGTGAGTTAACCAAATGAATTCAGTGCAAAGATATTCACTACTCAGACTGCCACATATCTACATGATTTTCTTCCAAATTACAATGTCGGTCAAAAAGAGAAGCCCACTTAACCTGTGATAGATAAAAGCACTTCACTGAAATGCAAGGTGTACCTAGTGCTGCAACCCAGCAAAACCAGAGCGCTCCAGCAATTCTTGTGGCCCAGCAATGAAGTTAAGGAGTGAACCTAATGGCAAAGATGGTTAGTCCACAGCAGACAAGCTCAGTGAAGAGATTCCCACATTGAACCTGTGGTTTCTGGGAGACGGATCAGATGAGCTAAATGAGTAAGAACACAGAAAATATGAGACTGAATTGATAAATTAGATGAATGGGGCTGTCAGCAGGTGGCATTCACCTGAGCTTGCTGGGGGAATGTAGAGGTTAATTGAGGGATTGCTAATGTCTCCTTGTAAACAGATATTACAAAAAGTGTGGTAAAAGGGACTACAGATGATGACCTCACTGGAGCATTCTGTTATCAGAGGCAGATGACGCCAGGTGAGCCGTTGTTCTGACCAAGTAGGAACATTCTTTATAGCAATGTAAGGTGGACTTATGGAGGTCATTATGTTGATGTGTTCTCTCTCTTCCTGCTTCCCTTAAGTCTGTATTTTGATATCCTCAGGTAGAGGGAAAAGGGAAATTGGAAGCATGTCTTCCTGAAATACGATTTTGTTAAAAAAATCTAACAAGAGAAGTCCCACATTTATGAGATAGTGAGTGCAGAGGTCTGTGGGTGTACTTCCCACAGGAATAGAGAGATTCGGGTTTTTTATTCTGCATTTCTTGCAACAGACTGCAAAAAGAGTAAGTACAGTGTGCTTTACGTCCAGAAATGCAAGTTAAGCCTTCTGATTAAAAAGTAATACTTTTTTAGGCTTCTAGTTAATTAAGGACTTTTGCCTATAAATTATTAAACAAAACCCCAGAGTTCCTCAAGCTTTTTTCTCTGTGATCACATATATGCCCTCAAAAAATGTGAAAGCTCTTTGTTGTTTTCATCTGTTTTTTGGTAAAGAAAATGTAACTGATGGATTGTATTGACAGCTTAAGTTAGCTAATATGGTTCACAGTAGAAATCCTGAGTGATCCTTAAAATGTATTTTGGGTTTTATATTATTATTCATGTTTTGACCTGTTTTTCCATGCTTTGCTTCTGTGAAAGCAGTTGGAAAAATTGAACTGATGTAAGTGTTGGGGGCTTTGTCTTGGTGGTAGACAACACATTCAGTTGAAATAACAAAAGAAACAAAAAGAGAATCTTATTTATTATATGTTAAAATTGGGGGCCCATTTTTATTAATTTATTTTGAATACTGTCTTACTGTTTTCATTGTTTTTTGGGAACAGGTAAATGTAAACACAATTAAGATCATGCAAGGGTTTGAGGGGAAAATTGGTGTGAGGGAACAGAAATCTGGCTTCTCCTGTTTAGAAAGATATTGTTTATTTTTTACTTTGCAGGCTACTTTGACCCTAAGAAAAAAAATTTTCTTTTTCCTGTTTAGCTGGTGTTTGTAGCTTGCTGTTTCTGTTCACTGAGTAATCCATCTTGGAAGATTTAATTTTTTTATCTTAAAAATAAATAAGCTGTCTACTAAGGGGTACTCTTCTCTTTCAGGTCCTGGTATTATTGTTTGAATGATTTAGTATATTAAAAAGCTTGTTACCTTGTAGAAGGCAGTCTTTCTGTTTCAGAATTAATCTTTCTGTTTACTTAGTTAACGTTTGGTTTGATTCTTAATAGATTTAAGGTTCCTAATGACACGTATTTAAATCTTTAAATCTGTTTCAAATATTAACCTAATAAATACAGCACTGTGAAAATAAAGATGTGTTTTTAGCTGTCATTGACTGAAGGCACTAAAGAAGTGGCAAGTCTGATGTTAGTTAACTACAAATCTAAACAGTCATGAGCTTTCAGGGATGATTTCCTTTGAACTCTGATGCAGCCAAGGACAACCCAGGGACAAGAAAGAGCACTTCAGAATTTTGGTGGCAGCTCAAAGATAAGCAGGTTATGGACTCATGTCCAGAAATACAGAGCAAGAAGTATAGTTTCATGGTGGGCTAAAGCTAATCAGAGATAGCACAAGTAACAGTCTTGGCTTTCACTTGCACTGAGCCTTGACTGGCAGCAAGGTAAGGTAGTCAGTGAACTGAACCAGAGGGTGGTTTTTTCTGAGGGGTGGCAGACTTGTGCATCAACTTGTGTCAGCTATGAATGCTGTAGGAGCACCCATGGACAGAGGACATGCTCAAATCTAAGTTATGGTCATTTTAAAATCAGAGTAAATGTAGTACAACTGCACAGTAAAAATAAGTAAACGATCTTCCATGCCTCCCTGACTGTATTTCGTTTTTGGAGCTTTTGACTAAATCTCTTTTCAGCAAAATGCTAACCTGAAGAGAGTGATGAGTAAATAATCAAAGTGTTCTTTCCATGATTGTTTATAGTAAGTTGTTACATTGCTTCTCCCATCTTTTAACAGAAGACATTTTCTCCCACCATTTTAATTTAATTGTTTGTTCTCCTTTTTTTTCCTCCCTTATGTTACACTTTATTTTACAGCGGTACAGAAAAAAAGAAGGAAAAACCTCCAGGACAGAAAGAAAAAAAAGAGGACTCTCATTCTAATGATCAAAGTCCACAAACTCAAGCATCACCTTCTCCCCAGCCCTCCTCACAGACTCTCCAAACACACAGGCAAACTCAAGAAAGCAAGAGTTCTGCTCCAGCTAAAAGGTTTTCACAGTACCGCAGTACAGAACTAGAAATTATTGTAATGATACTGAGTTCATATTTGACAACAAGTCATGTGAAATAATTTTAATGTCATGATCATGCTTGTGTTTGATATTTTTTCTGCTACACAAGATGCATTATGCATTGCAGCAGAGAAAGCACAAAAAAATACATTTTTTTTTCTTCAAGTATGTTTTTAAGATTGTGAAGATTTTTTGTTCTCTGGCTGAAATCCTAATACGGTAGATTTCTTCTAATCAGCCATTATTCTAAAATATTTAATGATGAGTCCATCATTCTCAAAATACACTTCATGACTTTGTCTGACATAGCTTAATTGTAGGAGTGTATTTTGCACATGGCCATTTACTACATCTCATAATAGTATTTTTTAAATACTAGTATCATTGCAACCTTTCCCTCAAGAATTTTTATTCTATAAATACTCTACAAAGTGACTGCAGTTTGTTTTTTCTGGATGTGGGGGGTTTTTGTTGTTGTTTTGGGGGGTTTTTTTTGTTACCCTTTCCAAATTCCTGCTGTCATGCAGGATGATTCACTTTTATTCTGATTCTTTACATGAGTGAAGTTCTGATTTTACACCCAGATCATAAAACTGCTAGACTTGACTAAATGCAGAAATTTATTGCCTCTAAGTTCCCACTTATTTTAGTGGGAATTAGACACAGGGGGAAAAAAAAGGTGTTTTGGGGATTTTAGATGACTTTTTGAATTCAAGAAAATGGATTTTAAGATTTGGGTGGTATCTTCTGAGTTTCAAAACTATGCAGATCACTTGGTATGGTTTGGTTTTGTTTTGTTTTTTAATTAATTGTCACCTTACTGTTTGGGAAGGTGGGAAATTTTCTTTTACTTTTTGGCATATGGCAGACCAAGACAAAGTGAAAATGAAATTTATTCTTCTGAAATTTACCGTAATTCACAAGATTGTTGTCTTGCATTGCTTGAATTCACAGCTCTAATAAATATTTAAACTTTCACTTGACTGATGCATGTTATAACACTCCATAAAGGCTCTGTCTCCATGTCTTGCACAAACCTGTAAGTTGTCTGAAGCTGAACTTGTGGCCTGTTGTTCTCTTGCCTGGTATCTCACTGTAAAGATGTCTGAAGTCTTGCTTACTAATCTTTTGCAGTGTGGGGAAAAAAAAAATGCCTTTTTTAGTGTCATAATGGTTTAACTTGATTGATTAACTTGTTTGTCGCAGGACCTTTGAGCCTCTTGAGGTGCTGTGGAAGAAGCTTGCCATTTCTAAGGTTGCATTTCAGGACTTAATCCTGCAAAAAGCATTTCTGACGGGATGAAGTATGATACTATTAGCAGGACATGTGCAAACTCTAAATCAGCTGGTTGAAAAAGAATTTGAGTTAGATCTCATTGAACATGTATTCCATGATTAAGATGTGTGTGAAATCAATGAATTAGTGACTGTATAACTTGCAGGTTCCCATTAGTGTAAATTGACTTCAATAAGATTGCTGAAGAATTATGTGGAAATTCATGGACCAAACCTAGCATGTCTTACTCACCCAAAAAGTTTTGCAGACATCTGTTTCAAAAAGATTAAAGCCATTAATGTGTTTTAGTATGTGCTAACTGCAAAGCAGCCATACGAAACTGCAATCGGATAGAACTGTTCTGCCTCACAACTTAAACTGGTGAACAGTTAATTGGGGGAAAAAATTACTTTTCTTTGTTATCTACTTAATTGGGTTTTTTACTATAGTTTATTCTTTAAGGCTAATATATTTAGCCTATTTTTTCTGATAGTGCAATTTGTTAGCAATGTAGTAATGAAGAGAGTTATTTTGTTCAAGTCTTTACACATAAGCATTTGAAAATGCAAAGGAATAATTAAATCATGTGGCAACTGTCTTGCTCAATTGTTTTCATTCATCCAGTTAGAACTTTTTGACTAACCTTTTTTTTCCTGTTTCATGCTTCAGCTTGAAGGAAGACCTAGCTCTGCTTTTGTCTCCTGCTGCTTGCTGTCCGTTGCATACGAGTTCCAGTAATTGTTATATTATTATCTTGTCATTTAAAATATTTTTTTTGGTTTTTTTTCTAGCATAAAGAAATCCTATGCTGCTGAAAAGCCTCATAGTGCTTGGGAGAGTTCAGATGATGGTCGTAACAAGCTGATGAGAATACCATCAACATCTAAATTAATATCAAAAGTGGCAAAGAATGCAGACAAGTATGTATTGATTTGGTACATAAAACCAAGTAAACTTCAGAGTCAAAAATATTATAAAATCACTTAATTCTACTGAACTTATTTGTGTATATGCTAGGACCATTTACATCTTTGTTTTTACTATGGGTAGTTACATAACCTGCCAATGTGATGCTCCAGGTGCCTGTGGAATCTTAAAACTATTATAAAATGTGAATACGGATTTTTTTTGTAAATAAATTTTAATGTTGCCCATTTGGGTTAGCAGAATTATGTATAATGATTTAAGATTTATGGCTTAATGCCACTGTTGCAAAGCTTCCAACTTTTTTTTTTCCTAATTAAAGCTGATTTGAAAGTGCAATTGTATTTCCTTGAAGTCAATTTACTGGATTTCAAATAATATGTGTGTTACTAAAGTAGACTGCAATAGCAGGAATCTACTTTTATGATTTCAGGTAGGTCTCTGCACTTGAGACCTCAGGTTCTAGCTAACATGCAGGCATCTTCTTTTCACTGTCATATCCAGTAAGTAATGTGCTGTAGCCTATCAGTCCTCTCATCCTCTTCTTCAGCAACAGGTTTTCTCAGTTTGTGGTCTCGAGGGAAGGCCTCACTAGGGATGAATAGCATGGAGTAGTTATTCCGCTTGCTCCTGTCAGCACAGGGTCAAGAGTTTGCTTTTTGCTGTAACTCCACATTGTTGACCCCTATTGTGACCCACTCTTGTCCTCAGTACTCTCTGCCAGTTGGGCTTCCCACTTTGTATTTGCGTACTTAGCTTCTCTTTTTGACTTTGTTGAAATTTTGCTGAAATTGTGTTGATTTTTTGATTGAGCTCTCTCCTGTTTGCCAGTATCCCCCCAGCATTCCAGCTTGGTGTTATTTGCAGATTGATAGATCTGCTCATTAATCTTCATTCAAATTGCTGTTAACTGGTCCAAGGCAGAACTACCTGAATACCCTTCCCACTAGGACAAATAAAACTCTTCAGACTGTTCAGAGTAATGTGCAGTCTTTTTATGATTCTTTCTGTAGTGCTCTCCTCAACTTGCATGTAAGACTGTCAAATACATGCTTAAGAGTCAAGAGTGGTGCAAGTGCATTCCTTCTTTCCCAGGAATGGGAAGAACAAAAACAAATTAATCCTGGGTGTGGATATCAGCACATTTACTAAATGCTTTATGCTTAGCCTGAAGAGTTCTGCAGAGCAGTGAAGTGCTGTGTGTGAGGGGATTATGCATTGCATATTTTACAAGTATTTCTTTTGTGATTGGTTTTCACTGTTGGAGTTTAAAAACCCTCTGGCAATTTAGATTGTAGTAGGGTAGTGCTGGATAATATTTTGCAATGAAAAAAACCCCTTTGTCTTAATTTTTTTTCTGGATTTTTGCTATGCTGCTAAAATATCTTTCACAGTGTGGTCTATACATCAAATTTGCTGAAAATAAGAAATAAATTTTACTTTTATTGACATTTTTATATTGGTTCAGGCATGGTCAAATTAGGGGGTTTTTTTTAATTTTTCTGTGATTCTACTTGTTTTCTAAGAGGCTTTAAATGGTGCTTTTCTACAATCTCTAACGTTGGAAAAAAATCAGGTATCTAAGAAAAGAGCAGACGAAGAAAGATTAGTTTTAATTATTGTTAGAGAGAGTTGTCTGTTCATAAGTTGAAGCTATTGTATCTTAACTGTATTTTGCAAATACTTCAAACATTATCAGTTGTAGACCATCAGCTGAAGACTGGGTGTTGTACTGTTTGTGTAACTTGTTCTTATGCTCACATTTATAATAAAGGCACTATTTACATACAAGAACACTAATTAATACAAATTTCTTACATTCTGTGTAACATATTTCTATAAGAACTACTTGGTATTGTGCAAAGGCATATTGTTGTCTTGCATTTATTTTTCCCAATTAAGAAACGTTGACCTTATCTGCTTGGAGTTATGCGAGTCTTGTGCGAGGGAATATAATTTAGCCCCTAATGTGGGCCCCAGGACAGAAATGTTTTACATATGCTTTGCACTATCAAACCATGATATGAACTTTGTTTACTAAGCTCAGTCTTTAAGCCAGCACTGAGCTGTAAATCAGTCTGATAAAGCCATAAGAAGTAAGAGGGTTCCCACAGCAGTGTTTTTCAGGCAAGACTGGGAATCTACTTTAAATTTTTCATTTGGCAGTGTGGTGTAGGGTGAGTCTACCAATAGCCAGACATGACTTTCCTTGTGCATATGCTTGACCCTTTGTCACTGTTACAAAAATTTGACCGCCATCCAGCTAAAAATACTGGATGCCACTCATACCTTTCTGCTGAATTTCAAATGAATTCAAGAGGGTGTTTTATGCAATACATTCTCCCACTAAAGAGTGTCACTCTATTAAGAAGTAGCTCTGATGCTGGAAATTACTATTTCTTCCCTCTTCACTAAGATATTCACGTTTTTGTGAGTAATTCATTTTTGCCTCTGGTAAGGAGAGACATCTTAGCTTCACTCTGTTGAAATCTTTGTGTTGCACATCCAGTAATGCTGCGTGGATCTGTTTTAAATGAAACTGCAACTTGCTTACATTTAATCCATGTGTCCAATAGCATTAATTCCTAGAAAAATTTGTGGGGTTTTATGCTGACAGCTTATTTTGACAGGTGTTAAATGCTCAGCAGGCAGGCTTGAGGAGGTGGCTGCTTAAAACATTTGGTTGTTACAAGTTCATGCTCTCTAAATGGAATTTTCTGTGCACAAGAAACATGCCCTCCCTTATTGATTTTTAAAAGGTTTTTGCATTTTGTTATTATCAGACTGATTCTAACCCTTGATATACAGCCAAAGACTTGAAGTTACTTGAAAGATACTGTGAATTGCATAAAATAATATATGGGTAAACTGTTTAGTTATTTAGCATCCTATACTACAGTTACACTGTACACAGAATCTGATGGCATTGCCAAATGCATTAATGTGTAAAAACTAGATAGTATTGCCTTGGTAAGTATTTCACATTTTATTAATGATATTATTTTGAATTTTTCCCCAGGCACAAAGATGTCATTGTCAGCCAAGGTAAATAAAAATGTTTATTTATACGTACTGGATGAAATTGAAAATACTTGCTTTTGACTGAATAGTATTTCCTGTAAATGAGTACATTGGGATATATTCTTATGAAACAGGGATTTAGAGGTAAAAAAAGCATTAATAAACTCCCAAGAATTCATTTGGCCAAACGTTACTCCAGATGCATATATAAATCTTTGAAATTATGGAGAAATGCCTCATCAGACTGGATCTTTAGGAAGTACAGAAAGTTTTCGTGGGTGGGTCGTGGGACTGATTTGTTTTTGTAAAACCAAAGTGGTTTTTTTTTAGTATTTTCTCTGTGTGTATGTGCATAGAGAGAGGTTATGAAAACCAAAATCTAAAGTTTTGACCTATGTGCCAGTCTTCATCCAAGCAGGTGTGAGCGAGACTTTAGAAATAGTTTTAAGATATTTTATTTCTGTCCCATAACCAGCAAAAATGTCAACTCGTGAAAAAAACAGCCAAGGTAAGAATAAAGCTATGCCCTTTGGTTGCTTTCTTCTAATTTAGCACTCTCACAAATCTTTTATTTGGCTCTTCACCATCAAAGAGCATCAGTGCATGATCTCTTAAAAACTTTTTGAGCATTTACATAAATATTTCAACTCTCATGGCAATTTATATGCATATGCACATTGCAATCTATATGGGGATTATTTGGGGATAGTCTAAATAAATTACAACATACATAATTTCCTCAGAGAGGAACATGTTTGAATAGAAGTCTTGCATTGTTGCCTAAGATATCAGAGTATTAAGAACTGCCAACTAAAAGATTTGTTTTATCTCAGCTTTCTGTCTTGCCAGTATTACAACATATACACACTGATTAGACAAGAACAGAGACTGAAGGTTTTATAGTCTCCTAAAATGAAAAATGAGTCTCTTCTGAAGTGTGTGTCTTTGCACCAATGAATCTTGCATTCTGTGGCTACCTGCTGCTGCTGGCTTATTCAGTCAGGAAAAGGAGCCGTGTATCTGAACACGGTGGGATGTGATAACAAAAGAAATCCACTTCTGGTGTCGCAAAACTACTCTGCTTTGATGTCCTGCAAAGTATTGAAGCATGCAGTTTCAAAATTAAAGCATGTAACCCAAGCGCATGCTCTACAAAACATATCTATGTACAGGGATTCTGTCTTATGCTTTTTTGTGGCTAATTAACAAATCTGTAGTCTTCAGGTTCTGTGCTGTCAGTAAGTTTACATTATTCACAGTTTGATTGCTTCTGGTTGTCTTCAAGAAGGAAAAAAAAACTTCAGATTTTTTGAAAGTTAATATACAAATTGTTGTAATGAAAATAAAGTCAACTTGAATCCAATTGCTTTATCTTTTTCTAATTCACAGAGGAATTACAGGTATAAACATATTCTAAATTGATGCTTTCCAAAAACATCCTTCAAAAACAAGATGTATGAAAGGGAATGCATAAGCATCAAGAACAAAGAAGAAATGTTTCTTTATGCCAGGTTGCTTAACACCCACAGTGGAACAGTATATATGTGCAGCAGTGGTTACTGTAAAAGCAAAACTAATTGACTAGTGGCCAAACCAGCTGCAATTTAGCTTTGCAAGGATTGAATAAAACTGTTATATTGAAAATACCCTTTCTACTAAAAACAGCTTTTCACAAAGCCAAGTTGCATGTAGCTAAGATACCTTCAGTAGTAATTCTTTCCCTACCATGTGCTTCTACAGTTCTATATGTTCTGCCAAGAATGGGCCATCCTTAACTTCTCATATCCTGGTAGCTGTAATTTCAGTGACCTCAGTGTGTACCCTGATATCTGTTGTGTTACTGTGCAGAGGATGTGGTGAATGGGCACCTTCCAAGTGTGTCATGCCTTAGTCTGTTCTCAGCCTAACTGCAATGAAAGAGAAATATGATGCTGATAACAAGGACCCACATATATGGAAGATGGAGAGAAAGCCTTATCACAGAAAATGCATTTACTGCATTTTTTAAACACCAACAGTGGCAAAACTTAATTCTGCCTCTAACACAGATGGACTTGCAATTAGCAGGATTCAGAGGTTTTGGGGTTTATTTTTAAATATGGACCAGTGAGTGTATTTTTTGACAGCTTTTAGAGTATGTGTCTGTATGTATGTGTGTGTGAGACTGTGTTGTGTTGTGTTTACTACCACAGAAGTAACCATATGTTTCTGTTGTTGCAGAGGGCTCACCCATACTTACTAGTATAAGCCTAGCAATATGTAGTCAGTTCTCTGTAGTGCAATGTCCTGGTCAGGGCAGGTGACTTAATCGTGTTTTTTATTTGATAGTTGCCACATTAATAGTTGCAACAGTTTCCAGGTGACACCTTGACCCAGCTGGTCAGGAAGTTGAAGAGTTGCACAGTTAGTTAACATAAGGTTTCTGGAGGTAAATCCTGTGGAGCTGGGACAGTGTTGTCCAGGACGGGGTAAGATGAAGGGTTGCCTTTGCTCATGGTGTTTGTACAGGACCTTCCTATTTTGAAAACCAAAGGCATGAAAAGTTTCAGTGCTTTAACACCTTTGTGGCTTGCCAGCCATTGCCCTAGAAGCGAGCAGTCTCTAGCATGGTGTTAATTAAGTTGCAGCAGCTCCCCTGAGCTGCTCCTTCAGAAAGTGGGCTGTACGTGAAACACTGTGTATGCCCCCGGCACACACCTCCTGCAGTAACAATTATGTCAATGTGCTTCCCAGACCTAGAAATTCTGTGAAAGAGGCTCTTGGGAAGGCTGCTGGTACGCAAACTGTCAAGCTTCAAAGCAAATCTACATTTAAAATGCTTCAGTGTCTTTATGCGCACATAAAATAAGTTTGGAATCACTGTGAAATTGCAAATTATCCTAGCAGAAGGTGTTTGCATGGGATAATTGGATGGAAGATGACACTTTTGTGTGGCTTTGAACAACCTAGAATCACTTTGTTTTCTTTTTTTGATATAGCCATTAAATAAACTATTTTGAAAATATTGGTATTGTACAGTACCACAAAATATAGATAAATATATATTTTGCATGTTTAGTTCTTGGAATATAATTTTTCTGGCAGCAGAAGTTACTGCAATAATACCTGTCTTGTGTCAGTCTGTGCAGATTCATTGTGATTTCTGTTGATAGTCTGTATAGGCTATTATAGTGAAAGACTTGAGGAACAAGTGAGAGTCTCAGGTGAGCTTCAGTGTCGGAATTGACTGGTTTGATACAGAGTACACCAGAGAGTGTTGCATGTAAATATCAACAAGACCTAGGCAGTTCTCTTCTCCTGCCAGGAGCAGCAGCAGCATAGAGAGCTACAGCCTGCAGCTGCCTTGTGTGCAATGTGCAACCACTTGATTTTCCTCTGTTTAGCTCTGTGTCAGGGCCATGTGTGTTAGTGTTCATCATGTTACCTTCTCAGTACCCAGTTTTGTTCCCTCAGTGCTTTATCCCTCCCACTTGGGTTGAATTGCATCTACTTCATGTTAAACTTAGTCCTGAGCTTTATGCATCTGGGTATGTGCTGAAGCAGAGGTGATATGGTCAGTTTGTTTGTTTATCTTTGAAAATCAGGCCAACCTTTTTACAATAAAATCCAGTACTAAGAAGGTATTAAAATTCTGTGAAAATGAAATGAAGATATGAGTGAAATGAACAGGTGCTTACTACAGCCTTAAAAGAAGTTATTCTTTTAAATTCTTTACCAGCAGGTGTTTATAATTGCCTATAAAATCCATCTTGCTTTTCACTTCAGCAGAAACATTTTTAAAGTATTAATCATAAGGCATTTTTATACCCAGAAGATAAAGGCCTGGATTATTTTAAGATAAAGGATAATTTATTTCACTGAGATTCTGTGTTTGAGTTTGGTTTTCAGTGATAGCAGCTCTATATATGAATCACTTGTTCACTTATTATAAAGTAATAAGAGGCACTTAAACTTTTTGGATGGCAATAAAAACCATATGTGAAAGAATTAATGAAAAACATGCACTGCATTCCTACGTTTGGTTTGGTGTGGTTTGGTTTTTTTTATTGTGCTTTATTAGTTTCCAGTACTTTTTCTTCTGTTGGTTTAACTGTGCTATAGTTCTAGGGTCACAGAGCAGAGCAGTCAAGCACACAAAGGAAAAAATTTACCCTGCTGACAATGTGTCCTGTCCACTGAGAGTGCAGAATTCAATAACTGCCTTGGATCAGTTTTTTGATTAGACGCAGATTCTTTTTGTCAAGTGCTTATTGAAGGTGCTCATGTACCTCAGGGCAAGTGGAGACTCAGTCTATCTCATTATTGAGCTGTTTGTTCTCATTCAGGCACAGTGCATATTATTAAAAACCATCAATACTGTCAAAAAAACAAATTTGTATTTGGGAGTTTTTACTATTGGTTCTTGATGAAGTCAGAACTTCATTATTTAAGCAGGAAGTATTTAAATTTAGTTTTATTGAGCTCATTTGTGTCCAGTATTCTTTTCTGAGTCCCCGTTCCTCCCCACCCCCCTTTTTAATTAAAAGCTAGAGTTTAATCTTAAAATTTCAGTAATTTCTTTGGAAATGGTAACTTTTGCAAATACGTAGATTCTTAATGTCAACTGATATATGAAAAACCAAGGTAGTAACTATGATTTACTTATCAAATTATATAAAATTAATAACCAAAGATCTGGTAAGAAGTTTCAAGGCAAGCTGTAAAATCGTTCCAAATCAAGGCAAGTCTCTTGTCTCATATGTTTTTTCCAACTATTTTGTTGGTGCTGCACCAATAGCAACAGTGCATGTCCTCTTGTCAGGTTCAGCAAGCATCATAGCTTGGGGTGAGAGATCACAGACCTGCAGCCACATTTTAATTCCACTGTAACTTAAAATGTAATGGTCTGGGCATGGTGGCTGAATTTGGTTATTTGTTTCTGTGCTGTTAGCACTGGTTTAAATTAGAAACAGGCTTCTAAGCCCTTGTCCCTCAGGTTAGTGGTCCTGCAGAGTTCTTGGACAGAGGCCCGAAAGCAGAAAGCTTGTGGGAAAGAAGCTATTTGTAGTATTAAAAAGCATAACTTCACTGGTCAAGCAACTAGAGGGTGAAGACAGATTAATAAATGTACTCTGGATGTGGTAGTTTATTGTATATTAGTAGAGTGTTCTGCTTGGCCAGGCTAGTTGGAATCTTTGGAGGTTTTTCATTTGCTTGTAGTTCACTTTAAGGGTAAGATTCAGACGCTACACACAAATAGAATTGAGCTGAGAGTTTTAATGCATTGACCCATGTTGGTCTTTCAAACGAGATGGAGTGGGACCTACTGAAAAATAGTCACTAATAATTTGCAAAATTCTTACAGTGATTCCTCTATAAATAAACTTAAAACCATGTGGAAAACCAGATAGTTTTGCTATTTATTCCCTATTACCTTCTCTGTGTATATATTTAATCTACCATATGCTCATTAGACTTCCCATTATGCATGCACGTGCTAGCTGAAGGAGTTGATTACAGCACAGACTTGCAGGGCTGCCTCAGTGTCTTCTCTAAATAATGGGGAATAGTGTGATATAAAATACATTCTTCTGTTTTGTCTAGTGTTGTTGAAGAAATCAGTAAGTAGGATGAAGGCTTCTCACTTGCTTCTACAAAACCACTGAGTATTCCTTGATGATTTCTTTTTGAGGAATCTTTCTTCAAAAACAGGAAAATTTTGGTTTTGTAATGTCACTGTCTTCAAATTTCTGAAGTATCTAAACAGTAGCTTTCATGTCTCCTGAATTGCCTTTAGCTGTAGATATTTCTGAATTAATCTACAAAGACTTCTTTGATGTTTTTTTCTCCTCCTTTCAGTTCCTATTATTTTTATTATTTTCCTTTGCAAACCTTCCGTATTTCCCTAAGAATATAATTCACAAGAAGTAATAAATTTCTTAAGTGCCATTGCATGAGTCTTTCTGTGCTGACCTCATACCGTATCTTTGCTATCTGTTATCACCTGCCGTGTTTTTCATTGGCCTTACCTTCCAGCTTGTTTCCTCTGAAGGTGTATTAATAGACATTGTTGCGAGTTGAATTTTACTGCTACTTCTGTGCTGCCTTTTCTTTTTTCTTCGTTCTTTTTTTTTAATAAGATTAAAAGGTTATTTATGTTAATGGTAATCATCTCTTGATGCAAGGAGGCTTTGCAGAGGATTTTCAGCTGCTCTACTATATGTCTACTATTTTTTCTTTGCCCCTAGTTTTAGTCCTGGATTCTCAGTGTTGCATGCCTTACCAACAGTTTCTTTGCATGTAGAGTAAGTATACTGACTTACAGTGATTGTGGATGAAGATGCATTTGTTTCTTTGCAGATCAGACAGGCTACTGGAGTTCCCTCTCACTAGCAGCAACCTTGTTTCATGGACATATTTATTCCTCTCTTCTTTATCAGCCTATAAACTTTCAAAGAGCCTGCAGCAGATTCTCTGGTTGCTAACATCTGCTTCCAGCCTTTGGGGACTTCTTTGGCTTAGTGTTTACACTAATGAATTTAACACAGGAAAGTAGTAGCAGTGAAATTTCACTAATGGCACAAAACTGAGAGTCTAAACTGATACAGTTGAAAGCTAAGATTTTAATATGGTAAGACCTAGATGTTCCCAAGGCCTGGAGTACTATAAGACAAAATCAAAATAATTCAGAGTGAAAGGTCACACATACAGGAGTTGCTAGCAATGTTCTAAACAGATTGTCTGCCAGAATTAAATGGTGGGGAAAAGGGCCGTAGCATGTTACTTCATCGTATGAAGATTGAACCACTCACTTATTGTGAAAAGAAAAATGCCATCCTAGGATATATCAGAAGTAATTCTAACAGAGAATTGTGGAAAATGTTAATGCATTGAACCCTGATAGGTTCTCCTCTGTAATACTACATGCACCCACAATCATAAAATATAAATTTTGTGGTGGTGTGCGGACAGACTGAAACCCTATTATTCAAAAAGAGAGTTAAATAGCTGGGTGTTTTTATTTTTTCGAAATGAAGGCCGGGAGGATTGCTGTTTTCATGCTCATCTGATGCACTTTCAGACAGCAGATGGACGGACCTGTTGCAGAAGTGAGTGACCATGCTGTCACATGCACAAAAAGAAAACAACCTGGCCATGTGATACTGTCACCTGGAAGTTGAGAGGCTCCCAACTACCAGGAGAGAAGGAGGTTTCTGGATGCTATTCTGAAATCAGCAGGGTGCTTCTGTATATCCCAGTAAGCACCAAGGCTCTGCTTTCCAGAGCAAGTGCTGCAGTACCCTGCAGAGTAAAAAACAGAGTGATGCAAGCAGAGAGAGGGCTCTGAGGGGCATGTTGTGTGTCTGTCAGGCTGGACTAGGCTGAGCTCAGCCAGGATGTTCCTCCATCTCATTACGTGAATTTGCAAAGCTACAAGCCTGGTGAATGCTCAAACCCACCTTTACGTGGGCCCTGTACCATGCTCTGGCTTCTCTCTTTGTGTCTCTCCTCCTGAGCAGAGTTTTGTGTCCCTTCAACTGACTGGGGTCACATTTTAGTCAGATTCAATGTTTCTGCATCGTTGGGGCCAAGTTAATAGTTTCCCCAGACCTCTGGGGAACCCATGGAAAGCCAAGACCTGCATGGAGTTTGCTTAGATCCAGCACACCCAGGGGGCTGCTGCTTGAGGCTAATAATCCTGAGCCGGTCCTGGGAGCAAAGATTGGGAGTGCTGATCCCGTATTCCCTGGCACTTGTGCAAAGAGCTTGTCGAGCCTCCAGAGGTGAATTATTGCAGAGCCAAGCAGTTTGGCAAGGGCTGTGAATCTGAGCTGAAAGCTACACAAAAGCAGCTACAGCTGTTCCTGGTGAAGAGCTGGCCCCTGGAGCCAGAGCGCTGCATCCACCTCTTCTAGCAACTCTGGCCTGAGCTGTTATTTTTTCTGTCATGGATAATCCATGGCATCTGGGTGTACTATCTGCAGGGCTTCAACTGTACTTTTTGGTTGTTTTGATCCATATTTGAAAGGATTTATAGGATGTCTGCAGTTGCAGATTAACTTAGCAAGTGCCAAAGGTTCTTCAAGGTATGCACTCCTATCCCTTTCCACCCCACCTTCCCTAAATGCTTCTGCACAGAGAGGGTAGTGGGGTCTGAACATGTCTTTGTATGGAGTAGAGATTTTTACTCTCATACCTGTTGTAGATACCAGAATTGTCAGGGGTGTTTTGTTGGCTGGGTTGAGTGGGATTTTTTTACCTACCCTTTAAAACTTTTTACTTGTTCTCACCTGTACTCCCTTACATATATAATCTGTCATAACATGACTAAGGCTCTTTACTTCCAAAAGAAGGAGAAAGATGTTTAGATATGCTGCTTTGTCCTGGAAAATAGTGAGAATGAAGGAAACAAATTTAGTCTAGTGCTCTCGAACATTCATTTGAGCAAGCACAGTATTAAAGGGTTAAACCACTGATTTTCTTGCAAATACAAGAACTTGGCCTCAGGCAATTAGCTGCTGTTTGAGAATGGCGTTGTTGATATGCTGCCATCCTCTCTAGTATTTCAAAAGATTTTTACATTAATATTATATCTGCCCTACAGGTTATTCTGACAAAAGGAAATTTGAAATCTTAGACAAAAAAAAAAAATCTTTCAGTGGGTTGTCTCTTTTTTTCCTAATCCTTTCTCTTCTGTAGGGAGAGGCTTAATTAAGTTATACTTAGCCTATGTCTTTCTAGCAAGTGTGTTAAATATGTATCTTCAAAGGTAATCGTGCATAAGTGCAGCTAGTTAATAAAGGTAAAAAATGTTCTTTCTTTAATGGAAAGTTCAGACAGCTAATTTGTGTCTGAATGCCCTGCAGATATTCTTTTCCCTGAGCTGCAGAAGAGCCATTTCTGGCCAGAGACTTGACTGAATTCCTCTTGGACTTTTCATCTCTCTCATCTTCAGAGTCCGACAGGTGCAACTGCTTCCATCCCGAAGAATTTTAGTGGCAGCTTGTCTCCACTGCTCTAAGCAGCAGTGAGAAATTTGATCCAAAATTTGTGGTGTCATTTTGCACTGATCTTGTGGAACCAGAAGTGTCAAGCTCAGTGTTAAATCAAGAATTTGACTTGCACAAATGAGCATTCTTTTGTAAATACCCTCAGGCTTTAATTCATGAGTGTGGGTGCCAGTTTTTAATAGAAAGGTCATTGTTAATACATTACTCTTGGTTTTGACCAGTGCTATTTTATCTCTGAAAGTACATACTATAAAAAATATATTGGTGGGAAAATGAGACATGTTACTAGCTTGGAGTAATTATCTAAACATTTGTGTCACACTAGTGACAGCTCCAATATTTAGCTTTTCTCAGCAATGCAATTAAACAATGGCACATCTGGTAAAATAACTATTGTTTCTAATTTAGTTGCCAAGAAGTGATTTTCTTTGTTCTTTTTTTTATTTTATCTGAGACAAGCTTCTACTGCTGTCAGTGTATGGACTCACAGGATTCTTGTTCAAAGGAGCTCTGTTTGTTCTTAGAATCAAGACAACTGTTTCTCATTTTTTCACTATTTGTTCCTTTCATTCTGGACTTACATGGCTCAACTTTACTTGTGTTAATATGCTAAATAAGGAGCAACCTTTATATATCTGTTAGTTTTACATTGCTCAATTATTGCAGTTTCTGTTCAGGAATAATTTCTTGAACCTGTGGGGTTTTTTTTGCACTGGATTTCAGTTGTGTTTGGGCTATTGGGTCCAGCACAGGGTAAACTTTCCAAGGATCTGAAGCAACACAGCAAGTAAAATGAATTCTTGGTCTCAGTAGGTTGACTTGAACAGATTATTCATATTTTTAGGTCTAGTAACTTGGTAAATTTGATAAACGGTGATCTCTTTCATCGAACAAACAAAATTTGCTAAAACTCTTTAAGCGTTAAGAACTCCAACTGCATTAAGATGAAAACCAAAAGTTTTTGACAAATTAAGCCGTATCTTCACAGTGAGAATCATGCATGTATTAGAATACTTTTAACTGGCTTGTGTTCAGGTATGTGGGTTCATTCACCTGGTTAAGTTTGAGCAATACAGTGACAAGTGATGTTAAAATCACACAAGCTCCTGGGTAGTTCTTTCTCGGGTTAGAAGTTACTGAATATATAACATGATTTGGTCACCATAGAATTTTTTCTGTGTAGGTCCGTGCTGTCCAAATCATTGCTGTAATCAAGACTAGTGCTTTCTGGTGTTTTCAGAGTTGAGGAGGTATTCCACAAAATTTCACACAACACTATAAAATAAATAAAATTATCCTATATGATCAGAAATACTACTTTTAAATAACCTAGAATATTCACCACATTTTTTCAGGAGTCTGATGATTGCTGTTCTTCTGTCTTGTCTAGCTTGAGCGTAAAGAATTAATTTCCAAACTTAGTATAAGGTAGCTTTAGAACTTCAGTGAATGAAAATAGTTGTAGGTTTTCCTTCTCTCATTCTCTTTTGACTGCAGTAAGACAGAATATGTTTCTGTGGTCTCTATAGTAGGGATATTTCAAAATCAGAGAAAGATAGAGACCCTGGTTTAAGGTTAGTCTTGTTCGCAACTTTGATTATTTCTTGATCTTTGCATCTTCTAAAACTGTTTCTGTAAGCAAGAGACTATTTTTGAGATTATGTTGCTTTTGCTGTCACCAACATTTTCTAGTTTCTGTTGCACTTTTAGATCTCCAATTTTAATATGAATTATTAAGCTATGATTCTGTGGGAATAAGCTTGAATTCCTCATAATTTCAATTTTAGATGTTTTAAGAAATGCAAAACATAGATTGTACGATCATGTAGTCTGAGTAATAATCTAATGCGTAATTGGGGAAATATTTCCAAGCATTCCCTGGGCATTTATAGTGAACTCTCTCTCAAGTTTGTTATCTGAAAGAAATACAAAAGTAACTGTTTAAAAATCTCAATTTTAGAGCTTAATATTGGTTGCATCAAATGTGATTAGAGATTTCTTATTATTGTATTGCTAATTTACAGCTGCTCTACTCCAGTTCTACTCAACTATTCAAATCTTGATTTGATCTCTGACTTCCCCATGCCTGCTATGATTTTCAAATCCCCACCTATAAAAAACGAAAAAAAAAAAAATCAGAGTTCCAAACTCAGAGCACAATATTCTATTATTTTGGTAAATAGTTGCATTAACAATAGATATTAGTTACTGAAGAGGTTGAAAAGTGAAAATGTTACTATTTCACTGAGGCAAAATTAGTGAAATACATGTATTTTATCACGGTTATAAGGCAATATTGTAATTGGAGTCTTTAGGAGCTGTTGCTTCTTTCCATTCTCCAGGATACAATGCAATATGGAAAACTCTGTAGCTGTGATGTTTTTCATAACTTAATAACTCATGTTAGTGTATTAGCTTGTGATGATATGGAATTATAGATTATATTTTCCAGCAAAAAGCTTTTGACACTTTTCCCTGCAGTATCTTTGTGTCTTATTTTGGCCATTAGGATTTAGCTCAGTTGCTTAAAACTGGGTTGTAATAATGCCAAGGTCATGGATTTAATCCCCTATGTGGGCCATTGACTTAAGAGTTGAACTCGATGATCCTTGTAGGTCCCTTCTAACTCAGAATAGTCTGTGACTCTGATTCTGACTGGATAGGTGGGCAGCTGCGGGGGTGAAAGGACCAACTAAATAGTGGCCTCCAAGAGTGGTGGTTAATGGGTCATACTCTGCCTGGTGGCCAATGGGTGACAAGTGGAGTCTGCAGAATTCTGGCCAGGATCTCTCCTGTTTAGCATCGTTAGGGTGCTCTAGTTCACAGGTGACAGCAGAGCAGGGGGCCCACTTGATGTGCTGGATGCAAGGGCCTGCAGGAACCTCACCAAATTAAGCAAGGACAAATGCCAAGTCCTGTGCCTGTGGGAAGGAAATGTCCTTAGCAGGGGTACAGCGTGGGAACAGAGGGGCTACAGGGAGCAGTCCTGGGGGTGCTGGCAGGTACCAGGTGCCAAAAGAGGCTATGCCATCTGCACCCTTGGAGGCTTTCAGGTCTCGTTTAGGCAAAGGCCTGAGAAACCTACTCTGGCCCAATGGCCAGCCAGAGGTTGGGTTTAAAGACTTCCTCAGGTCCTTTTCAACCTGACATACCTTATCTCGTGATACTGACGACTTATTTATTCAGTTTCAGATTTGAATTTGAAATTTGCCTTTGTAATTTAACTTCCATGTCTAAAATGTTACGTGCTTAGTCTGTTCTATCGCAAATTCAACTAACACTCTGTGTGTGTGTGTGTGTGTGTGTGTGTGTGTGTGTGTTAGTGTTTTGTTTGGAAAAACATAAAATCTGGGCCTTTACCGAACTCACTTTTCAAAAATAATTATTATCTCTCAGGTGTTATTTGCATCTCTGGTTTCTTTAGTGCTTGTTTCTAGTGTCATCTTGCCACATGATTAATATGCTTTTTTGTTTCAACAGAGGGAGAATATATCAAGATGTTCATGCGAGGTCGACCAATCACAATGTACATTCCTTCTGATGTAGAAAACTATGATGATATTAGGACAGAGCTGCCTCCTGAAAAGTTAAAACTGGAGTGGGTGTATCCTTAATATCAGTAACTACTTACTGTTCCCTTTTTTCTTGTCTTGCATTTTCCCCCCATAGAATCCAGTGTTGTGTCTTCCCTGTTAAGAAGTAAAAATTACTTTAAAGTGAAGAAAAAAGTTCAAATTAATATAATAATGGAAAGAGTTTGTAGCTCCTGTATAGTATGACTTTAAGTGGCAGACTACATAGTCACAGAAATACTGTACTTTTTTCCTTGGTTGTTTTACTGTTGAAACTAATTCAACTTATTTTTAGTGTGAAAGAAAGTGTCTTTGGAGAGTTACAGGGTTTCAAAAATGTCCCTGTCTGTCTCCCACTATATTAATGCAGGGTTTGTAGTCAGGAACATTGTTAGTTTTCAATCTCTGATCATTTTTAGGAGGTTTTAGAACTATGGAAGATCTTGGGTTTGTTGTCCTTATCTATGGAATGAGGATTGCAGAAGCAGCCATCTTTTGCACTGCTTTGGTGTTTCAGTTCCACAGTGAAGTGATTAATTTCTTGGAGATTAGTTTGCATTAAATGCACTAAATAAATGTGTCATTTAAGGAACTGAGTAGGTGTGTGGCTGATGACAATTCTCCAAGTTTACTAGATCAGACATAAAGTTCATTTTCAGAGACATGCTTTTGCACATGTTTGGGTCTTCCTGTCATTCCCTCATCCCTGCAAATTCTTCCAGTAAGCCCTGATTGTGTAAGTAAGTTTCTTAGTACTTCAGTAAAATAACATGTCTAGGCAGAATTTGAGTTGTTTTAATAACCTGAAGTTTGGCCCTTTTGATGTTGCTGAAATCAGGAAGATTTTTAGGAATGTTGATGATACACTGTCATATGTCAGGAGGAAAATTGCTAATTAAAAGTCTGACTAGAAGTAAAACAGAGCTCTTACTCATGCTTTGTTAAGCTGTGGTACCCAGCTTTCCATCAGCTCCTAGTTGCTTATGCTGGAACTCACGACTCTGGAGTGAATTGGGTCAGTCACTGATCTGGCTGAAAGGTAATTTTTTTGGTGAAGTTAGCTTTCAAACAGGACCAATACATTATTTTGATCTGCCCCATAAGCATGCATGGGCTAGACCTGGCATACTGGAGGACTATCAACTCTACTTTTCCAGCATCAGTGACAGTTTGGACTAATGAAAACTGATCATGAAATCACACTCTCAGTTAAGTAGGTGCAAATCCCAGTGTGGACACACTTATTTGGTGTCCAAGGACCTTAAGTCCAGGTTAAACCAGTTTCCTACGGAGGGCTAATTAAAGTGAAATAAATCTAGTCTAAACAGACTATCCATATGTTTGGAAGTCTCTTTAAGAAAATGTCATCCTAAATCAGACCAATAAAATTCTGGGTGTAGGGAATCTTTTGGATGTGATGGTGAAGGAAACGAGGAGAAGGCAGTAAAATTTATGAGGGCTTAATATTGGTCTCTAAGAATTTGCACTAAATTACTCTTCAGTTTAGGAGGCAGGAAGATACAGCAGCATCAAATCTTGTACTTTATGCACAGACTTAGCAACGAGAGTGAATCTGCAACCCAGCTCTAACTTCCAAATATGATGGCAAACTGAATCCTGTACACCTTATTAAGAAGGTATGGGGACAATGATTTACAGTGTTTTGCAACTGAAAGGTCAACTGAGTTCAACTCAGGTGAACTGACTGTTCAATCTATAAGTTTTCTTTTGAATACCTTTAATTCTCCTACCTTCTGGATGATTGTTTATAATTGGGTCTTCCTTTGTAATTACTGTTTTGGATCATGCTGATCAGCTATGAACAATTTCAGGGAACGAACAGATAGATTTTTGGGGTGAGTTTTTAGTTGATTGGTTGGTTTGGGGTGGAGGATCTCCTTTTTAGAGGAACTGTGTCCTGTAGGTCTGTTAAGCTACTGATACCCTGTACTGTAGATTCAACTAGAGTAACTTAGCTTTTGTCTGCCGTGCAGATTTACTATCATTTGAAGAAATAACTAAGCTACTTGGCAAGATAAAGCAGTTCATGGGAAGGTCTGAGCTCTTGGCTGTGTCTGGTTCCTGAGTGATTTCATTTAAATTTAATAACTTAGTTTGAATATCCCTGCTTTGTAGTGCAGTCTTTCCTACTGCACTTCAGAACTGGTTAAAGCGTATCTGACATTCCTAGTAATAGCAAAATTGGCTTATTTAGTAGCTACAGAGGTCACAGTCAGTGCTGCTTTTGTCAGGCAGTGACTTTATAGATTCTTTCTTCCAGTGTATAGTAGCTCAGTTTCTGGAGGGTATTTCAGACTCCATTTTATGAGATTATTTTTAGCACTGGTGCTCTTCTTTCCAAGAATAATTGAAGACAGTGGTAAATATATTGTTGAATTCTGGTGTATGGTGGATTGTTTTTCATGAGGGCCCTGGCTCTTTTTAGTAAAAACAAACAAACAAACAAATTTAAAGTTGTTAAGCATATTAAATGTTGTGACAAAACGGTCCTTGTAATTCATGAGAAACAATCCCAATGTGAAGACAGCTGTCTTTCAATTTCTCTGATTTAAACATCAGTTTCACTGAAAGATTAACATTGGAATTCAGTGGAAATTAAGCATCAAAGTTGTGTCACCCCTTTTTCTGTGGAGAGAGACAGCCAATTACTGTATTATCTGCTGCCTTGTTCTGTGTGTGTGGAGAAGGAAAGAACTGCTGTGAAGCAATAGCCCCTCTCATTTTCTCTCAAGACAGCCTGGAATGGAGAATGAAGAAAGCAAAAAAATTAGTCCCACAAAACAGGTTGTTCCTCTCTCTACATGCTTGTAAAAAACATGCTTTTTGAAAATGTAGCCAGTCTTTGGTACTTTATTATGTAGGAGTGATAAAAGAAAGGAATGGAATAAGAAAACTTAGCCTTTTTTTTTTTTTTTTGCAGCCTCATGAATTCCAGAGCTCAGTGGTGGGTGCCAAAATACCAGCCTTAGCTTGGCTAAGCATGGTAGACTTCTGCTATGGAAAGACATATTTCTGTAAATCATTAATACTTTTCTCAGATGAATGTTCAAAGATGTCAATCTTACTAAATTCTTATCAATACACTCCCTATTGTATACAGCAGATTAACAAAATCTGCCTTTCTCCTCTGAGAATGTACTTAGAATAGCATTATTCATGCTTCAGGATGAAAAAATATTTTCATTGGCTTGTAGCCCATTGTTTTTGAAAGTTCAGTGGTTTTGTTTGCTGTTTGTTTTTCTTATAAAAAGCCATTCTGGAGTTTCTTTTTGTCCATCAGTGTTTAGAAGAAGAAAAAGGCAAAATTAGTGGCAGCATAATAGTAATGGAGGAGAAACAGAGATGTCTTTTTTTTTCTGCCTTCAGCATTGTGTTTTATCAGCATTTCTCTGATATCATTTGCTTAACAAGCCAGTGAATAATCTCTGCTTCAGAGGAGCCATTGTGTTCTTCTGTAAGAAATGGAAGACGGCAAGATATAAATCTATGTTGTTTTCCATATTCCAAAGAGATTTAGTTGATGACTGAATTCAGTGTTCCTCTTTGAACCATTGTTTAGTTACGGTATGTGTTTAGTTTTTCAAGTGTTCCTCTGGTCCTGTGGTCTGGGAGGACTGCAAAAGAGGAATGGTAGTGTAGGGGGGGATTTTTGGGGGTGGGAGGTGGCACTGGAAGGAGTGCAGTGCTATTCTTTCCATGAATAATAGAGCCCAGGCTATCAGATTAGGAGATACCTATTTAGATACTTCCAGACTTGAATGAAGGCACCTGCCTTTTTTTATGAGAAAGGGCCAGCTTCATCCATCCAGCTTGCTCAATGCGGGCCTTTGACTTCCTTTTATTTGCCTGATTAGCCAGGACCTAAAGCTGGAATCCTTTAGCTAAAGTTGCTTAATGTGTTTCCCATATTTTCCTTGCTGTTGCAGGTGTATTAGTTGGCAACGAAGCAGAGAACTCTCTAAAGTGCAGGACATAACAGGAAAATTAAATTTTGGGGGCTACAGAGCTACTGTTAAAGTCTGATTTATGATGTTAATTGTACCTAGTGACCCATGGAACTGAAATATAGGCAGACAGCCAAATTAATAGCCTAGATGAAGAAAATGGCACCTATTCCAAAGAAATTATGAGTTTTAATAATGTTTGATCAGTGTTAACCAAGACTGGTTCACAGTGTGTAAGATTTCTGAATGTCATTAGGAGCTCTGTATATTCCTACAGCAAACATGTCTTTTATATATTTGGGGTAGATTTGGATAGAATATTTTTCCCAGTGTAAGTTCCTTTTAGATTTGGTTTGTTTTAAAAATACTCTAAAACAGTCTAAAGAAATATTTGCTGAACTTGGCAGCTGCTGTGCAGAACCTTGCCTTTTTCTGTAGGGCATTAGGAATTATTTTAAAAGGCCAAATGAAAGTAATACTTTGGTGCCCAGTGTGCAGATACACAGCTCTGTTGCTGTAAAAACTGTTAAATTAGAACAGCAAGTTCTCCTGTTACCTTATGAAATTTCACATGGAAATTTTTACAAAACTACAACACTGTATTTTCTTTACTTCTGGCATGTCTTCTTTGTAACATCAATGAGAATCGTTTCTTGAAGGGTTTGGTTTCTTGAAGTCCAGTCGTATGGGGTTTGTTTTGTTTTATTTTTAAACTGTATTGGTGCAATTGTGCTGTAGTTCCAGAGGGGAAAACTTAAGGAGTATTTGCTCCCCAGGAATCCTTTAACAAGACAAAAAAAAAATTGTTGGGTTTTTTTTGGAGGGTTTTGGGGGTTTTGTGTTCAGTGATTATGAGAACCTTGACATAAAAAATATGTATAGATATGGGTATCGTGGAAGAGACTGTCGAGCCAATGTTTACCTCCTTCCTACCGGAGAAATTGTATATTTTATAGCATCGGTGGTGGTACTATTTAACTATGAGGAGAGAACTCAGCGGCATTACTTGGGTCATACAGACTGCGTTAAATGGTTAGTATATAACATTTGCATGTAAGTATGTGTGTAATAATGCAGAACTATGTTATTTTTTTATTCTCTCTTGCTATATGTATAAACTAATCAATGTCATCATAATTGTAATTGTTTCCTGTTTGATCAGCCCCAGTAGATTGCACTGTAGTAAACACTGCACAAAGGAATGGTGCTAGAGCAGTCCATGCTAGCTCAGGATGTCTAACTTAAATGTAGAACAAGTGGATATGTAGACAATCTAAGAGTGCCAGGTTGAAAAAAGGATCTTTGCTCGTTATTCCAGGTAGTTGTCCTAGTAATTTAAAGTTGTTAACCTAACTCTAAATCAGTTGTTTACAGCAGTATGGCAAAGGTGTAATCTTAAAAGAGAGCTAGAAAACCAGGTGGGAAACTGAGCAATCAGTTTCTCATTGTTTTTAAGGGTGCCCTATCCAAGTATTGAGACAGGCTGGGAATTCAGAAAGATGTTTGCAAAAAAAAATAGAGAAGCAGGAAAATTGAAGCCAATGCCATTGTGGCTGCAAAGGCAGTTACTGAAGTTGCCATGTTAGTCTAAAAAGTAGTGCACAAAATATAATGATGCACATTGTACTGTACTGTACCTGACTGGAGAAAATTTGATATCGAAAGGTCTTTTCTTCTGGCTGTGTTGTGATACATGTAATTGCTTCCTGTGGGAGGAATGCTGCCAGTCTTGTGCTCTTCACTTTCACTCATTCAGAAAACAGGACTGAATTGTAAATTTTTTTAGTGTCCATCATTCTAACTTCTTCAGGCTTCCCCCCACTTCCCCTTTCTTTTTTTCAAAGGCATTCTTCATCTTTGTAATTTTACAGAGAAAGCAAATAAGAAGGGAGGTAAAAAATCCCTCGGACTGAGAGGATATATACTTTGAAATCTGTTTGGGTTTTTTTTGCATCAGCTCCAAAGCAAAATGTGATAAGCAAGAGCAGATTTTTACTTACACTAGTAGTGCACCATATTTCATTAGTACATTTACATTAGTAACTCATTTCCAGTGGCAGTAACCCCTGACTCCTGGGTGCACAGGCAAGCCCTCAGCCAACTTTGCTTGCCTTTTTTCCCCCAGATTCATGATATCTGTTACTTGAGGCATAAAATACACTACAGTGTTTGTAACTATGGCACATAACTATGTGCAGGAGGTTCATTGAGAGACAATGTAGATTTTGTTACAGGGGACTCCCAATGTAGTGCAAACCTTAGATTTGTCAGAGCACATGTGGAAGTGGTTCTTGTGGCACTCCTGGCTGTGTGCCAGCAAACCTTGTAAGAGCCTAATTAACCCTTCAATACAGTGTAATGAAGTAGTCTAACAAAAACATTCAAGCTGTCTCATTAAAAGTGGGATATAGGATCATAAGTGTCTTCATGGGCTTCTGTTGAGAAACAAACAAAAATTTACAGAAAAACCTCTCAGTTTTGAAGACCTATGACAGCAAAAGCAAGTCATATTTCTGTCTGTCTTAGTCTTGCAGTTCATCCAGACAAAATTAGAATTGCAACAGGACAGTTAGCTGGAGTGGATAAAGATGGAAGGGTAAGTAATAGAGCTGTTGAGCAGTAGTATCTTGTTTTGAAAATCAGGAAAAAGTGGTTTGAGTTGTTTTATAATCATCACTTTCTGTTTGCAGTTTATTTTATGTACTGCATTTACTGAGATATTTCAACATTTCTCAGGTAACAGCCTATACCTCTAGCAAAAGACAGTAACAATGAAGCACTCAACCATACATCAAAAAGAGCAGAAGCTCATAAAGTCCTTTACTTGTGACATAGGAAGTGCAATTTTAATTCTACAAGGAAATGTGAAATTTGTAATTGATTTATAAGGCCACATCATTTCTGTCACATTATTTTCAATAAGTCTTCTGCCAGAGAGAACAAGTCCCCAGTACTATGGGTCAGTATACTCTTAAGGCTTCATGGAAGAGGAAAACAACTTTGAGAATTCATGGAAGGTGTGCCAAGTTTTCCTATAAACTTACTCATTTGAGATCAAGTGCATTTAAGTGCTCTTGTCTCTGGCTCTTGGCAAACTCTGTCAGAATTTGAATAATTGGATTATTTTTATGAAGTTATAAACAGAGGGGGGAAAAAAGACACTATACAGTATAGAAATATGTTAAATATAACCCTTTTTTAGATGTTCAACTAATTTCTTAGAATTTTTTACGAAATTCATGTGAATGCATAATGTTATGATTTCCACTGAGCATTTTTTGACTCTTATTAGAGCTGATTGTTTTTCTATCTGCATAGTGATTTATTGTCACTTTCTGTTGTGAACACTGTCCTTAACCCAACTTAATTCCCACTTTATTTGTGATTATTTCACATTTATGAGGCTAAGCTGGTTTGGGATAGTTATGAAATATAGCCATGGACATTCTCATTGAGTGGCTGGTGAGGGTTAGGAAACTTGGTGCACTAGGGTTCGTTTCTTTTATTTTCGTTTTTTCCTACTTTTTATATAAAAGCAAAGGTTTGATCATTATTTTCAGTTGTTGCATAATATTGCTAGGCCTGGGGTCTGAAATGCAAGATGACTCTTCCCTTAGTTGTTCAATGACTTAAATTGGTCAAAGTCTTTTCACAACTACCAAATGCCACTTATTCTCCTGCCCTCGCGGCAGCGCTGCCGTGTTTGTAGCTGAGACACAGGGAGCAGCATGTCTCCACTCTCACCTTTTGACTCTACAGTTAGTATCCAGCAGCATCATTAGCACAGGTCATCCTGCATTTTGGGCTGCAGTTTGTAACTCGGGTAGTATCTGCTTAACAAAACCTTGCACGGGCATCCGATGCTTCCACTGTTGCTGATGCTGTTTGTCCCGTTGCTTTCTCACGCAGCCTCTGCAGCCCCATGTTAGAGTATGGGACTCGGTGAGCCTCGTGACGCAGCAGGTTATCGGCCTCGGCACTTTTGAGCGTGGAGTGGGGTGTTTGGATTTTTCAAAAGCGGTAAGATGGGGGCAGTGACTCGGTGTGTTAAATAATTTATCCAATCCTAAGTAAACGGGAAGGAGATCTTTGGAGATTTTGCGTGTGCTGGTCTAGCTGATCTCTTTTGGTATTTAAAAGTGTGTCAGTAAAGTTCATGTATACTTTAGAAAACAAGCTGACAGTAAACTATCTGGAAAAAACAGGAAATGGCATATGTAAAATTGCAATGACAAACTGGCACTATAAATAAGTATCAGGCAAGAAAAACAACTAAAAGTTGAATTCCATACTTTGGTTTTGATTCTGAGGGGCTTGGTTCTTTTTTTTTTTTTTTT